>CM065722.1:7202903-7219696 GCA_033310375.1 Conus canariensis
GTTAACATTCAGGTAAAATGGATAGATTTTGTCACTGAGAAAAACTGCTGGCGCACTGTTGGTGGTGATGCACATAGGTAGGCACGTACGTTCTGCAAGTCGTCAGTGTGTTCAGCAGTTTCATCAGCAGTATCGCTAGATGTGTTGAAAACTTGAACGCAGTGATCGCACCTCTGCTGAGAGCTTGTGAAACTGAAAACGGGTGCTTTCCTGTCTATTGATCTAACTCTATGAGTGTTTTCCTGTCTATTGATCCAACTGTATGAGTGCTTTCCTGTCTATTGATCTAACTGTATGAGTGCTTTCCTGTCTATTGATCTAACTGTATGAGTGCTTTCCTGTCTATTGATCTAACTGTATGAGTGCTTTCCTGTCTATTGATCCAGCTGTATGAGTGCTTTCCTGTCTACTGATCCAACTGTATGAGTGCTTTCCTGTCTGTTGATCTAACTGTATGAGTGCTTTCCTGTCTATTGATCTAACTCTATGAGTGCTTTCCTGTCTATTGATCTAACTGTATGAGTGCTTTCCTGTCTACTGATCCAACTGTGTGAGTGCTTTCCTGTCTACTGATCCAACTGTATGAGTGCTTTCCTGTCTATTGATCCAGCTGTATGAGTGCTTTCCTGTCTATTGATCTAACTGTATGAGTGCTTTCCTGTCTATTGATCCAACTGTGTGAGTGCTTTCCTGTCTATTGATATAACTGTATGAGTGCTTTCCTGTCTATTGATATAACTGCATGGGTGCTTTCCTGTCTATTGATCCAGCTGTATGAGTGCGTTCCTGTCTACCGATCCAACTGTATGAGTGCTTTCCTGTCTATTGATCTAACTGTATGAGTGCTTTCCTGTCTGTTGCTCTAACTGTATGAGTGCTTTCCTGTCTATTGATTCAACTGTATGAGTGCTTTCCTGTCTGTTGATCTAACTGTATGAGTGCTTTCCTGTCTATTGATCCAACTGTATGAGTGCTTTCCTGTCTGTTGATCAACTGTATGAGTGCTTTCCTGTCTATTGATCTAACTGTATGAGTGCTTTCCTGTCTGTTGATCTAACTGTATGAGTGCTTTCCTGTCTACAGATCCAACTGTATGAGTGCTTTCCTGTCTGTTGATCTAACTGTATGAGTGCTTTCCTGTCTATTGATCTAACTGTATGAGTGCTTTTCTGTTTGTTGATCTAACTGTATGAGTGCTTTCCTGTCTATTGATCTAACTGTATGAGTGCTTTCCTCTCTACTGATCGAGCTGTATGAGTGCGTTCCTGTCTACCGATCCAACTGTATGAGTGCTTTCCTGTCTACAGATCCAACTGTATGAGTGCTTTCCTGTCTATTGATCTAACTGTATGAGTGCTTTTCTGTTTGTTGATCTAACTGTATGAGTGCATTCCTGTCTATTGATCTAACTGTATGAGTGCTTTCCTGTCTACTGATCGAGCTGTATGAGTGCGTTCCTGTCTACCGATCCAACTGTATGAGTGCTTTCCTGTCTACAGATCCAACTGTATGAGTGCTTTCCTGTCTGTTGATCCAACTGTATGAGTGCTTTCCTGTCTATTGATCTAACTGTATGAGTGCTTTTCTGTTTGTTGATCTAACTGTATGAGTGCTTTCCTGTCTATTGATCTAACTGTATGAGTGCTTTCCTGTCTACTGATCGAGCTGTATGAGTGCTTTCCTGTCTATTGATCCAACTGTATGAGTGCTTTCCTGTCTATTGATCCAACTGTATGAGTGCTTTCCTGTCTATTGATCCAACTGTATGAGTGCTTTTCTGTCTGTTGATCTAACTGTATGTGTGCTTTCTGTCTATTGATCTAGCTGTATAAGTATTCTCTGTCTACTGTTTTGTCCACGGATCTCATTGTATGAGGCTTTCTATCTCTTGATCTTACTGTACGAGTGCTTTCCTGTCTATTGATCTACTGTATGAGTGCTTTTCCGTCTATTGATCTAACTGTAAGAGTGCTTTCCTGTCATTGATCTCACTGTACGAGCACTTTCTGTCTGTTGATCTATCTGTAGACCAGAAACGCGTGGGATCATTCAAAGAACTCCGCAGTACTGAAAGCCTGTTTTCTTCAAATGCTCGCACTGTCAATCGTCTTAATTCTTCGTACTCTGGTCTTTCCTTCACTTGAGTGCATTGTCTACCTTGTTTGTTCTCCTTTGTTTTCCATCTCTGAGTCTGTTTTTAACAGCCTTTTCACTACCTCGGCCCGCCTAAGGCTGTATCAGACCAAGTGACATAGGCTAGAACACCAAGGCTACATCAAAATGTTGTTATTCTCTACACAGTTATGCGGGGACTGTCTTCAGTTGTGACAAGCTCCTAGCATTACATTATCAGTCTCCAAAATCCCTCGAAGTCGGAGTGTGGCTGCCCATGTGCAAGGTAATCAAAAACGGTCACACACGTAATGTTCTCATCCCTAGCTGATGCATTTGTACCATAGTGTTCAAATACTTCGGCTGTTTGGATGATACCTGAAGTCTTTTAGCCAGGGTACGACAACATCAACAACAACACAACTAACTCGGCGTTTCTTTCACTCACTGCATCAAATCAAGTCATTAAATTTTACTGCTTTCCCCAACCATTCTCACCATCCAGACCATTCACAAAACGATCTGTACTAGCATTACATTAGCATTCAGCATTTGAGTTGCTGTATCCAAACATCCATGGAGTTCATTGCGATCAAGTTCATTTCATATGTTTTTCAGCAATATTTATGTATCGGCCAGCCCCTTGCAGTTTCTCACTCAAAGCCCATGCGTCGTCACACACCTGCTCTGCTTCCATACCATTTCAACGCACAAATACCGCGAGTCCAACTCGATCTTCAGCTTGTAATTTACGTTTTTGTACACCCAGTTCTTATAGAACAGGGAGTACTTTACAATGGGAACGAAGAAATGCTGTCTGTGTGTCTGTCTGTGTGTCTGTCCGTGGTCAAAATGTGTTCCACTCGCTCCAGACAAAACTTCTGGGCCGAACTTTCTGAAAATTTGTAGGTATGTTCATTATGAGGCACGGATGATGCCCAATGTTTTATTTTACCAGAATAGCCGTTACTGACGGCTATAACGGCCCAAAACGGTTTTTTCTTCTTTATGGATTTTCTCTGAAAGTACTTCGCCGATGTCTTATCTCAGTGACGAAATACATTATGACGCATGTTTGATTGTGACGGGTTTTTTTTTATGATGACGCAAGTTTGATTGTGACATTTTTTTTACACGCGTATTCAAGATACATCTAAACTGGGAGTACGTTTATATGCTTTGCATTTTGTTTCTTTCTGTATGGCCAGAGACATCTGTTGGCAGTAACTACAGCTGTGGGATAGCGAGATGGATTGTGGTCTTTGTTTTCAGTTTCGTTATCCATTGTCTTAACAAGAAAGACAAATTGTTGTTCGTTTGTTCGTGACGATTTTGGTTCTCGATTTCATTCTGAAAAAAATGCACGCATTAATGAAGGTAGAATGACGAATGGGTAAAAAGACAGAATGCTTAATCATCTGACGTGTTTGTGTGTGCGTGCGCGTGCGTGCGTGTGTGTGCGTCTGTGTGTGTGTGTGTGTGTGTGTGTGTGTGTGTGTGTGTGTGTGTGTGCGCGCGCGAGCGCAAGCCTGTAAACATACGCACATGCACGCGCGTGCGCGCGCACACATGCACACATGCACGCAAGGGCGCGCGCGCACACACACACGTACATACTGATTTTCCCCGCTCATTCTCTCTCCTTCTCCCTGTCTCTGTCTCTCTTTCTGTCTGTCTGTCAGTTTCTCTGTCTGTCTCTCTGTCTGTCTCTCTGTCTCTGTCTCTGTCTCTCTCTCTCTCTCTCTCTCTCTCTCTCTCTCTCTGCTAATCAAAAATTGATGTCCTTACTGGTCTTTAATCTTACAAAGATTTGTGTTCAATCATTTCCTTAATGAAAAAGTAGTGTATTCAGGCAGAGAAAAAAAATAACGACCGTCTTATAGAAAGACAGAAGGAAATGAGATAAAAAGAAGAATAAATATCTCAAAGAATCAGTATGAAAGCTGAGTCACCCCTCCTATTCAACCCAGTGACCCTCTCTCTCTCTCTCTCTCTCTCTCTCTCTCTCTCTGATTTCATTCTTTTCATGTTATCCTGTGTCGGAATCTGACATTTAATTTGGTAGAAATATTCCTAACCCAGCGGAAAATGACTTCCTGGTTCTGTTATAATGCCTGTCTATATGAGAATGCGTTCAGTGAATGGGGGATAATTCACAAGTGAAAAGTAAACCCGAGAACAAAGCAGGGAAGAAGGGAAAGAAACAAGACAGAGAAAGTTTGGATGTTATTAATGCGTGCCGTGTAGCGGTGTGCACAGTGGTGTGTGTGTGTGTGTGTGTGTGTGTGTGTGTGACGTGTGTGTCGTCATTTCCTATCAACCGAAGAAGAGTCTTGGTGGTGTATGCTCTGTCTTTTTTGTTTCATTGTGTAGCAACAGTGCCGTGTCTCCTTCTGAAAGTTGTGGACCTACCTGGTTTGTGTGGTGCCTGTCTGTGGGAGGCGGTGTTTTGGTTTTCGTTGCGTCGTTTCGTTTGGGTTGTTCGTTTTGTGTCTTGTGCGGGACGGTCTTCGCCTTGTTGCCGTGGCCTTGAGGTGGTGGTCTGGCGCTGTTGGCTGTGGTCCCTTTCTGGACTGTTGAACGGGCCGGGGCTGTTCCGTTGGGATTGCGGGGGTCTCTGGTGGTCGGTTTGTGTGCCATCGTTCCTGTATCGCCGTGGATTGTGCCGGGTCGTCGGCGTTTTTCTTCTCGAGTGGCCGGACTGGGTTTTGTTGCTTGGCAACACCGTCCGTCCGGCTGATGGAAGGGGAATCGGCCTCATCCCCTTCTGCCGTTGGGGTGGCGGCGCCGTTCCGCGTCCTCCGCTGACTGCTGTGCTGCGGGTGGGTCTTGCGTGGTTTGTGGCCGCGTGGGACCTACTGAGACTGCCTGAATTTTCCAAATCGTGCTTTTTTTTTTTTTTTTTTTTTTTTTTTCTACGTCTCACTGATATTGACGTCATTAACACAGCAAAATTTGCGTGTGCTGTCGTGTTTTCTTTCGTTACCTGGTTTTGTGTTACCTTGGTAACACCGCCTGTGTGACAGACACAATCGCCCTCATCCCTTTTGCCGTCCAGATGACTGCGGCGCTTCGCGTCCTCCGCTGACTGCTGTACCTTGTGGAAGCCGGTCTTACGACCTGCTGAAACTTCGACGGCAGTTTCAAATCATTCTTCTCGTTTATGACGTCTTTTTTGTTTACCCCACGTCTCACAGATCTTGACGTCATTATCACAGCGAAAGTTGCGTGTGCTGGCGTGTTTGCTTTCTTTTTTCTTGACATGCTGGATTCTCCCGTCTACAATCAAGTCAGTGTGTGGTGCTGACTTCTCCCACCTCTTCTATCTCTTAAAATCCAAATTGTGTCATGCTCTAATACCAAAATCAGATTTCATTGATACCTCACAAGCCTGTTAATTTGACTTGTACATTTTTAGATAGAGTAGATACAGGACAGCGCTGCACAATCAATTTTCCTAATTGATTATGTTTTCATCTAAATAGTATTTACTTTAAAAGTCGACAGTCTGGGACTGGATTATTTGAAAAGACCTCTCTTTGTTTAAAAAAACCCCTAAACTAACGTGTTATATATAAATATATATTAATAATTTCTATCCAGACTCATACCATGTATGCTGTTTATTATTTCTATCAAACCCATACCATATAGTACTAGTCATAATTAGTGATGGGTTCCCGTATACTATCACTGTAGTGTTTGGTGTTGGACCTTCTGTTTGTTTGTTAGCTTGTTTGCTTTAAGTGTTGTTGTTGTTATTGTTGTTGTTGTTGGTGGTGGTGGTGGTGGTGGTGGTGTGTGTGTGTGTGTGTGTGTGTGTGTGTGTGTGTGTGTGTGTGTGTGTGTGTGTTTCTAATCTAGTCACCTAAAGTAACTCCCTCCCAAACTCACCCCTCCTTCATTTCCTACTCACCCCTACCCCTTTCCCGCCGCATCCTTGCCCCCCATCCCCCTAGTTTCTATTTTTTTTTCCCCACAAAAAAGAAGAAAAAAAAAAAAAGGATCCTGCATGGCGTCTCCAAGCTCAGTGCAGTTATTAAATGAAAAGGAATTTGGTTGTCTGAATGATCTCAAAGTTTCACAACTTAAAAGAATCTTAGTTGAAAATAATCTTCCTAAACATGGCAAGAAAAAGCATCTTATTAATAGAATAAAATCTAAGCTTGGTGAGGGAAAAAACAGTT
Organism: Conus canariensis; assembly: GCA_033310375.1. Classification (NCBI taxonomy): domain Eukaryota; kingdom Metazoa; phylum Mollusca; class Gastropoda; order Neogastropoda; family Conidae; genus Conus; species Conus canariensis. Next base: position 7,209,203 of record CM065722.1, read on the forward strand.
GTCCTGAAGAAGAATGTGCTGTTGATACCTCTTTAAAAACAGCAAAATCGTCACAATCTTGCTTTGTTTTATCGCCAGATGTATCATGCGCAAATTCGTCCACATCATCATCCCCTATCCCAGCAACTGTTGATGTGAACACATCTTCCACAAATCCCAACTTTTCTCCAAAGAAATCATTTTCTTTTCGCTTTCCAGTACTTCTGGAAGATACGAAGAAAGGATCTGCCACACTGAGTGGTCTGGGCATTTTGAGCAAAAAGCTTTGGGTCAACTCCATTGGACCCATAGCCGGTCAGAAACAGCTCTCCTCAGGCAGGTGGTTGATCGGTTGTACTTCCGCCGATCAACAAAATCGACTACAAAAAACAACCAATTTGTCAGGAATTTTAATAAAATGTTCTGTACCTGAGGTTTTCACCGAAGGTGTGGTAAAGCCAATTCCTCTTGACATCAGTCTTTCTGACATTAAGAAAGAACTGAGTCATGTTTCTTCTGTTAAAAGACTTCCCAATAAAGATGGAAGTGAATCAAGAGCCATAAAAATCACTTTCTCTACATCAACACTGCCAAAAGAAATATGTATTGGGTTCCAGTGTTTCTCTGTTGATCCTTTTGTACCACCTGTCTATCGTTGTACTAGGTGCAACAGACTGGGGCACACAAAGTCTGCGTGTCGGGCTAAGCCGACTTGTGGAAGATGTGGTCACAATGACCATGTCTTGGAATCGTGTACCAGGGCCAAACATTGTATAAACTGTTCTGGAGATCATTCAGCCTCTTACCTTGGATGCCCGGAATATAAATTACGTGTTTTGGCCGGTAAGCTAAAGTCTTCCAACCACATGCCATATTCTGAGGCTCTCAGACAAATCACAGTTCAAAAGAGCAAAGGAGAGGTAAAGGTGCAGGAATTAAAAGAAGACCCCAGGGTGCCGGGAAACGATAATTCAATTAAAGCTAATCACCACATCAAGTCTTATTCCTCGGTTCTGAGTCAAGGAATGATGAAGGCTAATCAACAAAACCCGCTGCCCACTTCTTTGGATTCTAGCCCCCTTCAATCTGGGGCACACGTATTTTACCAACTCATACTAATAGTTCAAATCAAACTAGTATTGCTGTCACAAATCAGACAAGTATAGGACAGACATCAAAAATTTCGAAAACATCTGTGCCAACTTCTCTTAAAGAAAAGTCTGACTCTTCAAGTTCGTTCAAAAAACAATCTGTAAATTTTGATCTTGAAAAGATTTTAATGTATCTTGAAAATCTCTCAGTGAAATGTCTGACCATCCTAACAAAAATTTCTGATGTCATGACTTCGTCAATCATTGAATTGAAAACAATTCTGTCCAATGCCTGTCTGAACTCCAAATGAACGTACAAAGAGAAGTTCTGTCAAACGTTATCCGTTTTTGGTGTTCTCTGTTGCTGGTATTCTCAGTTATAGTCCTTTTCCTTACGAATAACATGATGTGTATGAGGCCTGAACAAGTCAAACCTACTGGTATTTGCTCGTTTCTACAATTGAATTGTAGAAGTAAGTGCAATTTTGTATATTTGGAAAATTTTTTGCAGAAGCGTTCTTTTGACGTAGTTGTGCTTCAGTCATTGAATTGCCACAAAAATGACTTACCAAAGTTAAACGGATTCTTCTACCCACCTGTTATAGATGAGGTAAAAGCCAACGTTAAAATAAAAGTTGCTACATATGTAGCTTGCAATCTTATGTATCAACCATGCAAAACACCGTGTTCTTCAATAGATAAACGTTTATATTCTTGCTGTATAGAAATTAAGGTTGATGGTAAATATTTCAACATTTTGAACTGTTATTATCCGGATGGAGTGTCTAAAGGTGAAGCTGACTGGATAATGGATTTAGACTGCTCTAGACAATGGGTTATTCTTGGCGATTTTAATTCCCACCACGCTTTGTGGTCCGAAAATCCCAATAATATTGTTAACAACAACGAATACCTTGCCAGTACAATAATCAACGCCAACTTAACCATTTTAAATGACGGCTCTATAACAAGAATTGCTGATCGATCAGATCAGCGTTGCTCATCGATAGATTTGTCTTTAGTTTCCCCAGACATAAACCCTTTGTGTACTTGGCAGGTTCATCAAATACCGTTAGGCAGTGATCATCTCCCTATTGAAATCCAACTTCTAGTGAGCCCTGAAAAAACAATCTACAATTCTGAATGCACTAAATATAATGAAGATAAGGCTAATTGGGCGCTTTTCAATCACATTTTGACAGCAGGTTCGTCTTTTCTAAATTTCAATCAAAATACAGTGTTAGAGAAAGGTTTGGAAAATTGTTATTTTGAATTAAGAAAACTTATACTTAAGGCTGCAGATTCTGCAATCCCAAAAGTCAAATTAAAGAATCATCCAAAGAAAGCGTCAAACCCTTGGTGGAATATTGCGTGTGAAGTCGCCGTGGGTGCGAAAACTAAGGCCTTCAAAAGCTGGATGATAAGCCGTCATACGCAGCCTAAAAGTAGAGTGGAACAGTTACACGCTGAATACAAAAAAGCTAACACCAATAGTAACAAAGTTGTTGCTTTTGCAAAGCAGCAATATTACAAAAACTTAGTCATCAACTGTTCCAAACACCCAAACGATAGCGCTTTACTTTGGAAAGAAATTAGAAAATCTAAAGGTTCTTTTCATCTCCCAGATCCTGTTTTGATTGAAAACGATAAAATCTATAAAACAAACGAGGAGAAAGTTGAATTATTTGCTGACACTTTCGCAGCAATGAGTCAGACTGAACATCTGCCTAAAGAAGAGCAAGAACGAAGAAGAACTATTGAAAACGAAGGGAGAAACATTGAACCACATGACAATGACAACACGTTATATATTAATAAAAATCTAACAATGGAGGAGCTTCTGTACTCACTTCGCCGTCTAAAATCTGGTAAAATTGCGACAGGATTTGATCCCATTTCTTACAACATGATAAAGCATTTTCCACAATGCTTTTTGAAAAAATTATTAGAGTTCTTCCAATTATGCTGGAATTCTGGAAAGCTGCCAATGGCTTGGAAGAAAGCAACAGTTGTACCTATCCATAAACAAGGAAAATCAAAAAGAAAATCTTCTAATTTTCGACCCATTTCTTTGACTCCTCACATTGGAAAACTTTTTGAGAGGATAATGAAATTCAGATTAGAACATTTCCTTGAAAAGAATGGGATTTTGCCAATATTTCAAGCTGGTTTCAGAAAAGGGAGGGGTGTCACTGATCATGTTAGTCTTTTAGCTTCACACGTCAAAAAAGCCTTGGCTAAGCGACACTCTACTTTAGCCACGTTTTTTGATATTCATAGAGCGTACGATTCTGTTTGGCATTTTAAATTATTGTCCAAGGCTCATGAAATTGGGATTAAAGGTCGTTTCCACATGTTTTTACAATCATTTTTATCTGGAAGAACGCTACAAGTAAAACTAAATGGTGTGCTGTCAAGTACAAGATATGTTAACATGGGTGTCCCTCAAGGAAGTGTCATTTCTCCAATCCTCTTCTCATTGATGCTTTATGATCTTAATCAGATTGACACGAAAGGGGCAACTTTAGCTGCTTATGCAGATGATATTGCAATGTGGAAAAATGTAAATTGTAATTTTACAAAAAACAAAATCAAGCGTAATAAAATTGTTGAAGTTTCAATTTGCGGTCAGTAAACTTGTTAATTATTTGAATTCAAACGGTTTTAACTTATCAACGGACAAATCGGTTTTTATTATATTTACAAAGAAAAATATCGATTTTGAAGGTAGGGACGCTGTAAAAGTACAAATAGGTGATTCTTTCATTTTCCCAAGTAAGCAAGTAAAATTTCTAGGCGTTATTTTTCACTATAAATTATTTTGGTGTAAACATATAAATCATCTCGTGGAAAAGGCAAGAAAGAAAATTGCGTTACTGCGAGTCCTAACTGGAATCCCTCTAATAAATTATGGATCTAATCTTATCCATGTCGCCTTAGGGACAGTTCGTTCGATTGTAAGTTATGGTCAAGAAGTATTTTTCACTGCACCAAAGACAGATTTACATAAGTTAACTAGTATTGATTCCTTAGCACTTAAAATTGCTTTGGGGCTTCCAAGATGGGCATCAATTGATATGACTTACAGAGAGGCAGGAGTTTTGCCTTTAAATGAACATAGGATGCTCTGTGCTTGTAGCTACTCAGCACGAGCAAGAACAGTCCCTAACTCAGTTTACTTCTGAACTTGATGAAAGCACCTACGTTTCTAGAGAGATACGGAATAAAAAAGCATATACTTCATTGTCTGATTATGTACATTTACATGCATGCAACTTTTCGCTTGACAACATTGTTAAAATGACCAAATACCCTTTCCCCCTTTGGTTGATGAAGCAAGCAGATTTTTTCTATTCCTATGGTAATATTACTAAAAATGAGAATCCACTTTTGCTTGCTTCTCTTGTTAAAGAATTGATTTACACTGAATATGAATCTTATCTGCATATTTTCACTGATGGTTCAGTTTCGTGTACTTCTGAGGTTGGTGCTGCTTTCGTGATACCTTCCCTTAACATTGAAAAAAGATTTCATATTACCAAAGGTTGTTCTATTTTCACTGCTGAGTTATTTGCTCTTATGAAAGCTATTAATTTCATTCTTGATGTGCAAGTCTTACCAGAAAGAATACTGATTTTGTCAGATTCCAAGTCTGCTTTAACGGCTTTACACCTTCAAAATACATCAAGTCGTCCTGATCTCGTCAGTGAAATTTTATTTTCAATTCACCAGTTAATGATGCGAGGTTCCAAAATAACATTATTATGGGTACCCGGTCACTGCGATCTTCGAGGGAATGAACTGGCTGATACCTGTGCAAAAGAGGCTTCAATGTGCAAATCGAATACAGTTTTATGTGATATTCCTTATTCGGTTCTTGAAATAAACAATATTCTGACAAAAGCACTCTGGGACCAGAGAAGAACACAGTACATTGAAGCTGCCATTCAGAAGAACAGATGGGATCTTTCTGCCCCCGGCAGTCATTGTATAAGTCCGCCAGGTTCTATTCCGAATCGAAATTTATTGCACAGAATACGGGTGGATTGTTGGTTTGGCAGGTTTTTAAAACCATCTCCTTTGTGTGTCTGTGGTCAAAACCTTAATGTATCTCATTTTTTACTTGAATGTTCATTAACAAAAGCGTATTTTCAATGTCTTCATGATAAAATTTTGTCTAAAAATCTACCTTTAACATTGCATAGTGTTTTTTGTCCCAACCCAGAAAATGGGTGGAGGCTAGCCAATTTGGCTGTAAATCTGATCAAGTCTCATCCACTTGGCAGATTTTTCTAACGGATTTTTTTTTTTTTTTTTTTTTTTTTTTTAATGTTTGTTTCTTTTTTGGTTTAGTGGTCTGATGTACACGTAGAGCAAAGAATTTGTTACATGACATAGCTGTCCGACTCTCACGTGTACTAGGTCGCATTATTCCATTTACGAAACTTTTGCACAGGTTGTGCGCGCGCTAGAGAGAGAGAGAGAGAGAGAGAGAGAGAGAGAGAGAGAGAGAGAGAAAGAGAGGGGGGGGGGAAGAACTTCGTTTTGTTTATATGTGAGAGCATGTTGTGCGTACGTCTATACGTTTTTTGTGTGGATATGTTTTGAGTGTGTGTAGGGGAGGTGGCGGTTTGTGTGTATGTATGTGTGTGTGTGTGTGTGTGTGTGTGTGTGTGTGTGTGTGCGCGCGCGCGCGCGCGCGTGCGAGAGAGAGTTTTGGTTTTTATTTGTTTGTCTGTGAGTGAATATATGTGCGTGCTCGCATACACGTGAGTAGGGGGAAGGGGAAGCGTGGTTTTTGTGAGTGTGTGTGTGTGTGTGTGTGTGTGTGTGTGTGGGAGTGTGTGTCTGTGAGAGAGAGAGAGAGAGAGAGAGAGTGTGTGTGTGTGTGATTGGATGGTGTGTGTTTGTGTGCATGTGTTTGGGGGGGGGGGGGGGTCTTTCCTTTTTTAAAAATTTTTTTTTATGGTGTTCTGAGAGAGAGAGAGAGAGAGGAGAGAGAGAGAGAGAGAGAGAGAGATTGTTGATTTTCAGTACAGTTAAGATGTAATTTGCTTTATTGTTACAATTTCTGAATTTTTATTATGTTACTTAGAAATGTTAAATGTTTCCCTGTTAATTTTCCTTTATGATTTCTATGTCATTCAGATGTTATTTGTATTATTTTCGTTACCTCATTAATTCATTAAGGTTTTTCTTTTTAAAATGTCAGTACAACACTATGTTAATCTGACAGTAAATGGTTTCAGTCAGTCAGTCAGTGTGTGTGTGTGTGTGTGTGTGTGTGTGTGTGGGTGTGTGTCTGTGTGTGTCTGTGTCTGTGTGTGTCTGTGTGTGTCTGTGTCTGTGTGTGTGAGTGTGTCTTTGTGTGTGTGTGTGTGTGGTATGTGTGTGTGTGTGTGTGTGTGGAGAGAGAGAGAGAGAGAGAGAGAGGAGAGAGAGAGAGAGAGAGAGAGGAGTTTTATTTGTTTAGGGGAGCGGTGCATTTAATTAGTCCGATCGTTATTAGGGACCAAGTTTGTTAGCTTTACGGCCGTGTATCCGAGGTGAGCTGAGATTCATAACAGCTCTTCCCTTGCCAGAACATTGTATTCGTTGCAATCGGGTTGGTGACCACACCACGTTTCCTCCTGACTGTCAACGAACGTTGCAACAGCAAAATCGGTTAAGTGATAGTTTATAACTGGACCCAGATGATCCATATCCGACTTCAAAAGTATCCTTTGTCATGTTTATCTGTGTAGAAACCGCCTCCAAACTAGTTCAACAGTATGTCACCATATTAGTGGCGAACATTTTTTAAATCTATCCGGGTTCCGTCGTGACTCTTCAGGTCGAAAAAAAAGATTTCATACGTAATTGAAGAAATGATAATTTAGAACTAAGTTAATCCCCTCATACGGACGTGGCGGCTCCGTCCGGAGCGACAGCTCACTTAGCGACCAAGCAATCATTGTCGTCAGTAGAAGGGCGTAGTAGGTGGTGTTCTGCGTATGTTGGATCAGAACAGGCGCCACTGAACACCACCGAAGTGACTCGGCAGCAGTGCAGTGTCTCCTCCGGTGGGTTGCCTCTTGATGACTTGACAGTGACTTCTCCCTGTAGATTGCCAGTGCCCCAGGGCTGCGGCAGGCCGGACCGGGCTGTGGCTGGGGACAGGGGGTGGGGACGGGGGGGGGGGGGGGGGGGGGGGGGCGGGGTTGGAATGAGCGGCACGAGCGTAATGCCACTGAGGTGGACCAGAAGGTGGGACAGGGAAAAAAGTTATAATCCTCTGACAGCCATGTCTGATTCTGACCTGCGTTCTGCTTGGGCCTAGAGTGGCCCACACCGATCTTCAACCCCCACAGACGATCTAGCTGGGCCGGGCTCGTGGACGTCTCCACCCCCAACCCCCACCCCCGGACCTTGTTCGTGGTCCGGGCAGACACACACAGTCTTGGAAGCTGGCTGTGTTTAGTGTTGGGGCAACGGAAAGGCACGTAGACCTCCCTCCCTTTGCGTTACTCTTCTTGTTACGTGGCTTCCCTTGCGCTTTGAACCCCAAAGACAGATCACTTCTGTTTAGACTGAAAAACGTGATGACCATTCCTACAAAAACAGAAAACATTATCTAGGAAGAAATAGATTAAGATGAGAAGATCTTTTTTTTAATACATAGGACGGTGTGTTTGATTTTTTTTCCCATCGTATTTTCGTTAAGCGAGGTTGTTGTTTTTTTGGGGGGAGGCTTTGTAACTGGAGACTTTTACACTGAAAATGTAGGTGAGAGAGGTTGGGTCGGTCGGATATATGACAGATCCGTCAGTACACTTACCATACGCAAATTAGGCTTTCTGACTTTGAGAATGGAGAGACAGACAGACAGACAGACAGACAGACAGACAGGCAGGCAGACTGACAGATATGAATACACATACCCTAAGCAAGTTAATCATTCTAACTTAAGTATGGTAATTAGTAATCAGAGAGAGAGGGGGTAGGATTGTTATGGATCGAAATACAGAGAAGAGAGAGAGAGAGAGAGAGAGAGAGGGGGGGAACCAGGATGATTATGGATCGAATGAGAGAGAGAGGGGGGAGGACACTAAGAGAGAGAGAGCAGGATGGTTATAAATCGAATTAGAGAGAGAGACAGAGACAGAGTGACTAAGACCTAGGAAAAGCCAAGCTGTATCATCATGGAATTGACCAAACAGGGTGAAGTCCCCTCATCCCCCCCCCCCCCCCCCCCAAAAAAAAAAAAAAAAAAAAAAAAGCCAGGCAATGTAGACTGCATTCCACAGTGTAGCCCGTGGCTTGGTATATCAACAGATTGCTGGTTACCACAGTGATGGCGCTGTTTCCTGGGGTGTAGGATGGCACCATTCTCTCTGTTGACACAGTGACGGCACCATTCTGTCTGTTGACACAGTGATGACACCATTCTGTCTGTTGACACAGTGATGGCACCATTCTCTCTGTTGACACAGTGATCGCAGCATTCTGTCTGTTGACACAGTGATGACACCATTCTGTCTGTTGACACAGTGATGACACCATTCTGTCTGTTGACACAGTGATGTGACACCATTCTGTCTGTTGACACAGGGATGGCACCATTCTCTCTGATGACACAGTGATGGCACCAGTCTCTCTGTTGCCCCCCCCCCCCCCCACCTCCTCCCTTCAAAATGGCGTTTCCATAGTAGCAGAAACTGGTCTTACTGTTTATATTAAAACACACTGTCATGGTGACGTTTCCACAGCCACAAGAGCTAGTATCATGCTTTGTGTTCACACACATTGTCATGGTGAGGTTTTCACAGCGACAAAAGAGTTAGCATTATTCTTTGTGTTCACACACATTGTCATGGGGAGGTTTTCACAGCGACAAAAGAGTTAGCATCATTCTTTGTGTTCACACACATTGTCATGGTAAGGTTTTCACAGCGACAAGAGCTGGCATCATTCTTTGTGTTCACACACACAGTCATAGTAACGATTCTTCTGCTACAGGAGGTGGCCTCTCTCTCTCTCTCTCTCTCCCCTTTTCTCTCTCTCTCTCTCTCTCTCTCTCTCTCCTCTCTCTCTCTCTCTCTCTCTCTGTTCACAAAATAATGGCAGCTTTTCCATAGCTACAGGAATTGGCATCGAACTATGTACAGTGATGGTAGGGTTTCCATGGCTACAGGAGTTGGCATCGGACTCTATGTACAGTGATGGTGGGGTGTCCATGACCACAGGAGTTGGCATCGGATTCTATGTACAGTGATGGTAGGGTGTCCATGACTACCGGAGTTGGCATCGGACTCTATGTGCAGTGATGGTGGGGTTTCCATGACCACAGGAGTTGGCATCGGACTCTATGTACAGTGATGGTAGGGTGTCCATGACTACCGGAGTTGGCATCGGACTCTATGTGCAGTGATGGTGGGGTGTCCATGACCACAGGAGTTGGCATCGGACTCTATGTACAGTGATGGTGGGGTGTCCATGACAACGGGAGTTGGCATCGGACTCTATGTACAGTGATGGTGGGGTGTCCATGACAACGGGAGTTGGCATCGGATTCTATGTACAGTGATGGTAGGGTGTCCATGACAACGGGAGTTGGCATCGGACTCTATGTACAGTGATGGTGGGGTGTCCATGACCACAGGAGTTGGCATCGGACTCTATGTACAGTGATGGTAGGGTGTCCATGACCACAGGAGTTGGCATCGGACTCTATGTACAGTGATGGTGGGGTGTCCATGACAACGGGAGTTGGCATCGGACTCTATGTACAGTGATGGTTGGGTTTCCATGGTTACAGGAGTTGGCTCAGACACTATGTACAGTGATGGTGGGGTTTCCATGGCTACAGGAGCTGGCAACATCTCCCTGTTACACTCAGTGATGGCGGCGTTTCCATAGCTGCAGGGGCTGGCATCACTCTGTCACATAATGACGCCCTGGTTACGGAGCTGGTGTCGTACTCTGATCATGCGATGGTTTATGGTGTTTCCGCTCTCTCTCTCTCTCTCTTTCTCTCTCTCTCTCTCTCTCTCTCTCTCTCTCTCTCTCTCTCTCTCTCTCTTTTTACACACAAAACGGTACATGCAAGACACACATGTAAAAAGCAAACCCAAAATGTTTGTTGCTACGCGCACAAACTCTAGCACGTTCATGTGCACCAAAGGGACACCCACCCACCTCCCTGTCGACTCCACAACATGCACGCACGTAGCAGTAGTAGTAGTAGTAGTTAGTAGTATAGTAGTAGCAGCAGCAGCAGCAGCAGCAGCAGCAGTAGTAGTAGGGTAGCAGCGCAGCAGCAGCAGCAGTAGTAGTAGTAATGTTAGAGGGAGATGAGGAGGAAGAGGAGAAAGAGGAGGAGGACGGGGGTGGGGAAGAATCTGCAGTAGCACGAGCAGCAGCAGAAGCAGCAACAGCAGCAGCA
>CM065722.1:7219796-7229796 GCA_033310375.1 Conus canariensis
GTGTGTGTGTGAGAGAGAGAGAGAGAGAGAGAGAGAGAGAGAGAGAGGAGTTTTATTTGTTTAGGGGAGCCGTGCATTTAATAGTCCGATCGTTATTAGGGACCAAGTTTGTTAGCTTTACGGCCGTGTATCCGAGGTGAGCTGAGATTCGTAACAGCTCTTCCCTTGCCAGAACATTGTATTCGTTGCAATCGGGTTGGTGACCACATCACGTTTCCTCCTGACTGTCAACGAACGTTGCAACAGCAAAATCGGTTAAGTGATAGTTTATAACTGGACCCAAATGATCCATATCCGACTTCAAAAGTATCCTTTGTCATGTTTATCTGTGTAGAAACCGCCTCCAAACTAAGCTACACACAAAATGTTAAGGATCACTTTCACAAACATTCATAACTGTCAAAATAAGAAAGTCAATGCGTTGAAGTCTGGCCAACATTTGATTCCATTCTTTAGTGATAACGATACACAATTTCCTTCAATCTCGAGCAATCGTTTGGTGTGTACATTTGATTAAAGTGGGTACGTATCCAAATTTGATTTCCCAAAGTCATTGAAATCACAACACAGGGCATACTGATGCTCCCAAAAGCTCAGTAATGCGTGTAACCACCATGGCTGTTCTGGCACTCGACGCAGCGAATCCTCATCGAGTTGACCAGGTTGGTGAAGATCCTCTGTGGAAGCGCCTGCCACTCAGCCTGCAGCATCTGGTAGAGGTGTTGGGCATCCCTGGGAGGGGGGTGGCTCCTCACTTTGCGATCCAGCTCATCCCAGAGGTTCTCAATCGGGTTGAGATCGGGACTGCATGCTGGCCACTCCATTCTGTTGACTCCAGACTGCTGCAGGAAGTCGTTGACCACCCTTGCCCTGTGGGGGCGAGCATTGTCATCCTGGTAGACAGCCCTCGGTCCCATCTGCTGCAGTGTAGGCACAGCCAGCGGTCGAAGGATCTCATCCCGGTATGGATGCCAGTCAGGTTACCCTGTACATGATACAAGGGTGTTCTGTGGTGAAGGCTGAAGGCCCCCCAGACCATTACAGAACCTCCACCAAAGGCCACCTTTTCTTGGACAGTGGCGTCAGTAAAGCGTTGCCCTGGGCGCCTCCAGACCCTCAGTCGGCCGTCGTTGTGGTGAAGGGTGAAGCGTGATTCATCACTGAACAGGACCTGGGACCATTGCTGACGTGTCCACCTCACGTGACGTGCGCAGAAGGCGCGGCGTGCTGCCCTATGGGCTGGAGTTAAGCGTGGCCATACTGCTGGGCGACGAGAACGGAGATTAAACCCATGTAGGCGGTTCCGTATGGTCTGCTGGCTGATGTTGATGTTAGTAGCCACCCTGAACTGCCTTTGAATTATGCTGGAAGAGGCTGTTCTTGTCTGCAGGGCTTGTCGTTCAATGAGACGATCGTCACGTGGGGTTGTATTCTTCGGTCGACCAGATCTGCGTCTTTCATGGACAATCCCAGTGGCTGTGAAGCGTTGAATCAGTCGGACAATGACCGAGATGGACACATGAAGTCGCCTGGCCACTTCTCGCTTGGGAACACCATCTTGGAACCATGCAACAGCTCGTCCCCTATCCAACTCGCTTAATTTTCGTCGTGGAGGCATTGTCAGATCAGGCCTACTACTGGTGGAATGTCTTCTTATATAGCCAAGCGAGCGACAGCATCTCACACATAAACAGCAGTGCTTGCACGTGCATAATGGTTTTTCCATCTGGCAAGTGCAATGTGTTCAGGCAGAACGGTCCAAAACAAGGTAATTTTTCGCAAGTTTCCGCTTTTCCGTTTGCGGCCCAGCTCAGTAGTAGAGAATCCCGTGCAATTTTCGCACTAACACAACATCGCCCACTTACAGCTGAACAAGAATTCATGACAATTTGGCTGGACTAAGAAATAAATAACAGTAGCGAACTGAGTTTATTACGCACCTGTTTTCACATACCGATCCTTAACTTTTTGTGCGTAGTATAGTTCAACAGTATGTCACCATATTAGTGGCGAACATTTTTTAAATCTATCCGGGTTCCGTCGTGACTCTTCAGGTCGAAAAAAAAGATTTCATACGTAATTGAAGAAATGATAATTTAGAACTAAGTTAATCCCCTCATACGGACGTGGCGGCTCCGTCCGGAGCGACAGCTCACTTAGCGACCAAGCAATCATTGTCGTCAGTAGAAGGGCGTAGTAGGTGGTGTTCTGCGTATGTTGGATCAGAACAGGCGCCACTGAACACCACCGAAGTGACTCGGCAGCAGTGCAGTGTCCTCCTCCGGTGGGTTGCCTCTTGATGACTTGACAGTGACTTCTCCCTGTAGATTGCCAGTGCCCCAGGGCTGCGGCAGGCCCGACCGGGCTGTGGCTGGGGACAGGGGGTGGGGACGGGGGGGGGGGGGGCGGGGTTGGAATGAGCGGCACGAGCGTAATGCCACTGAGGTGGCCCAGAAGGTGGGACAGGGAAAAAAGTTATAATCCTCTGACAGCCATGTCTGATTCTGACCTGCGTTCTGCTTGGGCCTAGAGTGGCCCACACCGATCTTCAACCCCCACAGACGATCTAGCTGGGCCGGGCTCGTGGACGTCTCCACCCCCAACCCCCACCCCGGACCTTGTTCGTGGTCCGGGCAGACACACACAGTCTTGGAAGCTGGCTGTGTTTAGTGTTGGGGCAACGGAAAGGCACGTAGACCTCCCTCCCTTTGCGTTACTCTTCTTGTTACGTGGCTTCCCTTGCGCTTTGAACCCCAAAGACAGATCACTTCTGTTTAGACTCAAAAACGTGATGACCATTCCTACAAAAACAGAAAACATTATCTAGGAAGAAATAGATTAAGATGAGAAGATCTTTTTTTAATACATAGGACGGTGTGTTTGATTTTTTTTCCCATCGTATTTTCGTTAAGCGAGGTTGTTTTTTTTTTGGGGGGAGGCTTTGTAACTGGAGACTTTTACACTGAAAATGTAGGTGAGAGAGGTTGGGTCGGTCGGATATATGACAGATCCGTCAGTACACTTACCATACGCAAATTAGGCTTTCTGACTTTGAGAATGGAGAGACAGACAGACAGACAGACAGACAGGCAGGCAGACTGACAGATATGAATACACATACCCTAAGCAAGTTAATCATTCTAACTTAAGTATGGTAATTAGTGATCAGAGAGAGAGGGGGTAGGATTGTTATGGATCGAAATACAGAGAGAGAGAGAGAGGGGGGGGGGGGGAACCAGGATGGTTATGGATCGAATGAGAGAGAGAGGGGGAGGACACTAAGAGAGAGAGAGCAGATGGTTATAAATCGAATTAGAGAGAGAGACAGAGACAGAGTGACTAAGACCTAGGAAAAGCCAAGCTGTATCATCATGGAATTGACCAAACAGGGTGAAGTCCCTCCATCCTCCCCCCCCCCCCCCCCAAAAAAAAAAAAAAAAAAAAAAAAGCCAGGCAACGTAGACTGCATTCCACAGTGTAGCCCGTGGCTTGGTATATCAACAGATTGCTGGTTACCACAGTGATGGCGCTGTTTCCTGGGGTGTAGGATGGCACCATTCTCTCTGTTGACACAGTGACGGCACCATTCTGTCTGTTGACACAGTGATGACACCATTCTGTCTGTTGACACAGTGATGGCACCATTCTCTCTGTTGACACAGTGATCGCAGCATTCTGTCTGTTGACACAGTGATGACACCATTCTGTCTGTTGACACAGTGATGACACCATTCTGTCTGTTGACACAGTGATGACACCATTCTGTCTGTTGACACAGGGATGGCACCATTCTCTCTGATGACACAGTGATGGCACCAGTCTCTCTGTTGCCCCCCCCCCCCCCACCTCCTCCCTTCAAAATGGCGTTTCCATAGTAGCAGAAACTGGTCTTACTGTTTATATTAAAACACACTGTCATGGTGACGTCTCCACAGCCACAAGAACTAGTATCATGCTTTGTGTTCACACACATTGTCATGGTGAGGTTTTCACAGCGACAAAAGAGTTAGCATTATTCTTTGTGTTCACACACATTGTCATGGGGAGGTTTTCACAGCGGCAAAAGAGTTAGCATCATTCTTTGTGTTCACACACATTGTCATGGTAAGGTTTTCACAGCGACAAGAGCTGGCATCATTCTTTGTGTTCACACACACAGTCATAGTAACGATTCTTCTGCTACAGGAGGTGGCCTCTCTCTCTCTCTCTCTCTCTCTCTCTCTCTCTCTCTTCTCTCTCTCTCTCTCTCTTGTTCACAAAATAATGGCAGCTTTTCCATAGCTACAGGAATTGGCATCGAACTATGTACAGTGATGGTAGGGTTTCCATGGCTACAGGAGTTGGCATCGGACTCTATGTACAGTGATGGTGGGGTGTCCATGACTACCGGAGTTGGCATCGGACTCTATGTGCAGTGATGGTGGGGTGTCCATGACAACGGGAGTTGGCATCGGACTCTATGTGCAGTGATGGTGGGGTGTCCATGACAACGGGAGTTGGCATCGGACTCTATGTGCAGTGATGGTGGGGTGTCCATGACAACGGGAGTTGGCATCGGACTCTATGTGCAGTGATGGTGGGGTGTCCATGACAACGGGAGTTGGCATCGGACTCTATGTGCAGTGATGGTGGGGTGTCCATGACAACGGGAGTTGGCATCGGACTCTATGTACAGTGATGGTGGGGTGTCCATGACCACAGGAGTTGGCATCGGACTCTATGTACAGTGATGGTGGGGTGTCCATGACAACGGGAGTTGGCATCGGACTCTATGTACAGTGATGGTGTGGGTGTCCATGACCACAGGAGTTGGCATCGGACTCTATGTACAGTGATGGTGGGGTGTCCATGACAACGGGAGTTGGCATCGGACTCTATGTACAGTGATGGTGGGGTGTCCATGACAACGGGAGTTGGCATCGGACTCTATGTGCAGTGATGGTGGGGTGTCCATGACCACAGGAGTTGGCATCGGACTCTATGTGCAGTGATGGTGGGGTGTCCATGACAACGGGAGTTGGCATCGGACTCTATGTACAGTGATGGTTGGGTTTCCATGGTTACAGGAGTTGGCATCAGACACTATGTACAGTGATGGTGGGGTTTCCATGGCTACAGGAGCTGGCAACATCTCCCTGTTACACTCAGTGATGGCGGCGTTTCCATAGCTGCAGGGGCTGGCATCACTCTGTCACATAATGACGCCCTGGTTACGGAGCTGGTGTCGTACTCTGATCATGCGATGGTTTATGGTGTTTCCGCTCTCTCTCTCTCTCTCTTCTCTCTCTCTCTCTCTCTCTCTCTCTCTCTCTCTTCTCTCTCTCTCTCTCTCTTCTCTCTCTCTCTCTTTTTACACACAAAACGGTACATGCAAGACACACATGTAAGAAAGCAAACCCAAAATGTTTGTTGCTACGCGCACAAACTCTAGCACGTTCATGTGCACCAAAGGGACACCCACCCACCTCCCTGTCGACTCCACAACATGCACGCACGTAGCAGTAGTAGTAGTAGTAGTAGCAGCAGCAGCAGCAGCAGCAGCAGCAGTAGTAGTAGTGGTAGCAGCAGCAGCAGCAGCAGCAGTAGTAGTAGTAATGTTAGAGGGAGATGAGGAGGAAGAGGAGAAAGAGGAGGAGGACGGGGGTGGGGAAGAATCTGCAGTAGCACGAGCAGCAGCAGAAGCAGCAACAGCAGCAGCAGCAACAATAGCCGTAGATTGGGTCAGTCTCTGTCAGTCAGGGGTGAAAGACGAAGAAACCAAGTCCGATACGTTATCACAGAAGGAGGGGACAGAGTCAGCCTGAGGGGGGGGGGGGGGGGGGGGGGGGGGGGAAGGGGGGGGATGGAGCAGAAAGAGAGGGGGAGGTTGGGTGGGTGGTTAATGGTAAGGGAGCTATGAAGACAGGAGAGAGAGACAGAGACAGAAACAGAGACAGAAACAAAGAGAGACAGACAGGGAGAGCTGATATCGATTGTCAGAGGAAGGAAAACAAACCCTGGGGGCAGGGTAGAGGTGAAGGGCGAGGACATCGTCCATCCTTATCTCTCCCAGACTGACGATGCTGTCGGAACCTCTGTACTGCATGGGCTGCCTTTCCGACCATCCCCCCCCCCCCCCCCCCCTCCTCAAGGGCGTCAGGTCGTCAGAGCCCGTGGTCCACATCAGTGACAGTATTGGCCTCTTGGGAGGGGGAGGATTCATTGTCCACTGGGGAAGGGATAGAATCGGATGTCAGCATGGGAGGAATATGACTAAGTGTTCAGATTCGGAGGGATATGATCAGATGTCCACTTAGAGGAGATACTTGGGGAGTATTCAACTCAAGCACACATGTAAGGACCTTCTTAAGGTAGTAGAGCCATTCCTCAACATGGAAGTTTTGCGACCTGATGATAAATTTGGGTATCCAAACATCGATCGATTCAAACACACTACGTTTGCATCCAAGACATATGTGATCTTCTCTTTGTCTATCTATCTGTCTGTCTGTCCTTCTCTCTCTCTCTCTCTCTCTCTCTCTCTCTCTCTCTCTCTTCTCTCTCTCTGTTTCTCTATCTCTCTGTCTCTGTCTCTCTCTCTCTCCCTCTCTCTCTCTAATGTTCTGTAAAATTCATATATTGTTGTTACGTTCTCCATACCCTCCTTCATAAGGGGCAATGACCTTTTTTGAATAAACCATCTGAGTTCTGAGTCTCTTTCTCTCAGTCTCTCTTTTTCTCTGTCTCTGTCTTTTTCTGTCTGTCTTCTCTCTCTCTCTCTCTCTCTCTCTCTCTCTCTTCTCTCTTCTCTCTCTCTCTCTCTTTCTCTCCTCTCTCTCTCTCTCTCTCTCTCTCTCTCTCTCCTCTCTTCTTCTACTCTCTGACGGACACAGTGGCAGAGGACAGGGCAGACAAGACCAATGGCTCTCACTGGCCCCCTAACTCCATCAACACGGAGCGAGCGGAGAAGAAGCTGACTCTGTCACCTTTCCTCCTCTTGAGCCAGTTGGTCTGGCACAGACAGAGAGGAAATGACCACCAGACAGTGGACCTCTGATGGTCAATCTGCCAGACTTCGTGAGAGCCAGGCGCGGGGAAATTCATCATCTGTCTCAATTCCAAACTGCTGGATGAGAATTTCACAATGCCAGGCCCAGGCTGGAAGGAGGAGGGGGGGGGGGGGATATTGGCCTACGTCTGCAATCTGCAGCTTTTGTTTCTGATGATCGCTTTTTGTTGCACAGAGAGGAGAAGGACTTGACGGAATGGGCAAACTGAGCAGTCTGGGCACACTGGGATGGAAGATGGAACCCATGAATTAGTCCATTCATCATCAGATGTGCTTGCTTGGCCAGGAATCAGGAAAGTCATCGACGGTGGCTTGAATGGATTTTGTGGACTCAATTATTATTATTGTTCGGTGGGTATTGCGTCGTGCTGTGTTGAGCTACATTGGTGTTGTTTCCTGACAAACATGCACTACGTTGCACCTCGACAATGACGACAATGACTTCTACTAATCTACTACTACTACTACTACTACTACTACTACTACTACTACTACTACTACTGCTACTACTATACTACTACTACTACTACTACTGCTGCTGCTGCTGCTGCTGCTGCTGCTGCTGCTGCCACTGCTACTGCTGCTGCTGCTGCTTCTGTTGTAGTTGCCACCACTACTAATTATTACGATTGCTGCTACTACTACTCCTGGTGGAGGGGAGGGGGGGGGGGAGGACGGGGAGGAGAGGAAAGAAGGAGGGAGGATGGGGAAAGGGGGAGGGGGGAATAGTAAGGACAGGGGAGGGAGGGAAGGGTGGGAGGTACGGAGGAAGGAGGAGGAGGGGGCAGGGGAAGAAGGGGGGACATGCAGACGAGGTATGGGGGAAACAGGGCCAGGGAAGGAAAGAAGGGGGGGGGGGGGCAGGGGGGAAAGGGAGCTGGGGGTGGGGGGGGGGGGAGGGGAAGACGGGGGGTAGGGTGGAGGAGGACGAGGGAGGACGGAGGGGAGGCCTAGATGCCAGGCTAGCACAAAAAGTTCGCATGTTATGAATTATTGCCAGAAAGAAAGTGCAGAGGCCTGGGAATGAGTTAGAATTGGCGAAAGACCAGGCTGAAACGCAGTAGTGGGCTACATTAGATCTGACAAGGAAGAAAAAGCAGAAAAAGAAGACACTGCTAGCAGTTCGAATTTCCAAGAGGGGAAACAGTACTTACTGACAGAATCCCAGTGTCCCCACCCCGCCTGGGGTCAGGAAGTGAGTGAATGAATAAATGATGGATGAATATATGTATGAATGAATGAATGTCTGTATGAATGAATAAATTAATTAATCAATTAATGTATGCATGAATGAATGAATGAAGAGTGACCGACCGACTGACTGACTGACTGAATGAATAAATATATGAATGAATGAATAAGTAAATAAGCAAACAAATAAATAGACAAATAAATAAGTACATAGATGCATAAATAAAGAAATAAATGGACACATAAATAAATGAATGAAGAAACAGAACAAACAAACAAACAAATAGATCAATGAACCGATATCTATTGTACACGTTCTTGTTACATCTGATTTTTCCCAATTATATCCTGGGTCGCTTTTCCTCTGAAAAGCACATCACTTTAGTGCTTTGTCACCCATCGTTTGTCTCCCCTTTCTGTTTGCAGTACGTTTGTCTCTTTTGTTCAGTACGTTTCCTTTGTCTCTTTGTTTGCAGTACGTTTTTTCTTCCCTATTGTTTCCAGTACGTTTTTTTCTTCCCTTCTGTTTGCAGTACGTTTTTGTCTCCCCTTCTGTTTCGCAGTACGTTTTTGTCTTTCCTTTCTGTTTGCAGTACGTTTTTGTCTTTCCTTTCAGTGTGCAGTACGTTTTTCTTTCCTTTCAGTTTGCAGTACGTTTTTGTCTTTCCTTTCAGTTTGCAGTACGTTTTTGTCTTTTCTTTCAGTTGCAGTACGTTTTTGTCTTTCTCTTTCAGTTTGCAGTACGTTTTTGTCTTTCCTTTCAGCTTGCAGTACGTTTTGTCTTTCTTTCAGTTTGCAGTACGTTTATGTCTTTTCCTTTCAGTTTGCAGTACGTTTTTGTCTTTTCTTTCAGTTTGCAGTACGTTTTTGTCTTTTCTTTCAGTTTGCAGTACGTTTTTGTCTTTCTTTCAGTTTGCAGTACGTTTTTGTCTTTTCCTTTCTGTTTGCAGTACGTTTTTGTCTTTTCTTTCTGTTTGCAGTACGTTTATGTCTTTTCTTTCTGTTTGCAGTACGTTTATGTCTTTTCTTTCAGTTTGCAGTACGTTTTTGTCTTTTCTTTCTGTTTGCAGTACGTTTTTTTTTTTTTGTTGGCGTTTTTCTTTCTCGTTTGCAGTACGTTTTTTTGCCCCTTTTCTTTCAGTTTGCAGTACGTTTTTGTCTTTTCTTTCGTTTGCAGTACGTTTTTGTCTTTCTTTCAGTTGCAGTACGTTTTTGTCTTTTCTTTCAGTTTGCAGTACGTTTTTGTCTTTCCTTTCAGCTTGCAGTACGTTTTTGTCTTTTCTTTCAGTTTGCAGTACGTTTTTGTCTTTCTTCAGTTTGCAGTTGGTTTTTCTTCCCTTTTTTTAACAGCGTGTTTCTTTAGTACCTTTCTTTTGGGAGAACGTTTTTGTATTCGTTTTCTGTCTGCAGTGTGTTTTGTGTCGTTCCTTTCTATCTGCTGTATGTTGTTGTCTTCACTTCCTGTCAGCAGTATGTTTGGCCTTGCCTTTCTGTTTGCAGTACGTTTACACTCTTGCCTTTCTCTTTGCACCTCCTCGGTTTTTGTCTCCCTTTTCTGTTTGCAAGGATCTTTTTCGTTCATTTCTGTTTGCAGTAAGTATTTGATTCCCTCTCACGGTGGATTCATCCAGCACTTTTGCTCAAGATCAAACATTTTGCTCAGGTTTGTTTGTGTGGTTTTTCAACTGATTTGATTGGAGGTGATTTTCTTTTTACTCGCGCTAACTGCTAACAATGCACAGCACTCGCTCGATTGATCGT
>CM065722.1:7237296-7239796 GCA_033310375.1 Conus canariensis
TTCATCACGTCCACAAAAAAAAAGGTGGCAGTAGGAAGGGCATCTGGGAGCATGACCTGGATGCGGCCCGGCCCCCTTAGAGTGTAAGGAGTTCAGGGCCGAATACTTGTCTGAGGACGGGGAGGGGGGAGGGGATGGGGTGTTCTTCTCTGAAGACCTTCTGCTGTCAAGCTGTCCGTAGAGTTCCTGGCTACTGTCGCTCTCCTCACAGCAAGAGGCTGGCTATTCAGTGCTGTGACTCCATTGTTCCCTAGGCTTCGTCTTCCTTCTCGTCTCTTGGCTGATACATTTTTCAAGAACTGCCTGGAAGCGCCCAGTCGTTCGGATCGCTTCTTTTCTGTGTTGTTGTTTTGTTGTTGTCGTCGTGGTCGTCGTTGCTGTTGTTGTTGTTGGTGTGGTGGGTGGTGGTGGTGGTGGTGGTGGTGGTGGTGGCGGCGGCGGTGGTGTCGTTGTTGTTGTCGTCTCATCGTCATTGTTGCTGCTGCTGCTGTTGCTGTTGTTGTTGTTGCTGTTGTTTTCGTTGTTGTCGTTGTCGTTGTTGTTCTTGTTGTTGCTGTCGTTGCTGTTGTCGTTGTTGTTGTCTTTGTTGTTCATGTTGTTGTTCTCGTGGTTGTTGTCCTCGTTGTTGTTGTTGTTGTTTGTACTATTTGCTCGGCGATCCACTAACTCATCTTTTATTGTTTTAGAACTTCAAGTTCACCGTTGGTGGCCTGCGTTGTCAATGCATCCTCAGAAAGGATGTGTAAGCACAACATCAGTGTACATGGAGACTGGGAGTAGGTGGGGGAGTGGGGGGTGGGAGAGGGATGCTTTCTCTTTTTCGCTTGATTTTGTCGGCCATCCCTATGAGTACACAACAGTCAACTTTTCAATGAGGACTGACCAAGGATTAAAAATACGTACGTTGGAATTCTTTTCTCTTTGTTTTCTTTCTCTTTTTTTTCTTTTCTTTTTTCATTTTAATGCAGAACGTACGCACTGAAACTCGGGTTCAAAGTCTCCTTCATTGAAACTCACATGGAACTGGAGTCTGCAGACACTCCTGGTTCCGACGAGTCTGCAGACACTCCTGGTTCCGACGAGTCTGCAGACTAATCTTGGTTCCGACGAGTCTGCAGATCAATCTTGGTTCCGACGAGTCTGCAGACAATCTTGGTTCCGACGAGTCTGCAGACAATCTTGGTTCCGACGACGCAGAAGTCTGAGCGGACAATCATGGTTCCGACGAGTCTGCAGACATCTTGGTTCCGACGAGTCTGCGGACAATCATTGGTTCCGACGAGTCTGCAGACAATCTTGGTTCCGACGAGAAATTCTTCTAACTGGCTGTCTCAGGTGATCTTTGAATTTCTGAAAGAGATTAACATTTTTCATCTGATCTAAGATTTGACAGAAGAAAGATTTCTGACAACATTTCCTGTGTGTTTTTATAAGATGTATCAAAGGTCGTGTACATGAGATCTTTAGTCAGCTGACTTCAACGCGGTGACAGCCCGGATATGGCCCTTTGCGGTCGACTGGGCTATAAGTAACGTTACCCAGATAGGCCAGTGAGCCCAGGGCCCTCGCAATACGAGACCAATGCATTGTCCACTACTCAATAAGACTCTCCTCTGCGACATTCAATAGACAACAAAACAGTAACATTAAAACATTTTTTGAAAAACATTATTTTCAATGTTTACAGACTGCTTGTGTGAATCCAAACGTTCATTTAGACTTAACACACTCCATCCCGTCTGTCTTTCACAATGAAGAAAGTGCGAAACAGTCACCAAGGGAAACAGCGTCATCTATGCATTGTAGTGAACGGAAAAGTCTCTCAGAGTTTCGAAAGACAAAGTTGCCGTCGTCAGGAATTCACAGAATTTTGTCAAAGGTGGTTGTCCATACCAGAATATTGTAAAAGGTAACAGATGAAAACAACGACGTATATAAATATAGATACCTTCTGACATTTTTTCTGCAGATTGCTGTACATACATGACATTGGATGGAGACTTGTAACATCTTGGTGCGTTGATTGATTGCATTGTACCCTAGTTAATGGACTGATTGTTTTGCCTTTGTTGTAAATACGTATTTGTAAATCGTGGTACCAGTTAAAAATCACACACACACACACCACACACACCACACACACACACACACACACACACACACAACAACAACTTCACGGTAGTCTTACAATTGACTAGTGAATAGTGCGGGTTAAATCCTTTTCCCATTTCACTCTGTGAATCAAACGTGAATAGGATAAATGGGGCGAAACGCTCCGGCGGCTAACCACGTCGACTCCCTGAACAAAAGTACCAATCGGCGGGGATAATACAGATATTCATGACTGTGCCGGGCTATGGTATTGGTCGAACTCTCTCGAGTACCACCAGAGCGGTGATCAACAGGAGCTCAATTCACCTTCTGTAGTCCTGGGCCTGGTCCTGATGATGATGATGATGATGACGATGAGATATGATGATGATGAGATATGATGAATGAT
>CM065722.1:7242296-7252296 GCA_033310375.1 Conus canariensis
AGCCATTAGATAACTAATCTCATTGACTCAGACAAGCTCAGCTCTCTTCCATGCTACGGATGACTAGTGAATTGTTCTCAGTAATTAAGCACCCTGGAAACATCTTCCCCTCCAAATTATTCAGGAATTGTTCTCATTAACTGGGCGCTCATTTAAGCTCTTCCGCTCCCATCGTAAGTAAAGTTGTTCTAATTGTATTGTGCGTGTTCAACTCGTTCCCCTCAATAATTAGTTGAACCGTCCTTACTAATTACGCCCTTATTAAACCTGTGTCCCTTCAGTAATCAGTGAACTGTTCTCATACGTTCAGCTCCTATCAAACTTGCTCCCTGCGAATCATCAGTCTATGATTCTTTCGCTAATGCCACACCTGTTAAACCTGTTACTACCCACAGGTGCACCACACCAGCCATTCAACCTACCACCATGGAAGTGGATTCATCCACACTCTCGGGGGCCGGAATAACTCGGTGGTAGAGCGCCGGATTCGTAATCTTGGGGTTGCGTGTTCGAATCTCAGCCGAGCCGTTTCGGTACAGGGGGATTTTTCCCTCGGAGATAGCATTGGTTCTGACTCCATTTCCCATACAGTCCTTCGAATGAGACTATAAACCGAGGTTCCGTGTGTGAACGCACGCATAAGATCTTGCACACACGTAAAATCCCATCACCAACTTTCAGAAGAGAAGGCCAGTTTGGCCGTTGGTATGGATGACACGTTACTCGTAGCTAGCATTTTCCCCGAAGATGGAGTATGGCTGCCTTAATGGCGGGATAAACAAACGGTCATACACACAAAACTCCACTCCCTTTGTTGGGTAGATGGGATTGATCATTGCCTGTCTATACAGGGAGTGTCCGCAGGAGTATCAGCCTGCGTACGCTAAAAAAAAAAACTAAATATAAAAATAAAATAAAAATCCACATTCGCAATACGACTGCGCTGCATAAAAGCGGATGAATCGAAATATCCCACCATGCAAGACAAGTTGGAATGACCACAGGAATGTCCAGTCTCACTGGATTGGTCACAGTGAGCTGAACTGGGGTTCAGACAAGAGCCTGGGTGGTATCAACCAGAAACGTGCTATACCGAAATAATAGAACACACAGCAGCCAGTCAGTGAGAGGTCACGAAATTGACTATGACAGGTTGTATCGATAAGATAACAGACTATATTGATAATATGACAGGTTATATCGATAACAGCCAGTAATCGCTGGCGTCTGTTTTGCATATTCAGTCTTTGCAGCCATCGGTAGTGACCGTCCGACATTATAGGTCTGACGTCCAGCAGGTCGTTGACCACTCCTTCCCCTTTGGTCGAGTTATGACAAGGGTTTAGTGTCGTGGTTTGTGGATGACCGCTGCGTCAGCTCTGAGAGAGCAGCAGAGAACCGCAGTAGATTGGGGGTTGGGGGGGGGGGGATATGGACATGGGTGCCGCAAATGACCACTACTCATGGCTTTGAAATACAGGCATAGCTTAATGATGCTGCTGCTGCTGATGATGATAATGATGATGATGATGACGACGACGATGATGACGATAATGATGATGATGATGATGATGATGATGATGATGATGATGATAATGATGATGATGATAATGGTGGCGGTGGGTTGTAGTGGTGATGGTGATAATGATTGTCACCAGTCGATGTAGTAGTGGTAATAGTAGTTGAAGTAGTAGCAATCGTAGTAGTAGTAGTAGTAGTAGAATTCGTAGCAGCAGCAGCAGCAGCAGCGGAAGCAGCAGTAGTAGTAGAAGTAGTAGAAGAAGAAGTAGTAGCAGTAGAAGTAGAGATGGTAGTAGTGGTAGTCACCGTAATAGTCTTTTAGTGCAGTTCTTGTAATACTGTTGGAATGATGGACTTGTTTGTAAACTGATGAAGACGTGGTAAGAGTTCATTTTGGAACAGTCGCCTGCTGAAGAAGGAGAAAAAAAAATAGGAGACAGAGAGCAACATGGAGCTCCAGGAATGTGTCCATGGTGGAAGCATGACAATTCGTTCTTTTCTTTTTCAGAAGCGTCTTTACTCAACAAAGTTCATACAGTACAACGTAATGGAAAATAAAGAAAGAACAAATGATAGAAATGAAAATAAACAGCATATTAAACATAATGATAACACCAGTTTACATTTGAAGACTAAAGGTTAGAGCATCTCTGAGTGGTAAAGAGAGAGAGAGAGAGAGAGAAGAGAGAGAGAGAGAGAGAGAGAGAGGAGAGAGAGAGAGAGAGCATATGAGGCAAGCCGAATGTGTTATGAAAGTTTAAATAATTTGGTTTTTAAAGGTCTGTACAATTTCCAGTGGGGCTGTTTTGGGCGACGTGACAGTTCTAGGGAGCTATAATCATATCCATAATAATATGCTGCACAAAGTCAGAATCATTCATAATTCAGTCTGGGTCTGTAAACATGGGCATATATGGAAGCCACCTGGAGAAAATTGTTGCATACAATTTTTTCGAGCAATATACTCTTCAGTTTTATATCTGTATTTTAGCTTATTGGGAAACGCCTGTAGTCTGGGTGATTTTCGTTCTGTTCCACACTGATATAGATAGTGTTTAGCAAACAATACAATGACTTGAAATGTATGATCCTTAATGCATGTTTTTGTCAAACCCAACTATGGTTAATGATTCAGTTATCTACAAATTAAATGCACACAGACATTTCCCACTCATCAAATCCACGAGCGTTTAAAAAAAAAACGTTGTATGATCGTACAATATTGATTCAATTTTTGTTTCTTTTCTTGCACATTTTGACACACGCTAGGGAACATCATCACACGACTGCCCCATGTCTTATGCAATCGATTGACTCCACACAATTTAATCATCTGAATTCTGAAGAATTTTGATTTTTTTTTCGCTGCTATCACTTTGTAAGTAATTTACAAAGAGTATTTGTACAGATATTTGACTCAAACCTGTGTGTTTTTTTTATTATGTTTATAGGGAACTATATTCTGATAGCGGAATAAACCAATTACAGTTCGATAAGATTCACGTAGATCTTGCGCCCAAGGAAACCCATTTATGTCAAGATGCCGGATCATTTACGTATTGAGAAACAGAATGGGACTTGTGAATTGTTCCAGGAGTACTTGTTCTATGCGGCAAGGCTACTGATTTACTGCCCATTACCCTCTGCTGACCTTCTTTATTCGCTGGGTTGTTTCTGTCCTATTTTCCTGACCTCCTTTCCTCCACTTCGAACTCACTAACCTCCCCCCCCCCCCCTCCCCATCCCTACCGCCATCACCATCCATCTCCAAAGCATTACTCTCACCTGCTCCTTCCGGTCCACCCAAATCCACAGGGAGCAAATAACATCAAGCTGCCCCGGGGCACCTCACCTGATGAGACCCTGCACTACTGCAGAGTCACGTCGGCGGTGTTCAGTGCTGCCTGTTCTAATCCAACGTACGCAGGACACCACCTGTTAGGCCCTTCACTGACGACGCTAATTGTTTGCACGTGGAGCCCCCTCTCGCCAACCACCTCCTCCCTCCAGAGGTCGCCTCCACCTTCATCTAACGACAGTCCCCATGACGTTGCCGACGAAGATTTTTTGTCACAAACTCACGACG
Source organism: Conus canariensis (assembly GCA_033310375.1). Taxonomy (NCBI): domain Eukaryota; kingdom Metazoa; phylum Mollusca; class Gastropoda; order Neogastropoda; family Conidae; genus Conus; species Conus canariensis. The sequence continues at coordinate 7,245,904 of CM065722.1, forward strand.
GGCGTTGGCTCGGAGAGGAAGCGGAAATGACGTCAGCAGCAAAGCAGGGAATGCACAGCCATAGTATCTGAGATATTCGGAGGGTTATGTTTATCAATATCGTCATATTGATGACATTTCTGTCTTGTATGCCTTACATGATATTTGTAAATGTGGATTTTAGTACGTTACCCCCTTCCCCCACCCAGCTTCTCTCTCTCTCTCTCCTCTCTCTCTCTCTCCTCTCTCTCTCTCTCTCTCTCTCTCTCTCTCTCTCTTAGTTGTGAAACTCCAAGTCTAATTCTTGTCAAGTATTTTCTAAGAGATGATCAACTAAGAATTCGTAAGTCTAGATTCTCAATTACAAGAATAAATAATGATTGTCCATTTTGTCCTGGTACTGAAGAATCTGAGCTGCATTTTATACTAGTGTGTAATGAATACAGTTCTTTACGGAAAACCTTTATCCCAACCAGATACCATAGTCATCCAAATGCATTCAAACTGACTTTATTACTTTCAGATGTCAGAATATGTAAATCTCTTGCTGTGTATTTATCTAAAGCCTTTAATACTAGAAACCACTTCTTGTACGATGTTTGATGTTGGATTCATTTGATGATATACTTTTGCTTTTCCCATTTTATTTTAGTGTTATCATCATTTTCCCCTCCCATTCCCAATATTTATACCCCCTGATGACATGGGCAGATTGGCCTATCATTAAATGTGTTCGTTCGTTCGTTCTCTCTCTCTCTCTCTCCTCTCTCTCTCTCTCTCTCATCACACACACACACACACACACACACACACACACACACACACACCCCACACACTGAGAGAGACTTTCTAGAGGCCCTTTGTAGATGATGATCTCATTTTTCCTTGAACGTGGATACCCTGAACCCGTTTGCCAAGAAGCCCTACAAAGGGCCTCTAGAATTCCCAGAAACACTGCTTTTAAGCAAAAGATCACTCCTTCATCAGACGACAGGCCTGTTCTTGCTATCACCTTCCATCCTCACAACCTCGCCATCAAAAACATCCTTATGAAGAACTGTCACATTCTGCAGACTGATCCTTCCCTGAAACACATTTTCACCCAGCCTCCACTAGTTGCCTACAAACGTGACACCAACCTCAGAGATCTTCTTGTGCATTCAAAATTGTCCACAAACACAGTCTCACCACCTGGCAATTCTCCATGCAAGCAACCCAAATGCAAAACCTGTCCTCACCTAAACTCTTCTACAACCATCTGTGGCCCCTCAGGCAAAATTTCCATACGCAACCCTTTCACTTGTCAGTCCCGCAATGTAGTTTACATTCTTTCTTGCTCCTTCTGTGGCCTCCTGTATGTTGGAGAAACCTACAGAACCCTCAACGACCGTTTCACAGAACACCTACGAGCAGTCCGTCTCGGTTACAATACACCAATTGCAAACCATTTCTGTTCTTCCGGCCACAACCTCTCCCACATGCAGATTGCTGCAGTCTGGCAAAATTCATCTTCCTCTATAAGACGTAAAGAACAAGAGTTCCTCCTTATTCACAAACTTGGCACTATCCACCCAAATGGAATCAATATCAAACACTGACTTTCCTCTATAACAGCCCTTTGTTCTTACTTATCTTGATTTTGTCTCTTAACATTATTATTACTATTTTTATTTACTTTATCCCCCCCCCCCCCCCAGTCCTTCTGCTCTTAACCCATTTCTCTCTTCTTCCCCACCCTGCCCTCTCCTTCTATACACCCCCCCCCCCCTCATCCCTTCCAACTCTCTCCTTCCTTCCCCCTCAATCCTTGCTGAACACTTTTCATCTTCAAGCAGTATTCACTTTTTCAGCTTTTTGGCAGTGCTCACTTCCTCACTTCCCCATCTCTCCCTGCCCACTGTCACCCATTCCCACTTGTCCCTCTGAGCAAAGAAGGTTTTAAACCGAAGCGCCCTCATCCCACCTCTTCCTCAAGGACCTGCTACCATACCCCAGGCAAGTTGTCTTATTGATCCAGGTCCTGCAGTCAACCAACTATTAATGTACCAATTCAGTCGACCCATAATTCGAGAGTGGGCTATTTACTATAATATATTTCCACTATTATCAAAGCCCTTTTTTAACCCGATAAATCAAACGCCATGTCTCTTGAACAAGACAAGAAATCAATATCTACCCCTCCTTCCCCCATCCCCCCCCCCCCTTCCCCCCCTTCCCCCACAGTGTCAAGCACTGTCTGGTACGGACGATAACTGGACCTTAGTCTGACAGAGTAAACTCCCTTGCCCCTGCCGCCGCTACTGTACACATCCGGGCACCATCTGCCCGTTGGCAGCGGGAAATGGATCTCCACAATGCTTTACGGCTGGCAGGGAGTTCTTGGATCATGGGCCCGGACTTGCAGCCCTGGCTTTGATGTCTGAAAAGAATCAGTAAGACTCTGGGCTGGGAGGAAAATGAAAATGCTGTACAGAGAGAGAGAGAGAGAGAGAGAGAGAAAGAGAGAGAGAGAGGGAGAGAGAGAGAGAGAGGGAGAGAGAGACAGAGACAGAGACAGAGTGAGAGAGACAGAGAGAGAGAGAGACAGAGAGAGAGAGAAAGAGAGAGAGACAGAGACAGGCAGACGGACGGACGAACAGACGGACAGTCAGACAGAGACTGAGAGACACAGACGGACAGACAGACAGACAGACAGACAATCCAACAAACATTGACAATGGCATTCGTCAAGAGCTGAGAAAGAGAAAAAGCCCCGCAAAGAAAGACGGATGGCTCTCATTAAGCTGGGCCCATTTCAATCCCACTGTCCGGTGCAGGGACTGCGCTGCTCCCCCTTACCCCCCCCCCCCCCCCCCCCCCCCCCACACACACACACCACCCCGCCTCATCTGTCTCTCTCTTTCTCTCTCTCTCTATCTCCTCTTCTCTCCTCTCGTTTTCTCTCTCTCTCTCTCTCTCTCTCTCTCTCTCTCTCTCTCTCTCCTCTCTTCTCTCTCGCTCTCTCTCTCTCTTCTCTCTCTCTTCTCTCTCTCCTCTCTCTTTGTCTTCTCTCTCTTCTCTGTCTGTTCTCTCTCTCTCTCTCTCTCTCTCTCTCTCTCTCTCTCTCTCTCTCTCTCTCTCTCTTTCTTTCTTTCTTTCTTCTTTGTTTTTTTTTCTCTCTCTCTCCATGTCTCCTTTTTCGACGCCCCTCTTCAAAAAAAAAAAAAAAAAAAAAAAAGAGAAAGGTTGGCCACAAAATCGATCACAAATCAACAGGTTATGCTAATCCTGTGGCAGCTTTAGCGTGGCTATCCCCCCACACACCATTTTCCTTTCTGGCAGCGGTGGGTTTTTTTTTTCTTCAATGTAAGTAATATGCGAACACTTAAAGTTTTGAGATATATCCAGGCTCTGTGTAGAAGAGTGAGCGGCAGCTGCTGTTGGCGTGTTGATGGTCAACGGACGATGGTGACAAAGAAAATTATGAAACTGCTTCTGTGGGGTTCTGAATGCTGCTTCTGTTTGGCTGGGCAACAATGAAGAGATATTTCTGAAGGACAAATATATTCCAGCGCCCATCAATAGCTTCCCTATCACCCTGCTCCTCTTCTCAAGATTTAGATTCCCGTTCTTGATGTCTCACCAAGTATGCTCAGATGGCTACTGTCTTCCCGCGGTGATTAGGCCGTCAGAACATTTTCTGTTTTCTCCATTTTTCAACTCTTTCATTTTCATACAAGAATTCAGTTCGGTTCCAATGATGGTGGGTTTTGAATGTTTTTGGGATGTTGTTTTTTTCTTCCGGCGAGATACAAAGTCGGATTTATCGAGGAATCACAAATAACAATGAGTTCCATCCCTTTACACCAGAAATCGTAAAGCAGGAAGACGGAAGAAGTGGTGAGTAAAACAAACAAACAAAGCCATAAGCAGGGGGGAAGAAGAGCGAAGGAAAAGACGATTTGTCCACAGACGCCGTCATCAATTCTCCTCTAGGCGTGTCAAGCCGATTATCAGCAGAAAGATGCTGATTGATGCTTGGATTTTACGTCATCCGAAAAGTGAGGTATTTGCGTGTTCTTTCTTTTGCTGCTGTGCTCGGGTAGAGAAGAGGGAGGGGCGGGAGGCATTACGCATGTGCCACAAGACCATGTTTACATTCCTGCCACTGAATGTGGTACAAACATGGCACTTGCACGTTTAAGGAAAATAAACCCGTTTTTAAACAAGGAAACACTTCGTCCTTTGTCGGTACGCCATTTCAGTCCTCTTCGTCCAAGAACTGATGGATCCTGAAAGTCTGTCAGTGCCATGAATATTAATGATTTTATTGTTACTCGCCAGGCCTGGAATGACAGTCTAGGTACGTGACAATTTCGCGGCTGCCATCAACAAGTGGTTATTGCACAAACTGTTAGGGCATGAACTGTTGCGCAAAGCAAGCAATTGCCGCAAAGAAACGATTATCGTTCACCATGAATTATTCACGAAGCGTTATCTGGTGTAGAAGTATGATTTTGTCAATAGATTTTGTCCTCATGCCTCGCATGCAAACAAATTCAGATTTGTTTGCCTCTCAGATGATTTCGTTTCCAGTTTTGTTATGTTGGCAACCTGTCAGAATATGAATGGTAAGCGTTTAGATCTTGTCAAGTTTCCTGCTGTATGTGTGTGTGTGTGTGTGTGTGTGGTGTGTGTGTGTGTGTGTGTGTGTGTGTGTGCGTGCGTGCGTGCGTATGTGTGTGTGTGTGCATGCATGAGTGCGTGCGTGCGCGTGTATGTGTGTGTGCACTTCATTTGTGCTGCCAACCGCAGCCATATTTGAGAAATCATTTTACTGGTGAAGTCTTCAGTTCATTTAGTCACGTGACATGAGTCCGATTTACGGCAGCTTCATTTCTTGTTGCTACTCCACAACAGGCATCGGTCGTTTCCCTGTTTGGATTTTTGTTTGTTTTTGTTCGAGATTCTCCTTCAAGTCACACTGATCAGGATGTGAGGTTTCAGGTGCACCTATTCGTCCTTTTTTTCCTACATGTTACGACGGTAAACAAAAACGACAGGGAAAAAAACCGTCCCAATTGAGACCTGGAATCCAATTTGACAATACTGTATGTTTATGCTGGCAAAGGTAGCCGATAGGATAAAGATTTCCTTTCGTATCCCTGTCTTTTTCCCATCATACCTTTCTCCCACTCTTCTCCACTTTGATAAAGTACATTAACCCATCTAAAGGCCTTGTATGGTCTCTAAGCTATGATAATCATGAATTATTTAAAGTAATGTGACCTTTTTGCCAGAAGAATGTGGAAGTTGAACATTGCAAAATTTTCCAGTCTTGATTTCGTTGATGATATGCTTATCGCAAGAGATTTCTTGAATAGACATTATGTCCATGTTTGTGATGTCCTTGGCTGTGTTCAGAGTGCACGATTCACGGCTCGTCCGTCCAAGATGTGTGCTTCCTTCAGAGAAGTTTTAGGGTTTGGGGACTTAAACGATGTGAGACATAAACATTTTACCGCAGACTCCATGAAAACCTTGTTCAGAGATGTCCCACCTGATGTGATCTTTGAATTTCTGAGGGAGGTCAACATTTTTCATCTGATCTAACTTTTTACAGAAGAAAGATTTTTAACAAAATTTTCGGTGTCTTTTTAGAAGGTGTATTTTAAAGGCTTGTGTGAATTAGTTTTTTTTTTTGTTTTTTTTTTTAGACTTGTGAGTTGACTTCAACGCAATGACAGCCCTGATATGGCCCTTTGCGGTCGGCTGGGCTATAAGCCACATCACCTTACCTTACCTTGCCTTACTTTACCTTACCTTACCTCACCTTGCCTACCTTTAGAGAGTTAGAGGTTTTTAGGACATGTATTTTTCTGGAGTATCATTACACGACACGAAGACATAATTAAACAGATTCTTTCAACTCCCAGATCTTCAAAAAATCAGGTTCGTTCCTTAATGGAGTTTCTGAGTTGCTACAGCAAGTTCATTCCCCATTTTGCAGCTATTACAGTTCCCCTCACACTCATTTCACCGAAGGAGTTAGCAGGAAACCCATCGTATGGATGGAAGATTGTAAGCAGGGGCTCTTTTTTTCTGCAGGTCCAGAAACTTATGGCTGTTATTCTGTCTGAAGATTGCCCGATCATTCTCCATCATTCGTAACTAGAACAGATGCCTGCAGCACTGGTGTCGGTGCGGCATTGCTCAGTCTCTGGAGAATACTTCGCATTCCATTATTCATGTTAGCAGGAAACTTTTGGGAACGTGAGAGCAGCTATAGCTGTGTAGAGAAAGAGAGTAGTGTGTAGCTTTAATTCGAGCTGTGGAGAAGTTGGCCAAGGACCAGTGAGGACGTCCCTTTGTTCTTCAGATAAAATCACAGCCAGTGATGTACCTGCACTGGAGCAACTTTGAGAGTACTGGTCT
>CM065722.1:7257296-7294796 GCA_033310375.1 Conus canariensis
AGTTGAGACTGAGTTTTGACACACAGCCTGTTTTCTTTTGCTTTAATTGTTTGGTTGGATGGTTGGCTGGATGGATAGGTGGCTGGCTAGTTGGTTGATTGGTCGGTCAGTTGTTCCTAGGGGGAAAAAAAACTTTTGGTTCTAATTTGAGGAGTGAAATTTAGAGTCCCGTACATATTCGGGGTGTGATCTCCCAGCAGTTTTGTGGCTTTTCGGAAGCGTGTCCGTTTGAGCTCCCCCCGGCCCCCTTTGGATTTGTGTCACTGTAACACCCTCCCGGTATTTTGTCTTCTGAAACCTCCGGATGGTTAATGTTCAGGCCGTTCACCCTGCTCGTTGATGTGAGAGGGTTGCAGTGAAAAGGATCATTAATTTACATTATAGGTGGAATGTGTGCTGTCTTTTTTTTTGTCGCGATATGCTGTCTGTTGAGAGCGGTGCTAGGTGATAAACTGTTTGCATTCTCTCCCCTCGCTCCTCTGATAACCTTGTCCCACACGCAGAAACTAATCCAGACATAGTCCGTGACAGCTACAATTTCATTCGATCTCAAAATTTGTAATTTCTCAGCTGATTGGACGCATCTAGAACCATAGAGTGGAACGTTTGCTCCTTCATAGAGAGACATTTCATGTTCTAAGATACTTTTCTGTCACGTTTCCAGACAATGCCATCATTCGGCAAAGACCCAGCCACGACCTCCAGCTGCCGGACAGCTGATTCCAGAAGAGGGTGAAAGCTGAAGACTGCCCAAGAATCACTTCCAGCCAACAGAACTGATCCCGTCGTGCCGAGCACAGAGAAGTCCGTCACGCCGATGATGATGACACGAGAGCTGAAGAACGTCCATCAAGACTGAAAGAGGCAGCAGACCCTTCAACCCCTTGGCACACCCCCCCCCCCCCCCTCACCACCACACCACACCACCTCCCTCGTCTCACTTTCTTTGGGCAACGCACGCCAGATGTCGGCCCAAAGCCTCTTCAGTCCACCAGCAAGGTATGTGCTGACTTTACATCTGACAAGAAGTTTTTGTAGCTCATTGTTTTGGTACGGTTTGTGTGTGTGTGTGTGTGTCTTAACTATCTTTTCAGTATGTTCTCGTGTGTAGTTTCTTTACCGTGTGCTAGTGTCTCTCCTTTCTGTTTGTAGTGCGTTTGCGCCTTCCTGCTCTCTGTGTAGTACACTCTTTTGTCTTTACTTTCTGCCTGCAGTTCGTTTGTGTCTTGTTTCTGATTGGGAGACAGTTTCATCTTTTCAGTGTGCAGTACAGTACAGTTCCTTTTTTTCTTTTTTCTCTAGGCTATTTTGCTACGTCTTTTTTATGGATTTGTTTTGTAAGTGGAGCCTACATCCTTATTTTTTTTTCACTTTTTCTTTTTTCCCCTTTCATATCGACAGTAGCTCACGATGCAGACCTGTGTTCTGTTTACCGATGGACATTTGAATGCCAAGTTTGATGTTCTGGCCATGACACACAGCGTCTGGATTTATTACAGTTCAAATGTTTGGTGCACTGACACTCGTCCCGTTTGCATGTTGCAAAAACTTTACATACATATATACATACGTACATACATACATACATACATACGTACATACAACATACGAACACATAAGAGAAAACATGAAAAGGAAGAAAGGCTAAGAAAAGCTCAAGAAATGCAAATTAAATGGACGTTAGTGTGGCAAAGGTGGAATGTAGTACCGATCATAATAAGTGAATGTGGATTTATACACCCTCGCTGTTTCTCCCGTAGTTCTGAACTTCCCGGTACTCATCCTGGAAGGGAAAAAAGGCAGAAAAAATGCAAGAATGATGCCAGGAAAGATCACACAAAAGTGTATGGGCGATGTAGACATAGGTCTTCCTTACAATCTCGGGAATTCGGTTATTCCCCAAAGAGGCCACCCGTAAAGTACAGAGGGGGTCTGCAAGGGAGACTCCCCCTCTTCAATCCGTTTGATTTTCAAGGATTCGTTCGGTTTTTGGCACGATAAGTATTTACCAAATCCAGTACAGAAGTTTCTAATTTCCACATTACGTAACTCCCTTTTTTTTCAACACAGCTTGACGAATGTCATCCAAGAGTGATGTTTCAACAAATTTAAGTAACTGTGGTTAAAACGCTAGTATCCCGGACCACGAACAAACCTGCCATCATCGTTTCATTCTAACACTACACCCTTATGATCCGAGCCTGGGACAGTTACATGGTCGGATGACGAACAAAGATGCAATCTTTTCAGAAGAAAAACTTTAATCTAGTCGACGTGCAATAAATGGGTTTGATCTACTCCATGTAAAAGATTTTACAGTTAGATGATGCAATCTCCAAAAATCATTTAAACCTAACGCATTTGTTTTATTTAAGAAATCGGTTTCTAACTTATCATGAGGTTTATCGGATATCATTTAGGTCAGTGTTAATGAGCAGTTGAAATCGCCTAAAAGTATAAAGTGTCCGTTCAAATCGATCAAAATTTCATACATACATTGAAAACGATACACCTTTTCGTTAATGTTTGGAGCGCGAGTGGTTGGCAATCATTGAACTATATCAATCGTTAAGTACAGAGACAAACAAAAGTCTTTCCTCTGAAAGTACTGAGTCAGCTTGTCCAGAAAAATGTTTTGAAACCGAGGTAACTTCGCCTCTTTTTGTATTAGTGCCTTCATCGGTGAATAGTTTACCACCCCACTCCTTTTCCCAAGTTCATAGATCAGTAACATCCGATTCCTGTAAACATACCAAGAACGATTTTTCTGTAAAACTGTAAACAAGTATTTCCTTTTCAACCTGTTTTAAAACCCATAGCGTTTCAAGAAAGGATACGTAGATTTGACGTAACAAATATTTCCGCGTGTAATCAAAGAACAAAGATGAAAACAGAGGGAGGGAGGGGGGGCGCGGGGGGGGGGGGGGGGGGTGGCGAGCAGAGGACAAGAAATGAAGCAAAGGATACAAGGGGAATCAGAATAGGAGACAGAAGGGGGGGGGGGGGGGGCTTTAGAAGCGTAAGGGGAGGGAACGTTTGGAAGTGTTTTTTTTCCGAAGAAAGTCAGCAGGAGGTGGGGAACATTAAAAAAAAAAAATCTTCAGCCAACAGATGTTATTGTTACGTTCTGCTCCTTTTGTTTTTTGTTTTAGCAGTGGGTGGGGAGGGGGGGGGGTCATATATGCTTGACTGCACACTACGTTTCTCGTACTTTGTCTTTTGTGTCTCAGTTGACAATCTGCATCTCTTTCGTGCCCTGATTGTGTTCATTGCCTGCATACTCTCACCTGTACATTGATGTGCCTAGTGGTGGTCTGGCTGCAAACAGCGCCAGCAGGAGACTGGTTTGGAGGCTGATCTTTGTTCTTTAGGAAACATTTCAGCTGTAAAAATATGTCTTTATAAATTCGAGGGGGGGGGGGGGGGGGCTGAAGGGACAGGAGTGATACAAATCTACGCCCTGTGACTAAACGCGTCCGTTTATCTGCGTCTCTCGCTTCCTCCCATTTTAACTGAAGATCTCAATTCACAGCCGAGTTTCAGCAGATGTTCTATCTCGGTTTCTGCCACCGGTATAGGTATGTTGTCAGTCTACTTAGCAGTAGGCTTCTCCTCACCTGTGTCACTGTGAAGGATGAAGGGACTTGTATTGGAGACCTGCAGTACTGTACCTCTCCCTCGGGTGCCCTTCTCTAGGATTTCCGACCGTGCCTCCTTGGTAGCAGGGTAGAGTCGCCACAGACGTTTTTGATCTGTCCTGTTGACAGTAGCTTTTTGCTTTGTCTTTCAGTATACAGTCAGTTCTTGTCTTTCCTTTGCATTGACTACGTTTTTCCTCTTGCCCTTCCATTTCCGTGACTGTTTCTGGAACGCTTTTATCTCCCTATTTGCAGTACGTGTGTGGCTTTCCTGTCTTCAGAATGTCTTAGGGTCTTGCCTTTTTTTTTTTTTACCTTTTTTCTGTCCCGTCTTCTGTGCCACCACAGTGCGCTGCACCCACGCCGCTTATTTCGACCCCCCCCCCCCCCTTCCTGCCCCCCCCCCCTCCCACCCCTCTCCAGTTACAGCCGTGCCCGGCCCGCCGCAGCCCTGGCACCTGCAATTCACAGGAGGTAGTGTCCAGTCAAGAGACAGTGGCGCCTTCTATGATCCAACATACACAGGGCACCACCTACTAAGCCCCCGCCTCCCCTACTGACAATAACTGCTTAGTCGCGGAGCCAATTTTTTTTAGCTCTCCCACCGGAGGGCGCCACCACGTCCGTCCAACGACAGCCCCCATGATTTCGCCGATGCCGGTGACCAGACGGAATGAAACCGATGCCATAGACGCGAAGGGGCACCGAAACCGAAGTCACCATGAGAGCAAGGCATGAAGGGCCACAGATTTGATACTTTGTTTTTTAGTCCTGTCCTGTTTCCAAAGCGCTTTTTGCCTGTCCTTTCTGTTTGCAACGAGTTAGTCTTTCCATTCTGTTTCCTGTGCCTTTGTCTTTTATATCTTTCCAGTAGGATTTTTGCCTGACTTTTCTGTTTGCAGTTCTTACTACTTTGTTTTCTGTGTAAAGTGCCACTGTGTCTTTCCTTTGTACTTTACACTAGTGTCTTCCTTTCCTCACGGTTCACAGTACGTTTGTGTCTTTTCTGATTACAGTACGTTTGTCTTTTCTGATTACAGTACGGTTTTGTTTTTTCCTTTCTCTCTTGTATTATGTTTTTGCCTTTCCTTTCTGTTTAAAGCATCTTCGTATCTTTCCTTTCCGTTTACGGTATGTTTCTGTCTACCCTTTCCAGTTTCAGGACTTTTATGGTACGTTTTTGTCTTTTTCTGCTGGCAGTACGTTTTCGTTTTTCCTTTAAGCATGGAGTCAGTTCTCGTCTTTTCTTTCCATTTGGCATTTTCTTTATTGTAAATTTGTCTTTTCTCACTGTTCATAGACCGTCTGTCTTTCTGTTCACAATACCTGTATGTCTTTTCTTATTTCAGGATGCTTTTGTTTTTCCTTTCTCTATGCTATACTTTTTTGTCTTTCCCTTCTGGTAAATGCGTCTTTGTCTTTGCCCTTTCAATGAGCAGTATTTTTTTTTGTTTCTTTGTAGTACATTTTCTTTGCCTCTCCTTTCCATCTGATGTGTGTTGACTATCTTTTACTGTGTGTTTGTGTCTTTTCTGTTGACATTACGTTTTGTGGGTTTCAATTCTAGTAGCAGCATATTTTGTCTTTTTCCCCGTTTTCGTGCGATTGTTTTTGCAGTACGTTTTGTCTGTCCCTTCTGTTAATGTATGTTCTTTCCCTTTGAGTTTTTATCTTCTGTTTAAAGTACGTCTTGGTTTCCCTCTTGTTTTAGTACTCTTCTCTTTCCTTTACTAAAACAGGCCTATGTCAGAGGCCTCTGAAATGAGGATGGAACCGCAGTGGTAACAATTTGTACAAAATTCGTCCATGTTCCCGAGGCGGCGTAAAAAAGTCTTGTCGTTTGCATACAGGCCACTCCTTTTACACCCATTGTTTTTAAAAGGTGAAGCAGCTCCGTGGTGCATTCCATGTCATGTACCACTCACAGTGAAACGTGTTTAGAGTGTTGGGACTTGCACGATGCGAGATATAAACACTTTACATCAGACTCCATGAAAGCCTTGTCAGAATGTCCACTGATGTGATCTTTGAATTTCTGTGCAAACGAGTGTGGATTGCAAGCGCTTAGAGCTTGGTCTCTAGTCGAGATTGGCGCTCTATAAGTATTCATTACAACAATAATAGTAATGATCATAATAGATGTGATCAACACGATTTTTTAATAACTTCTGATTTCCTTCAGCGGTGACAGCCCTGACATGGCCCTTTGCGGTCGGCTGGCCTGTAAGCAACATTACCTTCTTTCCTTTTTGCAGTACTCTTTTTCTTTCCTTTCGTTGCCGTACTATTCCAGTACGTGTTCTTTTTCCTTTTAATTTCTGTTGTATTTTTCATTCCTGTACGTTCTTTTGTTTTTTTGGTGCTGTGTTTGTTTACATTACATTTGTGTCGTACCATTCTTTTTTTTTTTTTCTGTTTGTTTCCTTTGTTTATAGTGCTTTATTTCGTGTCATCTTTATGCTGACAGTACATTTGTATGCCTTTTCCAGTTACTGAACGTTTTTCTTTTTCCCTTCTGTTTGTGTTCTTTCTTTCTGTTTAAAATATGATTCCTTTGCGTTTCCAGTGGTGTTTTTTTGTCTCCAACATTTTATTTTTTGCCTGTCATTTCTGATTACCATACGTTTTTGTCTGTCTCTACTCTTTACAAAACGTGTTCTTATTTCTGAAGTATGGTTTTGTTTTGTCCATCTCGAACGTTTTTGTCTTTACTTTGTTTTAAAGCATCTTCATGTGTTTGGAGTACGTTGGTGTGTGCGTGTGTGCATGCGCCTCTTTTTCTGCGTACATCGCATTTGTTTTCGTTCTGTTTGCAGCACAACTTGTCTTTGCTTCAGTTTTCATAGCTTTTGGCTTTCCTTTCTGTTTGCCTTATGCTTTTCTCTGTTCTGTTTGCAGCACAACTTGTCTTTGCCTTCAGTTTTCATAGCTTCTTGGCTTTCCTTTCTGTTTGCCTTATGCTTTTCTCTGTTCTGTTTGCAGCACAACTTGTCTTTGCCTTCAGTTTTCATAGCTTCTTGGCTTTCCTTTCTGTTTGCGTTATGCTTTTCTCTGTTCTGTTCGCAGAGGATCTGTTTTTCAGTGTACAGTATGTTTTTCTTAGAGTTTGGGTTTCTCCTTTACTTTGTACGGTACGTTTGTCATAATTTTCTTTTATAAACGTTTTTGTTTCTCCTTTCTGTTTTCATTCCATCTTTCCATTTGCATAACTTTTTCCTCTTTCCGTTCTAGCTGCAGTACCGTTTCCAGTATGTTTTTGTCTTTCCCGTCTGTTGGCTATACGTTTGTTTTTCCTTTCTGTTTGAAATATATTTGTCTCTTTCCCTTCTGTTGGCAGTGGTTTTGTTTTTCTTTCCGTTTCCAAGACATTCCTGTGTTTAGAAAGAAAAAGCCAAACACGAGAAGTGGTTTCTCGTTCTTCGTTTTCACTGACCTAAATGTTTTTGACTGAAGACCCAAGGGGTGTTGAAATACATTGTCCTGTAAAGTGTTTGTCTGCTGCATCCTTGGTGGTAACCGACCCCTTTTTCCGCCATCGGTCACTTCGTTTTCAAACTTCAATTTCAAAACGGAGTGACTGAGGGCGGAAAATGCAGCAAAATTTCGAAAGGGGGGTTAGTTGCCGCCAAGGACACAGGACACAGGACAAGACATATTCGTTTCGCCTGAAGAGACCCAAGAGGTCGAAATGCATTAACATTTTGGACAGTGAAAACGAAGAACGAGAAACTAAAGTTCGCCTCGCGATCAAAATGCTTTTTTTGTTCTTTTCTTATACTTCTAGTACGTCTGTTAGCAATATGTTTGTGTCAACAGCCGTCCTGTGGTCAACTGGCTGACCACCTGGTGTCGCCTTCCCGACCACCCGAGTCAACCCGCTGTCCACTTGGTGACAACTCGTCCTCCAGGTTGTGTGAATCAATAATACACCAGACACTGACAGTTATAATTTTAATGATTTCCAACAAACATGAACTCAAACGAAGAGGAGCAAGGGAAACGACTGACAGCAATATTGTACCAGATGCAGACGGGAACTAAAAAGATGGTAAGAATGCGGAAAATATAATAAAAAATATGAACATTACAACATTGTGTGGCTTGACTGTGGAAATGGATAATTAATGGCAAGGAAAGCAAGCGACACGAGTGGTTGTAAGGGTGTGCGAGCAGTTTGGAGGTTCCGCCCCATAGTACTAGCGAATTTTCCAGTGACAAAACAAACGGATTTTATTGTAGGGGTATTTGAGTAGCTGGAATACAAATTTTTAGGGGCGGATAAGGGTGTACGAGCAGCAGGAAAACATTTTTGGGGTGGAATGCACCGTCTCCAACTTTGGAGATAAGAGGTTCCACCCCATAGTACGAGCAAATTTTCCAGCAACACCTCGGACAAGAAAGTTTTATCCACAAGCCCAAAGAGTAATTGAATAAACTACTTTTACACAATAAACTGACTTCATCAGATGTGGGGTGGTTGTGCATCTACATGTAAAAGCGTATGCATGACGTACATGCACAGTAGACATTACAATGGTATCACAGTCGAGATCGTTAATTTTCACGTATAACTGTCGCGGCCAAATTTGCAGACGTGCGTCTTTTACATTTTCTGCAATGCCACTTCTATTCACGGTTTTAACTGGCCCCAATTCAATGTTTATAACCTTAACACACATCACATAATGCATCAAAAAAATTCATTCTTTCAGCGCCAAGAATCTATGTTTAAAATTAAACAAAACTCTACTCAACATACATTACCTACATGTATACACATTCATCTATCCACACATGTGCGTGTATGATCAGGTGCACCTCCACATCAATATTTTTCTCATGAGCGCCATTTTCACATCGCGTGAGGCAGCCGGCTCCGCCCGGGTCTACTATGCACGCTTCCAAAGACCTGGACAACCGGCTAAGGCACGGCGGCACAAAGCACGGCCGGGTCCACTCTGCACGTAGCCCGAGGAAGCGGCGAGTTTTCACCGTCATAAGCAATTTCTTGGGTTCTCCAGAATTTGCTCAATGTCAGTCGGCACCAGGATGCAATAAATGGTCCATTATTCTATCTGGTGTGATATACAGCCCATCCTCTTCTTTACTTGATGCGATGGATAGACCGTCCTGCATAATGTGATGGATGGATAGACTATCGTCATACTTGCTGGAATAAACTGAATATCGTCCTACCTCATGTGATAAACTGTCCATAATCCTATGTGGTGCAAAAAAAAACCCGGCGTCTATTATTTGGGACGATGGGTGACCTTTTATACTGTTTGGTGCTATGAATAACCCATTTGGTACAATAATCAGCGGCCCATCGTCATATACTGTGCACAAAAAGAAACGCATATTTTTCGCTGAAAATATTAAGGAAAATTTTGACAGAAACATGCCCCGTATAGCAGGGAACTCTGTCCAGTGTGAATAGTCGGGCATAATGAATAGACATAACAGTAGATTGATGTCTTATTTCTTCTGTGGTTGTAATATTTTGAATGCTAAATGACGCATGAAATAAAAATGTGCGTTTCTTTTTGTGCATAGTATATTTTGGTGTAACGAGAAGCCTATACTTGGTATGAGGTGTTATATTTGGTGGTTGATTTGGTGCAAGTAAACGGCCTACCATGATATCTGGTGTTACGAATAGCGAGTCCATTTTCTTATCAGGTCTTTCGAACGGCCCAACATCATATTCAGTGTTATGAACGGGTCCATCATTATGTCTGCTCTTAAGAACGGCTCAATATCATATTCAGCGTTATGAACGGGTCCATCATTATATCTGGTCTTACAAACAGGCCAACATCATATTCAGTGCTATGAACGGGTCCATCATTACATCTGGTGTTACGAACGGCCCAACATCATATTCTGTGTTATGAACGGGTCCACCATTATATCTGGAGTTACAAACAGCACTCGGCTCATACGTGGTCTGATGAACGGTCGGTCATCTTACTTGGCGCCACGAACAGTCCTCTTTCATATTTCATTCGCAACCCCACCAAACTATCGAGCGGTGGGAGCGAATCAACACCATCATGTGCAGATGGATAAATCAGGAATATTCAGCCACCAAACACGGCCCGTGATGACCGAGGAATATCGCGCGCCAATGGACTGACCATAATGAACTGGCTTTGGATGCGGGCCAGCTGTTTGGCCGATATATAAATCAGGAACGCGCTTTACCGAAACAATCCGGTTCTGTAGCCGATCGAGGCTCTCTGTGAGCGGTCACGAGAATAGTTATTGCAGGTTGTACAGATAACGGCCGATGATTACTGGCACACGTTTGCATATTCATGTCTCGGCGGCGACCGTTCCGATATTGTTGTTGGTCTCTTGACGTCCAGCTCGATGAACACTATCTCCCTGTCGGCAGATTTATGGAATAATCTAGTGTCGTATTTTGATGACGGGTCGTGCGCCAGCTGTCAAAGGGAAACGGAGAATGGCAGCAGATGGGGAGGTACGGCCAGGGTGTCGTCCAGTGTGTCAGCCTACCCATGAACCCAAGGGACGTGACAGAGGCATAGCTTGAGAGTTTGGGAACTGTATCTTCAGTAGACAGCCAACAAAGTGAAGGACGCAGAATGAATCAAGAGTGCGTGCGCTGGTCACACACAAAGTGGCAGACAAACCGTCTACACACCACTCACATCATCACCCCTCCCACAACAACAGAAACTCATCGCAAACTCAAAGAAATCAAACTCAACAACCTACCAACCACAGCCAAATTCCTGATCATGACAGACACTAAACAGCCCACATTCTTCCTGCTCCCCAAAATACATAAAACAAACACACCTGGCAGACCCATTGCCTCTGCCTGCAGCTGCCCCACCGAACACATTTCACAGTACTTAGACTTTCTCCTTCAACCCATAGTACAGAGCCTCCCCACATACCTCAAAGACACAACACACACTCAACATGATCAATTCATGCAACAGACCCCACTTTTCAACCCAGCCTCTTCTTCACACTTGACGTGGTGTCACTCTACACCTCTATACCCCACGCCGATAGACTAAAAGCCTTCACATTCTTCCTCGACAAACGGCCCCCCAACCAACAAAACCCTCCCACCACTACGCTGGTCAGACTTGCTGAATTAGTCCTCGCCCTCAACGCCTTTCAATTCAACAATCACATTCTCACAAATCGGTGGTGTTGCTATGGGCACCAAAATGGGACCATCCTATGCCTGCCTCTTCATGGGACACTTGGAACACCGCCTACTAGCCACGTACACAGGCCTCACACCGGAATTATACAAAAGGTACATTGATGACGGACTGGGAGCCACATCCATGCCCAAACAAGATCTCAACTTTGCCCAGACCTTCCTCCCATCCAACCAACCTACACCATTTCACAGTCAGTCAACGTCCTAGACATCACCATCTCCTTCGAAGTGGCCTACTCAAAACTACAAACCCACTGATGCATATGCATACCTAGACTACACATCCTCCCACCACCCATACACTAAAAACAGACTTCACTATACAAGCAGCCAAAATGTCAGAATTTTTCACAAACCGTAGATACCCCAGTTCTATCATCAACGAAGCTCTCGGCCGCACCACAGCCATATCCAGAACATCTGCTCTGGAAACCCAGCATCCAAAGGAGACAGACCCGCCTACCTCCTCTTTCACCCACACGCCCTCCCCATCTGCAGGATTCTTCATTCCAGCTGGCACATTGTACAAAACCACAAACCCGCCTTCCATACCAAACCCACGATCATGTTCAAACGTGATAAAGAAAAACCCTAAAAGATCTTCTCGTGCGGTCCAAATTGAACAGAATCTCCACACCTACACCACCAGGCACTCGCGCCTGCTCAAAACCTAATTGCAAAATCTGCCCCCTCACCAAACCAGACACTATCCTACAGGGCCCCAAAGACTCCCTTCACTATCAAACGCACATTCTGTCAGAGCCGCAACATTGTATACGCTATCCACTGCCAACTGTGTGGCAAGATCTATACAGGTGTAACATCCCGCACACTTGAGAAATGCATCTCTGAACACTTGGCCGACATCCGCCGCCACCACCGACCCAAATCCGTTGCCCTACATTTCAACCACTCCAAACACAACATCAACCATGTGAAAGTCTTGGCACTCTGGCAATCACAGAGTGACAACTTTGAACGCACTACACGAGAGACCCATTTCATTGCCAAACTTGGTACGCTACAGCCCCAAGGCATCAACATCCAACAGTAACACAAATATGCATACCCACCACTTCAACACCAGTCGGCTATATCTTCACCAACACACATACACACCACCAACATACCCCCACTACCCACTTCATATAGAAGTTGCAGCCACCCTCAATTTATCTTATATTGTTTTATTCTATTTTATTTCTTTTATTCATTAATTCATTAATCATTCTTTATTCTATTGATTTTTAATTTATATATAGATATATATATATTTTTTTATTATTCATTTTTATATTTCTTTATTTTATTACTATTATCACTATTATTTTTTATTTTCATTTAATTAGCACTACCCATACCCCCATATACAACTACCCACACATAATCACTATCATCACCATTACCACCCATTAAAGTCATCTATTTATTTCTTGACCGATTTTTATATATTAATTTCTTCCCCACTAAGCACTATTATCAATCCACCTCTATTCACTACCATAACTAATATATCAAACTATTCTACAAAACAAGCTACAAACCACATTGTTTCACACCCCCTCCTCACCCACCCCCCTTCCCCTCCCTCCCTCCCCCACTATTTCCTCTCCCACCCTTTCTGGGTGGCCCCGTTTCCGTCCGGCGGCCAATTTGAACGCGTGGCGACCATGAGGAGCTAAGTGATTTCACGCTCTTCGGTTTACTGTCCTAAATGTTATTTGTTTTCGCCTGAAGAAGACCCAAGAGGTCGAAATGCATTGTATCTTGTCCTATGCTATGTTTGTCTTGGCGGTAACTTTCTTCGAAGTTAAACTGTCAAGACTCGCATTAACTTCTCACAGTGTCTAGTGTTACTTTGTTACATAGAGTGTGTGTGTGTGTGAGTGTGTGTGTGCGTGTTGTTGTTTTGTTTTACGTCTTTCCACATTACGTGATATTAGACGAAAAAAAAAAATCGGGGCCGGGGAAAAAAAGGGTAACAACGTGTAAAAAGAAAAAATTAACTTATCTACAACTATAACACAAAAATAGAAAATCCACTTAATCAAAGATTAAGAAAAAAAAACCATGTAACTCTTCTGTCTCATCTCACTACTGACTGCTGTCTATTATAAGTATTTGCCAATTGGACTTTTAGCTAAGTGTAAAAAGGAAAGATATGTTTCACTTGGTGACAGGAAAACATTTTGAATAGGCTGTACAGACGTATTTGGAATGAATTTTTTCATTAAGTTACACAAAAGAATGTGATCAGTTGAATTCTATGACCACATATACAATGTATATTTTTGACATACTTTGTTTTAAAGCAATCCAGTTTCCAGTGTGTGTGTGTGTGTGCCAAACTCTTGAACTCGAACGGTGTCATCTTTAGACACATCTTTGATGGATAAGCGCTTACGGAGCAGATTCAGAGCCAGACGTTTAACCCAAACCAAATGTCATCACCAACAAAATTTTTAATAAGGTTTGCCATTTTGGGGCACAATGCACACTGCTCGGTCCTGTATCAAAGGTGTTTTTTTCTTGTCAGTTTTCACGTAATTCTGGTATGTGGCGTGACTGCTGCTTTTTCCGGTCAAATTGCAACAACATTCCAGCATTGTCTCTAGGTAATTTTGACGATGATATTTGGTCACACACACACACACACACACACACACACACACACACACACACACACAGTAACACTGGACCCTTTGTGTGATGAGTCAGTGTGACGCTTGACAGTTTGTCTACTTTGTGTGACCAGTGCACGCACTCATTAGTCATTCTGCGTCCTTCAACCTTGTTAGTTATGTTAAAAAGGCAGTTCCCAAACCATGCTATGCCTCTGTGACCACACATTGGTTCATGGGTGGCTGAGGTATCTTGAATGACTCCCTGACTATCTCTCCATCTGCTGCCATTCTCCGTTTCCTTTTGAGAGCTAGCGCATGACCCGTTATAAAAAAAAATCACTACATTATTCCATAATGAATATGCAAACGCATGCCAGAGATCATCGGCCGTTATCTGTACAACCTTTAATAACTATTCCCGCTCACAGAGAGCCTCAATCGGTTACGGTACCGGGCTGTTTCGGTGAAGCACGTTCCTGATCTACATCGCGATTCATATCCGCTGCACGCTTGTTTTGTGGGGCTGCCAATGAAATGTGACAGAGGACTGTTGGTCACGCTAACTAAGAGGACTGACCGTTCATCAGAACACGTATGATCACGTGCTATTCGTAACACCAGATGTAATGATGGACCTGTTCAGAACACTGAACATGACGTTGTGCCGTTCATAACACCAGACATGACGATGGACCGCTCGTAACACCAGAAATAACAGCGACCACTCGCAACGCCAACTATGACGATGGACCGCTCATGACACCAGAAAGGACGAGCGACCGCTGATGACACCAGAAATGGAGAGAAACCGCTCATAACACCAGAAATAATGAACAACCGCTGTTGACACCAGAAATGAAGAACAACTGCTCATAACACCAGAAATAATGAACAACCGCTGTTGACACCAGAAATGATGAGCGACCGCTCACAATGCTGGACAGGAGGATGGGACCATTCATCCTATCAAACAGCATCAAGGGCTGTTTATCATGTCAAGCACGATCAAATACAATGAAAAGCCGTTCATCATACCAGATACGATGACTGGCCGTTCAGTGTACGTCATTATGATGGGCCGTTCATTTACACCAAACATGACGACAAACCGTTCGTATCATACCAAATGTGGTCCGCTCGGCACACCAAATATGACGATGGGTCGCTGGTTATACCAAATCAGATGATGGGCCGTTCGTTGCACCATGTAGTATTAAAGGTCACCCTTCATCCCAGATGTTATGGGCCATTGTTTTGACACCGAACAGGATGATGGTCTGTTCATCACAGCAAGTATGGCGACGCTCTGTTCATCACAGCAAGTAGGGCGACGCTCTGTTCATCACATGAAGTAGGACGACGCTCTGTTCATCACATGAAGTAGGACGACGCTCTGTTCATCACATGAAGTAGGGCGACGCTCTGTTCATCACAGCAAGTAGGGCGACGCTCTGTTCATCACAGCAAGTTGGGCGACGCTCTGTTCATCACAGCCAAGTAGGGCGACGTTCTGTTCATCACAGCAAGTAGGGCGACGCTCTGTTTATCACAGCAAGTAGGGCGACGCTCTGTTCATCACAGCAAGTAGGGCGACGCTCTGTTCATCACATGAAGGACGACGCTCTGTTCATCACATGAAGGACGACGCTCTGTTCATCACATGAAGGACGACGCTCTGTTCATCACAGCAAGTAGTACGACGCTCTGTTCATCACATGAAGGACGACGCTCTGTTCATCACATGAATGACGACGCTCTGTTCATCACATGAAGTAGGGCGACGCTCTGTTCATCACATGAAGTAGGACGACGCTCTGTTCATCACATGAAGTAGGACGACGCTCTGTTCATCACATGAAGTAGGGCGACGCTCTGTTCATCACATGAAGTAGGGCGACGCTCTGTTCATCACAGCAAGTAGGACAACGCTCTGTTTACATGAAGGGCGACGCTCTGTTTATCACAACAAGAAGGGCGACGCTCTGTTTACATGAAGGGCAACGCTCTGTTCATCACAACAAGAAGGGCGACGCTCTGTTTACATGAAGGACGACGCTCTGTTTACATGAAGGACGACGCTCTGTTCATCACAGCAAGAAGGGCGACGCTCTGTTTACATGGACGACGCTCTGTTTACATGGACGACGCTCTGCTTATATGAAGGGCGACGCTCTGTTTATCACAGCAAGTAGGGCGACGCTCTGTTCATCACAGCAAGTAGGGCGACGCTCTGTTTATCACAGCAAGTAGGGCGACGCTCTGTTCATCACATGAAGTAGGACGACGCTCTGTTTATCACAGCAAGTAGGGCGACGCTCTGTTTATCACAGCAAGTAGGGCGACGCTCTGTTTGTCTCAGCAAGTAGGGCGACGCTCTGTTCATCACAGCAAGTAGGGCGACGCTCTGTTCATCTCAGCAAGTAGGGCGACGCTCTGTTCATCACAGCAAGTAGGGCGACGCTCTGTTCATCACAGCAAGTAGGACGACGCTCTGTTCATCACAGCAAGTAGGACGACGCTCTGTTCATCACATGAAGTAGGACGACGCTCTGTTGATCACATGAAGTAGGACGACGCTCTGTTCATCACAGCAAGTAGGGCGACGCTCTGTTCATCACATGAAGTAGGACGACGCTCTGTTCATCTCAGCAAGTAGGACGACGCTCTGTTCATCACAGCAAGTAGGGCGACGCTCTGTTTATCACAGCAAGTAGGGCGACGCTCTGTTCATCACAGCAAGTAGGGCGACGCTCTGTTCATCACATGAAGGACGACGCTCTGTTCATCACATGAAGGACGACGCTCTGTTCATCACATGAAGTAGGGCGACGCTCTGTTCATCACATGAAGTAGGGCGACGCTCTGTTCATCACACGAAGGGCGACGCTCTGTTCATCACACGAAGGACGACGCTCTGTTCATCACATTAAGTAGGGCGACGCTCTGTTCATCACATGAAGTAGGACGACGCTCTGTTCATCACATGAAGTAGGACGACGCTCTGTTCATCACATGAAGCAGGGCGACGCTCTGTTCTTCACATGAAGTAGGGCGACGCTCTGTTCATCACATGAAGTAGGGCGACGCTCTGTTCATCACATGAAATAGGGCGACGCTCTGTTCATCACATGAAATAGGGCGACGCTCTGTTCATCACATGAAGTAGGGCGACGCTCTGTTCATCACATGAAGTAGGGCGACGCTCTGTTCATCACATGAAGTAGGGCGACGCTCTGTTCATCACATGAAGTAGGGCGACGCTCTGTTCATCACAGCAAGTAGGACGACGCTCTGTTCATCACAGCAAGTAGGACGACGCTCTGTTCATCACATGAAGTAGGGCGACGCTCTGTTCATCACAGCAAGTAGGGCGACGCTCTGTTCATCACAGCAAGTAGGGCGACGCTCTGTTTATCACAGCAAGTAGGGCGACGCTCTGTTCATCACAGCAAGTAGGGCGACGCTCTGTTCATCACATGAAGTAGGGCGACGCTCTGTTTATCACAGCAAGTAGGGCGATGCTCTGTTCATCACATGAAGTAGGGCGACGCTCTGTTCATCACATGAAGTAGGGCGACGCTCTGTTTATCACAGCAAGTAGGGCGACGCTCTGTTTATCACAGCAAGTAGGGCGACGCTCTGTTCATCACAGCAAGTAGGGCGACGCTCTGTTCATCACAGCAAGTAGGGCGACGCTCTGTTCATCACAGCAAGTAGGGCGACGCTCTGTTCATCACAGCAAGTAGGGCGACGCTCTGTTCATCACATGAAGTAGGACGACGCTCTGTTCATCATGAAGTAGGACGACGCTCTGTTCATCACATGAAGTAGGACGACGCTCTGTTCATCACATGACGTAGGACGACGCTCTGTTCATCACATGAAGTTGGGCGACGCTCTGTTCATCACATGAAGTAGGGCGACGCTCTGTTCATCACATGAAGTAGGGCGACGCTCTGTTCATCACATGAAATAGGGCGACGCTCTGTTCATCACATGAAGTAGGGCGACGCTCTGTTCATCACATGAAGTAGGGCGACGCTCTGTTCATCACATGAAGTAGGACGACGCTCTGTTCATCACAGCAAGTAGGACGACGCTCTGTTCATCACAGCAAGTAGGACGACGCTCTGTTCATCACAGCAAGTAGGACGACGCTCTGTTCATCACATGAAGTAGGGCGACGCTCTGTTCATCACATGAAGTAGGACGACGCTCTGTTCATCACATGAAGTAGGACGACGCTCTGTTCATCACATGAAGTAGGACGACGCTCTGTTCATCACATGAAGTAGGACGACGCTCTGTTCATCACATGAAGTAGGGCGACGCTCTGTTCATCATATGAAGTAGGACGACGCTCTGTTCATCACATGAAGTAGGACGACGCTCTGTTCATCACATGAAGTAGGACGACGCTCTGTTCATCACATGAAGTAGGACGACGCTCTGTTCATCACATGAAGGACGACGCTCCGTTCATCACATGAAGTAGGACTACGCTCTGTTCATCACATTAAGTAGGACTACGCTCTGTTCATCACATGAAGTAGGGCGACGCTCTGTTCATCACAGCAAGTAGGGCGACGCTCTGTTCATCACATGAAGGACGACGCTCTGTTCATCACATGAAGGACGACGCTCTGTTCATCACATGAAGTAGGACGACGCTCTGTTCATCACATGAAGTAGGGCGACGCTCTGTTCATCACATGAAGGACGACGCTCTGTTCATCACATGCAGTTGGATGACGAACTGTTCATCACAGCAGATGGGACGACAGGCTGTTTATCTCAACAAGTAGGACGACGGTCTGTTCATCAGATAAAATAGGACGACGCTCTGTTCAACAATGAAGCATGACGACGAACTGTTCATCACACGAAGTAGGACAACGGGTTGTTCATCACAGCAAGTAGGGCGATGGTCCGTTTATCACATAAGTAGGACGAGGGTCTATTTATCACATTGAGTAGGGCGATGGTCTATTTATCACATTAAGTAGGGCGATGGTCTGTTTACCACATTAAGTAGGACGATGGTCTATTTATCACATTAAGTAGGACGTTGGTCTATTTATCACATTAAGTAGGGCGATGGTCTATTTACCACATTTAGTAGGACGATGGTCTATCACATTAAGTAGGACGTTGGTCTGTTTATCACATTAAGTAGGGCAATGGTCTATTTATCACATTTAAGTAAGCCAGTGGTCTGTTTATCACATCAAGTGGGACAATGGTCTGTTTATTACATGAAATGGAAGGGTAGGCCGTTTATCACACCAAACAGAATAATGGGACGTTTATTGCATCCTAGCGCTAAACCCCGAATTGACTGGCACTAAGCTGAAAGCGAGGTCTGACGAACCAAACAGTTCACTTATGATGGGGAAGAGGCTTCGCTGCATTCTAAATGGCTGTATCCCACATACCCGTTTCTGAAATTGCCATCCAATCTTTGCTATCAAGAACCCGCGCCCATTCATCTTCCTCTCTCTTTTTTTGTGTGCGTTTCCATCGTAGCCGGGGGAAAAAAATCATCTTTAGCAGATGCAAAAACTAATAATTTGCATTTAACGGCGAGTCGACACCAGGTAGACGGCGAATTTACACAGCGTCGACTTTGAGCGGAGAGCAAGATGATACCAGACGGACGGCGAGTTGATGACACCTGATGTACAATGACATGACACCGGGTGGACGGCGAGTTGACACCTGATGTACAATGAGATGACACCTGATGTACAATGAGTTGACACCTGATGTACAGTGAGATGACACCGGGTGGACGGCGAAATGACACCGGGTGGACGGCGAAATGACACCGGGTGGACGCGAGTTGACACCGGGTGGACGGCGAGTTGACACCGGGTGGACGGCGAGATGACACCGGGTGGACGGCGAGATGACACACCGGGTGGACGGCGAGATGACACACCGGGTGGACGGCGAGATGACACCGGGTGGACGGCGAGTTGTACACCAGGTGGGGACGGCGAGATGACACACCGGGTGGACGGCGAGATGACACCGGGTGGACGGCGAGTTGACACACCGGGTGGACGGCGAGTTGACACACCGGGTGGACGGCGAGATGACATTGGGTGGACGGCGAGATGACACAGGGTGGACGGCGAGATGACACACCGGGTGGACGGCGAGATGACACACCGGGTGGGCGGCGAGTTGACACACCGGGTAGCGGCGAGTTGACACACCGGGTGGACGGCGAGTTGACACACCGGGTGGACGGCGAGATGACATTGGGTGGACGGCGAGATGACACCGGGTGGACGGCGAGATGACACACCGGGTGGACGGCGAGATGACACACCGGGTGGACGGCGAGTTGACACCGGGTGGACGGCGAAATGACATCAGATGGATGGCGAGTTAACACCGGGTGGACGGCGAGTTGATACCGGGTGGACGGCGAGTTGACACTACAACAACAACAATAATAGAAAAATATTAAAGATAATAATAATGATGATTTTCAGTGTGTAATGTTGCAAAGCATGAAGGATAGGAGTAAACATGACATCTAAAGGAAAAAAAATAGTCAACAGTTTATTCAACAGAAAAAAAAAATCAAAGTACAAGTACTTATTTCTTTGAGTATACGCACCCATCACTCACACGCATCAGTACAATAGTCACATACAAACTCGCGCGCGCGCGCGCACACACACACACACCAATCATACTTGAACACATGTGCGCGCGCGCGCGCACACACACACACACACACACACACACACACACACACGCACATGCATAAACGCGAGCGCACATCACTAGCTCACTCACAGGCATGCACACTTGCAGCACTCTGAGAGTAAACAGTAAACAAAGACCACTGTTAACAATAAACAGTAAACAACATCACTGTTAACAGTACTCGAAGCAGAATGGACTTATGACAAGTAACCAAGATCGCCGTTTAATACAAGGCCACAGTAAATAATGGCAGAATTGATATACCAAGTCACCGTTAAGAGTAAAGAGTAAACTAAGATCACTGCAAAACAAAAAACAAAAAAAAGCAGAAACAGACGTATCAGAGTAAACCAGGATCACTGCAAAGAAAGGCGGAAACGGACGCGCCAGTCAAGTGTAAACCAAGATAAACCCCTGAATCTAGACGTAACAGGCATTACCGGAAACAATAAACCACCACAGCACAGACGTATGTTTCCTGTCCGCCATCTTTATCCGTCGGTCTCTTTCCGGGCCCCCCCCCCCCCCACCCCCCCCTTCCCAAACCTCCCTTCCCCTTCCTGTCACGTGAACACATCGCAGAGAGAGCCCGGATGTCCGCGGCGGTGGCGGTTGACGTCGGCTGTGCACGACAATCTCCATCTTTATAACCTTGATCCGCTTGCCTCCCCTGATGACCTAAGAAGGCCACTGCCTCGTTCCCACCCTTCAATCTCATTTCCTTTATCCCCCTTTTTTTCAACCTTTCTTTATCTTTTCTCTCTGGGATTTCAGGTAAAAATGACTTGACTTCTTCTCCCGGAATATAAAGACTCTCATTTTAACTCGATCCCCCATCCATTGTGTCTTCGACATACACTACTCAAAACAATTGAAGTACCACTTAGGAAAACTGCTGTCATTCGAAAGAAAACAAAGCTGAACATAATTTAATGATTGAATATTTTATTTTTATTATTCCTCAATCCATTCAAATTTATTCAAACACCGTGACAAAAAATTATCTTTGTTTTACACTTGATTAAAGAGGCATACCCCCAAAATGAAAAGTAACAAGAGTCTATGGTAGATGTCATGATGTTAATAACGGGTATGACCACCGTTCGCGTTCAAACAAGCGTCACATCGACGTCTCATGGAGTGCACCAGGCGGCGGAGAGTGTCCTGGGTGATCGCCTGCCACTCCTGCTCCAGCAACTGAAACAGCTGGTCCACGGTGTCTGCTGGAGGGTTGTGGGCCCGCACTTGCCTCCCCAGCACGTCCCACAGATGCTCTATGGGGTTCAAATCTGGTGACCTGGCAGGCCAGTCCATTCTTGTCACCAGCTGCCCTTGTAGGAACTGATTCACGATGGCGGCGCGGTGGCACGGCGCGTTGTCGTCCTGGAACTGGGCGCCCTGGCCAACTGCCCTCAGGGCGGGGATCACAAGGGGGCGGATGATGGTGTCGCGGTAGGTGGCACCGGTCAGGCGGCCTTCAACACGGTGTAGGGGGGTCCTGTGACGTAGGCTGAACCCACCCCACACCATCACGGACCCACCTCCATAGCGGTCATGCTCCCTGACGGCAGCGTCAACGTAGCGTTCTCCAGGACGTCGCCAGACGCGAACCCGCCCGTCGTTGAACCTGAGGGTGAACCTTGACTCGTCTGTGAAGAGTACTGTTGCCCATTCAGCTCTTGTCCACCTTCTATGACATGCTGCCCAGGCCCGACGATGAGCTCGATGCGCTGGGGTCAGTATTGATCTCACTGCTGGGGACCTTGACCTCAAGTTGGCGTCGTGGAGCCGGTTCCGAACTGTCTGGGTACTGACGTTGACGTTGCTGGCTTGTCGTAGCTGGTCTCGGAGTACTGTGGCACTGGCTGAACGGTCTCTCAGACAAGCGATAACAATGAACCGATCCTGCTGTCTGGAGGTGCTTCTCGTCCGTCCACGTCCCTGCTGTTCTTCAACACTTCCAGTGTTAAGCCAACGGTCTCTGAGCCTCAGAATGACTGGGTGACTCACTCCAAGCCGTCGACCAATCTCCCTCAAGCCAATACCTTCTTGGTACCATGCTATCGCTCTTCCTCTGTCGGTGTTGCTTAGTCCTTGTCTCGCAGGCATGGTTAAATCTTCCTAAATTTCGCGACTTTTTATACCCGTCAAATGTGCTAACTGATTGCAATTCTGCTCAGAAAAGACCTTGCTTTCACGTGCATCACATTTTTTTTTCTTGCTGTGTCTGTGTCAAAATCTGGGAGCGACACAAGTTCGATAATTTCTCGGGATTTTTTTGCCTCAGATGCGACGCGGTAGATAACTGCTGACCGACTTTAACATAACAAAAATGCACGAGGAGTAGTATTTGAGAACCGGGTAAGCTTATCCAGCAGAGTTTATTCAATTATCAATATTAATTGGTTTATCAGAGCTTTTTAAAAATTGCATACAAAAATTAGGGGTGGTACTTCAATTGTTTTTAGTAGTATAAATCTAGACGGACTTTGAAGGGGCACGAAAAAGAATTAAACGCCATGTCAGCCTCCTTAATTTGTGTCTGTGTTTAACCGTATAACTCGATGAGAAAGACTGATGGAAGGATGTAGAAGAGATGACAATAACTACAAAACTTCGAATGTTCTTAGAAGGAACGAAGACAAGTTTTGCTCACAAGGTAAAAAATGACATGAACATTATTGTAAGCTAATGTTGCTTGTTTTACCCTTCACTTAGCACACAGAACAGAAACCACGCTGACAGGAATGTCCACCGCCCTCTCGTCCCCCCCCCCCCCCCCCCCCCCCCGCTCCTCCCCACCTAACAAAATGTCTGTCCCCTACACAGATCAAAAACCAAAAGTTAATGATTTTATCAGAGACGTCTGGCAGGAGGATTGGAATAAACGGACGGATAAACTCTTTCAGGTCCGTCCAAACCTAAAGAGTTCCTCTCATCCACGTCTGGTGGTCGCAAAGAAGAAACGGTTCTATTCCGGCTGCACACCGGCCATTCGTATTTTACCCATTCGTACCTTTTAAAGAGTGAAGAAGCGCCGTGGTGCATTCCATGTCATGTGCCACTCACAATGAAACATGTTCTTTTAGAGTGTTGGGACTTGAATGATGTGAGACACAAACATTTTACAGCAGATTCCATGAAATCTTGTTCAGAGATGTTCCGCCTGACGCGATCTTTGAATTCTTGAAAGAGATTAACATTTTTCATCGGATCTGAGATTTTACAGTGAAAAGATTTTTAACAAAATTTCGGGTGGGTTTTTAGAAGATGTATTTTAAAGAGTTGTGTAAATGAATGATATAAGAGTTGACTTTATCGTGGTGACATCCCTGATATGGCCCTTTGCGGTCGGCTGGGCTATAAGCAACCTTACCTTACCTTACCTTACCTACCAAAACAGCTTAACAAACTCCTAAACGAAAACACGAATATCTTTCCTTTTGATGTTGGCAAAGATGAACGGTGGATCTCAGAATGCTTTGCCTGTGATGGTTTTGAATCAGTTTTTGTACGCATCCAAAAAATTGCAGTCTTCACTCCATTCTGCTCGCCATCCTATTCACAGTGGTATTGCAGACATGAAGGACTGACTTGACCTAACTGAATGAACGCCGCGAAGATGACAAAACACAGTTGATACGTTATTTGTTACCTCCTCACGTGACACACCATCAGCTATATAACAGCACGGTGGTGTCTGAGTTAAGCACCGTGGTTACACTGACTGGCAGACAGTAATCATGCTCGAATGAACTCCGGGTCAGTCTTGTTGTTTTCAGCCTGGCCGACCACAATGGCCAGACTGGGACTGGTTAATCTACGTCAAGAACGGACTGAACTCATTTTGGATTGTTCAGCATCGTATGCGTGTGCTTGATATTCTGTGAATGTAATTATCATGGTAACAATTCATTTGGACGACAGAAGGTTTAAGACTGGAGAATTACGACATGCATGGCCATCATTTGCTCTGAAGAGTAATTCTCTCCTTTGCACTCGTAGAAAACAGCATCCAGCGAGTCCATCGCGATTTTCACGAATGAAAACGAAACAAATTCATGAACCTTGAATTCAGTCAGTAATGAAGTTAAGAACAGTGATTGTTTTGGAATCGACATCCTCAGAGCGATCCTGATCTTTAGAAGACTGGACCCGCTGAGGTTCACCGAATGCACAACTGTTTTTGGAAGTTCAATTTACAATTCGCTTTCATCACGGAGGTGTGGCCGTGTGAGTCGTCAGTCCATATGCGCTCCACTACATCTGCTGAGGCCTGAGGCCACAGCAAGCAGGAATTGAAGCGAGATAAATAAATGAGTAAATAAACAAGAAACAAACTGAGAAGAGGGAGTTACCGACGAAGCTTTGGAGATGTCTGACTTAACGCATTAACCCGAAGCACTAGTCTTGGCTATCATGATCTCAGTCACTGTCACTACTCTGTGTGTGTGTGTGTGTGTGTCAAAGTCAAAATGTTATTTTCAGATGAAACATTGAATAAGCAATAAATCTGCTTTTTTACATCAAGCCATCCATAAAAAAAATCGATGAAACGACGAATAATCACAGAAATTTATGAAAGTCGAAGATAATAACAAATAGAAACCAGAGAAGAAATGGATGGGGGGGCGGGGGGAGGAGGCGGGGGAGGGGGGAGATAGGGAGTGTTCAAATGAGAACGGGGAAATCCAGAAAGTAAGAGAGAGAGATTGGTTATATACAATATGTACATTGTGTGTCTGTGTGTGCGCGCGCGTGAGAGAGGAAAGTTTAACGCCATTATGTCACTAGAGGATTTGACATTAATAACTACAAACTCTTTAAAAATAAAAAATAAAAACAAAACTTCTACTCTCGTGACCTCGAAAAAAAAAATCGTTTCTACCAGGCTTTTCAGTTTTAATATCGTTCGTCTTTCATCACGAAATCAGTCCAACAATGGGCGGAAAATGACTCTTCGAAACTTGAATGAAAAGAACAAAAGAGTACTGCTGTGGCCTTGATCTGGGATCATAGATATTGTGGAATGCTTGAGGTTTGGGGACCACGTCATGCGGTAGCTCTGGAACAAAGCTCGGCACCGAAATAAGCGTGCAGCATGACGTTTAGTCCCACGCGTGCTGTTATTTCATTACATGCTCTAGTTTTGCGCACCAAAAGAAAAACGTTTCGTAGATTTTTTTCATAAGCCAATGTGCGGCGTGCTTATCATGGTCATGTAACAATGCCTCGCTGCAAAATGAATGTTGCTGCCAAGAACTGGGCAGACTGGATTCGGACTCTTTGCGTGGTAAAAGCTTCATGTGCGTATTCCGAGGCGACGTGGTCAACAGGACGTGACACAGAAGATCAAATACGTCAGAAATGAAAGCGTCAATACACCACATGAATAAACTCGGATGCTTTGTATCAAACGCCTGAAACACTGAAAATCAGCAGAAAAAAGTCCATTTGTAAGTGAACACGCTGACATTGTACGGTGAGCGGGAGACGGTCATTGACAAGGCCCCATTGATTAAGAAAGATTTTTAAAATGGTGGAAAATGAAAGAAAAAGGACCCCCCCCCCCCCTCCCTCCGAAAAAAGGAAACATTTGGAGGATGGAGAACCAAAAAAGGACCAAAAATAACAATGTGGGAAAAAATTGAGGATGGAGAACCCCCCCAAAAAAGAGACAACGAAAACCCCTGCGCTGGGTATCTGACGATTTTGCCCACCAGTCGCACAATCGGCGGTAAATCGCAACCATTCAATCCTGGCATTACAGCCTGGTTGGCCCTGTGGCTAAAACGTCACTCTTGTTCCAAGGATCCGGGATACCATTCCCACCCGAGACAGCTAAATATGGCGAGATTTTCCCTTCGGAGTTGGAACATTTGGCCAAACTCCAGGTCGCCTGCCGGTCCTTCGCATAGAGTTTAAACTGAGCATTAAGATTAAGATTAAAATTATAGTCCCGTCAACAGCAAAGGTTATCTCAGGACTGTCACCACGTTTCAATCTACCACGTATATACGTTAAAAAAGGATTAAAAGCAAACCCCTACCCAACCCATTAAAAAAGGATTAAAAGAACCCTAGGATTAAAAACCAACGCACTGAAATCACTAACTGTAATCTGCAAAAATCAATACTGGGTACAGAAAATCTAACAACACAAAATTCACACACGATAAAATAAATTCACTTCTTTCAGGAAGTTAAAAAATATTGTCAGGGGGAACATCACGAAAAAAAAATCATATTATTTGCAGTGTAATGTTCCTTCCAATGTCTGGTGCGTGAACGCACGCATGAAAGAAAATTTTACACGCACGTTATATCCGTTCCATCCTCCGGAGAAGAGTAGGCCATCGTATGCTGGACGGGCCGGGTGACAGAGAAAATGAATCACATGGACGTTGGTACTGTGTTCATACATCATCCCTGGAGACGGAATGTGGTTACTTTTAATGGGCCGGATTGGAAACGGTCGCAAACTCGGAGTTCTAGCGGAGGAACGAAAAGAGAGAGAGAGAGAGAGAGAGAGAGAGAGAGAGAGAGAGAGAGAGAGATTTGGTATTTTATTGTCATTACCAAAGAGGTCTTTTGACAAGGGGGGAGGGGGTAACAGAACAATAACATTTCCCTCTTCCTTTTATTGCAAAACAAATAGTGCACATTCATTCCCACTGTGTATCAAATCAAAGGTTAACAAAAAATTAAAAATCTCTTATAAAAAAAAAAATTCTCATAGTGCATTATCTTAAATTTGACTATCCTTCATCTGTCTAATTTTCAGTGCTTCCGCGATGAATTTCGCAACTGATTTAATTACAAGTTCATCATCTGATGAGAACACGACAGCGACATCAGAGAGAGACAGACAGACAGACTGACAGTCACAGACAAAAACAAACAGGCAGGCAGGCAAACAGAGAGAGAGAGATGGAGAGAGAGTGAGACAGACCCGACAGTCAGACAGACAAAAACAGACAGGCAGGCACACAGACAGAAAGAGACAGACAGACAGAAGAGACCGGTGTTTTGCTATGTGCATTTCATCGTGTGGCAAGCCTCAAAACGAAACGACTCGAAACACTCATTGCTCCTGTTTGTTTGCACCTTTTCAAATGCATGTTTTTGGTGTGAAACCATTGATGTCTGGCGTGGGCCTTAGCTATGCTTCTGTTTGCCGAGATGATTGACAGGGAACTCGGTGCTAATGCCAAAACTGTGTTAGCCCCTGTTTGGAATGCATACAAGTCAGTGTCAACAGGGTCGATCAGTTTTCAATCGATGTTCAAAAGACATCACGCTGTTCTAGTGGCAGCCACCCTCCCTCTCCCACCCCTCTCGCGCTGCCCACCCCTCTTCCCCAAACACACAGGTCGTGGGCATGCACACACACACACACACACCACGACGCACGCACGCACCACCACACACGCACGACACACGCACACACACACACACAACACACACACACACAACCCCACCACACACACCAAACAAACCCACAGAGTGCCAAACATTTATAAAAACATAAATCGTGCAATTATATTAAACTACGCCCACCATTCCAAGCTGTTTAAACGGGTCTAATTGGAATTCAATAAATTTGCTGAATTTAAAATGGCGGGTATTAATGCATGCATCCTGTCCCAGCTCCCATACTCCCTCACCCTTGCACAGAAGCAAACACGCACGAGCGCGTACACGCAAGCACGCACATGATGCACGCGCGCGCGCGCGCGCACAGCACCACACACACCACAGCCACACACACACCACACGTACGTGCACACAGAAAGCGAGAGAGAAACACACACAAAACTGCACACACACACACACACACACACACACACACACACACACACACACACATTATATAGCACAAACACGCCGCGCGCGCGCGCAAGAACCCCACCACGCGCCGCCGCGCGCTCAAACGAACCGCACGCACGCGCGCGCGCGCGCGCGCACACACCAACACACTACACAACACACACACAACACACACACACCACAAACGCGCTCGCGCGCGGTACGTCCAGTATATGTACTTCATCAAAAACCATTTGAATGTGAGAAAGCGAAGTGATGCAAATAAACGTACCAACACTGGATCAAAAATACAGTACGTTTGTGCTCAAGTATTTACATACAAAATGTCAGAGTAGAGCCTGTATAGCTTCAGCATCGGGAACAAGTGCACGAGACCACCGTCAGTGGTCGTGATGCGCACTCAGATGCAAGATCGGCACTCGCTCACTCCGGCTCTGCGATTGTCAGTAGTTGTTGTTGTTGTCGTACCCGGCTAAAAGACTCCGGATCATCAAACAGCCCAAGCACTGAACACAGTACAAATGCATCAGTGGGGATGAGAACATGACGTGTGTGACGTTTTTGATTACCCGCCACATGGGCAGCACACTCTGACTTCGGGGAATTTTGGAGATGATAATGTCATGCTAGGAGTGTCACGACTGTCAGTGATTCGACAGTACAAGAGAGGGGACGAACGGAGCGATAGAGAGGGCGCTAAAAAAGGTGGTGTCTTGCGCACGCTGGTCGAACAGGCCACAAACGACACGATTGGAAGTGACCTCGAGAGTGCGTGTCCCTCTACGGGTGCCATTCTCGGTGTTGCTGGTGTGTACGGGAACGCCGGAACGAGTGGCGTGTGTGATGCCACTGGAGGGAATGGGGGGGGGGGAGTACGGAAGATGAGAAGCACCCCATCGCATCATCTCTCTCATCTCTTTCTCTCTCTCTCTTCTGAGACCGTCACACCACCACATCACCACACACACCACATACACACAACACAGCACACGACACACACACACCACACACACCTTCTTGACAGACGGCCTCCCAATCCTCAACCGGCTGCCAACGCCAGCAGCACAATAATGTTATTTCAACTTGCTCACACTATCGCACGCACATGTGGCTTCTCAAAAACAGAATCATTGCGTACTCGGTCTTTCTCTTGCTTTCGAGCGGCACACTGAGCGTAATGACGAGGAACAGTGATTTTAAACAAGACATTCTCGTCGCTGCGAGATCACTGAACTCAAAAGTTGGCGGGTGCGACGGAAGCCGGAAGAAACATGCTTACTACCGACACGGATCTTGTGCCGTCACCTTGGTCTTCAAAACAGCAGACTCAGAAGGACCGCTACTCTGTTGGGCCTGGGATCAGGCTGTCACGTCTTTGCACATGGACCCCAACCGATCGTGAAGTACTTGCTCAGTCTGTCTGGCACCATCTCGCACATGCGTGCATTCATGGCCTGGCAGACGGTCTGTCACTGGCACACGCCAGTTAGACAGTCTATCGTTCTGCACCTGGTGGGTCATCTGTCATGTCACACATACATCGCTGCATCACCGTGGTCGATGGGTCATTCTGTCAATGTCACACGCACGTGGACTGGCATCTTTATGCACCTGTGTGGATCATTCTGTCCGGTCTCACCACACACACCCACACAGCACAACACAACCACACACGATCGATTGCCCTCACTCGTGGTCGTGGGGTCTTCTGTCACGTCTCCAACACATCGCCTGCTATCACTCGTGGTCGATGGGTCATTCTGTCGCTGTCTAAAACATACATCGCCTGCCATCACTCGTGGGTCGATGGGGTCATTCTGTCACTGTCTCACACATACATCGCCTGCCATCACTCGTGGGTCGATGGGGTCATTCTGTCACTGTCTCACACATACATCGCCTGCCATCACTCGTGGGTCGATGGGGTCATTCTGTCACTGTCTCACACATACATCGCCTGCCATCACTCGTGGGTCGATGGGGTCATTCTGTCACTGTCTCACACATACATCGCTGCCATCACTCGTGGGTCGATGGGGTCATTCTGTCACTGTCTCACACATACATCGCCTGCCATCACTCGTGGGTCGATGGGGTCATTCTGTCACTGTCCACACAACATGACTGCCATCATCGTTCCTGCGGTCATGTCTGTCACTGTCCACACACATATGTTCACACTCTGTGTCGATGGAGTCTGCCTCGTCACTGTCTTTTACATACATGCTTGCTATCACTGTGTGTTCATTGTCACTAACACATGGTGCATCACTGGGGTCGATGGTCATTCTGCTGTCTCACAATACAATCGTGCTATCACTGTGTCGATGGGCATGTCTGTCCACTAATCTGCACAATACTGGGGCATGGTCATTGTCACTGTCACAGCTGTCTGCACAAACGTGATGCCATCACTGTGTCACTTTCACAAACAAATGACTGCTGTCACTGTGTCTTGCACGACAATGAGTGCCATCACTGTGTCTTGCACAAACAATGACTGCTTCACTGTGTCTTCCACAAACAATGACTGCTATCACTGTTCTTGCACAAACAATGAGTGCTGTCACTGTGTCTTTCACAAACAATGACTGCTATCACTGTTCTTGCACGAACAATGAGTGCCATCACTGTGTTGCACAACATAGACGCTGTCACTTGTTCTTGCCGGAACAATGCTGTCATCACTGTGCTTCAACAAGATCTGTCACTGTCTGCACACAGATTGCTGTCATGACTGGGGACTTGCAGTACAATCTGTTACTGTTCTGGGCACGAACAGATGTTTACTGTCTGCACACAATGCTGTCAGCTGGCAGGTCAGTCTGTCTTGTCGACACAGATGCTGTCAGTGCGGTGCTGTACGATCTGTACTGTCGCACACAGATTGCTGTCATGCTGGGATGCTGTACAGATCTGTTACTGTCCGGCACACAGATTGCTGTCAGTGCTGAGGCTGCTGTACAGGTCTGTTACTGTCTGGCACACAGATTGCTGTCAGTGCTGGGATGCTGTACAGATCTGTTACTGTCTGGCACACAGATTGCTGTCAGTGCTGGGATGCTGTACAGATGTTACTGTCTGGCACACAGATTGCTGTCAGTACTGGGGGATGCTGTACAGATGTTACTGTCTGGCACACAGATTGCTGTCAGTACTGGGGGATGCTGTACAGGTCTGTTACTGTCTGACATACAGATTGCTGTCAGTGCTGGGGCTGCTGTACAGATCTGTTACTGTCTGGCACACAGATTGCCGGGGCTGCTGTACAGATCTGTCTGTCTGGCACACAGATTGCTATCAGTGCTGAGGCTGCTGTACAGATCTGTTACTGTCTGGTACACAGATTGCTATCAGTGCCGGGGCTGCTGTACAGGTCTGTTACTGTCTGGCACACAGATTGCTGTCAGTGCTGGGGATGCTGTACAGATCTGTCTCTGTCTGGCACACAGATTGCTATCAGTGCTGAGGCTGCTGTACAGATCTGTTACTGTCGTGCACACAGATTGCTGTCAGTGCTGGGGATGCTGTACAGATCTGTCACTGTCTGGCACACAGATTGCTGTCAGTGCTGAGGCTGCTGTACAGATCTGTCACTGTCTGGCACACAGATTGCTGTCAGTGCTGAGGCTGCTCTACAGATCTGTCACTGTCTGGCACACAGATTGCTGTCAGTGCTGAGGCTGCTGTACAGATCTGTCACTGTCTGGCACAGATCTACTGCTCTCACTGGTGGTCCTTTCGGATCCGTCCTTCACCGTCACACACACACATGGACCAGTATCACCCGTGACCCTACTGTGTTAGTCTGTCACTATCAGTACTCGTGACTTCAGAGAAAGGCTCTATGTCAGTACCTATGACTTCAGAGAAAGGCTCTATGTCAGTACCTATGACTTCAGAGAAAGGCTCTATGTCAGTACCTATGACTTCAGAGAAAGGCTGTATGTCAGTAGCTATGACTTCAGAGAAAGGCTGTATGTCAGTAGCTATGACTTCAGAGAAAGGCTCTATGTCAGTACCTATGACTTCAGAGAAAGGCTCTACAGCAGTACTCGTAACTTCAGAGAAAGGCTCTATGTCAGTGTTTGCATCGTCAGATAAAGGCTCTATGTCATTACTCATGACATGAGAAACAGGCTTTTGTGCCAAAGCTTATGTCTCTAGTAAATGATTTTTTCCAGTACTGATGACTCCAGATGGAAGTTATATGTCAATACTCATGACTTCAGAGAATCTCCATGTCAGGACCCATGACTTCAGGGAAATCTCCATGTCAGGACCCATGACTTGAGGGAAATCTCCATGTCAGGTCCCATGACTTCAGAGAATCTCCATGTCAGGTCCCATGAATTCAGAGAAAGGCTCTGTGTCAGTACTTATGACATCCGAGAACAGGCGCTATATCAGTTCTGACTTCAGAAAAAGGCTCTATGTCAATGCCGATGACTTCACAGAAAGGCTGTATATCAATGCTCACGACTTCAGAGAAAGGCTCTATGTCAATGCCGATGACTTCACGGAAAGGCCCTATGTCAGTACTCGCGACTTCAGAGAAAGGCTCTAGCAAAACTGATGACCTCAGACAAAGGTTCTATGTCAATACTGATGACTTCAGAGAAAGGCTCCATGTCGGTACTCACGACTCGCAAGAACGGCTCTATGTAAGTACTTATGTCTTAAGCTTTATGTCAGAAATCATCACTTAAGAGACAGGCTCTACGTCAATGCTCATGACTTGAGAGAAAGGCTCTAGGTCAATGCCCATGACTTGACAGAAAGGCTCTAGGTCAATACTCATGACCCCAGAAAACGATTCTGTGTAAGCACTCATGACTTCAGTGAAAAACTCTTTCATTACTCACGACGCCAAAGACAGACCTCAGTTGACAACACGTGTTCTTGATTTTCAGGACGAAAGTGAGAGGGTGGGGCTTAATGAGACAAAGAGAAGAGACAGAGAGAGAGACAGACAGAGAGAGAGACAGAGAGAGAGAGAGAGACAGAGAGAGAGGCGGAGGTTAAAGAAGTGGGGGTAGAAAAACGGGAAAGAAAAGGGGGGGGGGGGGGGCATGAAGAAGGAATAGGGGGATTCCAGCTCATTTCTCCCACAAAGCCCTGAACAACAGAGCAAAATGGAGGACGATGAAAGGGAACTAACTCGCAGGGGAAAATGACGGGGATCAGTTTGGTCAGTGGCGGTGTGATGGTGATGAATGCCGTGACGGCGGTGAGGGTCAGGGGCGGTTTATCACCCTGCATGGCCAGTTATGTCCAGGTCGTTTCTTCGCATTGTTGTGCTAGTCTTCCGTGGACTAAATCCGGGCAGAGGGACAAGGGAGGGGGGTTGGTGGTCGTTAAAGGCTGGTAAGATGCGATGGAGGACGCATAAAGTAAAGGGGCTTCACCCGTTTGCTGTGATGACCTGAATATCAGCAAGACATGGTCATAATCACGACGATGGAAATTGGGTGTTAGGAACTGATCAGAAATAACATGTGGCTGGTAGCTATCACCATCAAGGGTTTCATAGAAGAACCGAAATTTGACCCGGATAAGCTCAACTATTGTCCAAGATCACTTTGTAAGTCCCCATATGCTTCGGAAGGTAATTTTACGAATATGTGGTGTGTGTGTGTGTGTGTGTGTGTGTGTGTGTGTGTGTGTGTGTGTGTGTGTGTGTGTGTGTGTTGTGCTGGTGTTTGCTCAAGGTGCCTTCACACGTCACAGCTTCTGTATTGCTTAAGCTTGTCAGCAGTTTTGACAGTATCGCGTAGAAACTTTTGAATAGCGATTTGTTTGAGTTATCTACCACAGTGATTTGTTTGAGTCATCTACTGGTGATTCTTTCCGGAATTAGGTAAAAAAAAAAAAAAAAAAAAAAAAGCCTGTGATAATCCGTAGTCTTTTCTTTTGTGCTATTGCCTCCATTCTCAAATACACCGCATAAAGATATTTAAAAAATACAAATTCCCTCTCCCCCTCCCCCCCCCTTTTTTTTTTTAAGGGAAGGGAGGATGGAAAGAGGGGGGAGGGGAGTAGGGACAGTTACAGTTTCGTTAACCTGAATAACTCCCAAGCAGTTGCTGAAAGACGCCATCAAAGTGTTGTTTATGGGGGGAAGCTTACACCATCGCTTGGATCTGTCCACCAGACACCACAGAGGAATGGCTCTGAAGCACAGCAGAGTGGTGGCCGACCTTTCAGACAGTGGTGATGCTCTGTGTGTGATCAGATGCTTGTGCTGATAAAGCCACGCCCCTGTCCATTACACACACTGCCCCTTATCAGGGAAAGACAACTGCAGCTCAGATTCCGAGACCTGGCTGTGATCAATGGCCGGTGGGGGGAGGGGGGGGGAGGTTGAGGGGGAGGAGAGGGATGAGGGGGTGAGGAGGCGGGGAAGAACCAGGAGAGGTCGATGGAGGGAAAGCTGGGACCGTGTGTTGGTGCGGATGTTTGCTAAAGGTGCCTTCACACGTGGCAGCTTCAGAAGCTAGGTGTCTGTCAAGCCGTCACAGCCATATTGCTTGAACGTGTCTGCAATATTGACAGCATGGCATAGAAACATTCGCATAATGATGTGTTTGAGTTCTATGCTTAAACGGTGATTCTTTCAAGAATTAGAAAAAAGGCAGCCCATGGTCAATGTGTTTGTTTTTTTAACTACTCGGGCAAAACGATGATTGTCTTCGCTCTAACACCACTTCAGTTAAACATTCTATCACACAGGGTTTGAGTTCAACACACGCAAAAGGGATGAACCATATGAACTGCTTGTGTATGAACTTAATTGAAACGTAAGGAAATCTTAAATGAGGCAGGGAACTGTTCCCTGCCTCATTTCAAATTCACTTTCCTTTCAATCCAATCCAGGTTACCTGTATCTGTTACTGCTCGTCCGTGTACTTGTCTGAAAATATTGAAGATGGAAAAGGCTGTGCCAGTCTTGAACAGATGATAATTTATATTTGTTCATTTCTCCAGTTGTTGCTGCTGTGTAGATGTGTCCAGTACGGGGTATATAGGCAAGCTTGGAACATCCTTTTTGGGGGATGTTTCCTTGTTTGTTCTGTGTGCTCTGTGCTGTCATTTCTGCTGGGCGATTCGGTGTTTAGTAAGCAGCATTCGTTTGGAGTTCTGGGCGAGCATTTATTTCATCATAGGAGTAAGAGTTACTCTGTTTGTTATAAAGATGAAACGTGCCCGACTCCACAAAGTTAACTGATTGGATGAATGTGGACAAGCCTTTTTTCCCGAGCGTGTGAATGCGAGACAGTGACAAGCTGACTTAGCAGGCCCACCAACGATAACGGTCCGTGCATGCGGGTGGTCTGTGTGTGTGTGCGTGTGTGTGTGTGTGTGTGTGTGTGTGTGTGTGTGCGTGGCGTGCGTGGTGTGTGTGTGTGTTGTAGGGTGGATGTGTAGGGTGTGTGTGTGTGTGTGTGTGTGTGTGTGTGTGGTGTGTGTGTGTGTGTGTGGTGCATGTATGTGTGTGTGTTTAGGGTGGATGTGTAGGGGTGGGGTGAGTGTGTGTGTGTGTGTGTGTGTGTGTGGATTGTGTGTGTGTGTGTGTGTGTGTGTAGGTGATGTGTAGGTGTGTGTGTGTGTGTGTGTGTGTGTGTGATGTATGTGTTGTTGTGTGTGTGTGTTGTGTGTCGTGTGTGTGTGTGTGCTGTGTATGTGTGTATGTGTGTATGTGTGTGCGCGTGTGTGTGTGCGTGCGTGTGAGAGTGTGCTATTATGTGAGTGTGCGCGCGCGCGCGTGTGCGTGCGTGCGTGTGTGTGTGTGTGTGTGTGTGTACTCACTCGCACATGTTTGTGTGTGTGCGTGTGTGTTCGCGCGTGCGCATGTGTGGTGTGCGTGCGCGCGCGCAGCGCATGCATGGCGTGCGTGCGTGTGTTGTCCGTCTGTGACGTTGGACAGATGTCTTGCTCTTTTCTTTTTATCTTAATCTTCCCCAGGACGTGGAGTCTGGGTCCTGAATGGTCTTTGATGACGGCATTAAGCCGCGTCCCTAGCGTGTCCACACCCGTCATGACCCACTTTCAAACCGCCCAGAAACTAGGATAGTAGGTACTTTTTCTTTTGGGGTGGTGGTGGTGGTGGTGGTAGGGTGGTGGGTAAGGGAGGGGGGGGGGCGGGGGTTCATCCAAACTCCTCTTTTTCCCCGTAACAGACGTCTGCTGTACACTCCCATTATCTGTACTCTGAAATAGATGTTCAATGGGGGGGAGGGGGGGGGGCGGATGGGGGGTGGTGGAGAGTGGGGATTTGTAAGTCAGCACATCTACCGCTGTAATCACATGCGTAGTGTTTGCGTGTATCTACGTTGTCGCACGAGATCTTAAAAAAAAAAAAATGCAATTTTCGCGGTCCGTTCTTCTTAGCACGAAACATGCCCAGCACTGCGAAGTGGACATCTGTGTTTGCCGCCAGCGGGGGGGGGGGGGGGGGGGGGGGGGGGGGGGTGAGTATACAGACATCGTGCAGAACGCACCGATCAAAAGATCCGAGGAAAAGAGCGAAGAGCGTTCAGTTGATAATTTACATTGCCAGCGCTCCTCTAACGCTTTCCTGTGACGAACATAACGCAAGACCACAATGGTTGTGTGTGTGTGTGTGTGGTGGGGGGGGGGGGGGTTCCATGACTCCCCGGCAGAAAAAAAAAGTTCTGAAAGCGTGGGAACTGCCACACTCCCTCGTTTCTGATTGTTGTGGACGATACACGTTCAGATCAAGACAACCAACAAACACTACGTGGTGATGCGGTTGCTGGTTGTATCATGTCTCATACTGTTCACAGAGATCAAGCGAGACAATCTGTATTTGCCAGGTGTTTACACGCATAGCTCCCCAAGTCCAGACAACAACTGCTTGGGATGCAAGAGCAGGGGACCCTACAGCGGCTGAATGTCGATCCGAGACGCTGAGCCATCTTTAACGCACAGCATCACTTCTGCCTAGGTTACAGACCAGTCCTATTGTCCATGTTCCATTACATCATTAACGCACAGAATCATTCTGCCCAGAGTTACAGACGAGTTCTG
The DNA here is from genome assembly GCA_033310375.1 of Conus canariensis. Lineage (NCBI taxonomy): Eukaryota > Metazoa > Mollusca > Gastropoda > Neogastropoda > Conidae > Conus > Conus canariensis. The sequence continues at coordinate 7,294,372 of CM065722.1, forward strand.
TTGTCGTTCATGTTCCATTATTTCTAAGATGAAGGAAGCTGAAATGACCCACTGACCAGGAACAGTAAGTTGTATTTTGCTCCGAAAAAACCCAATGTGCCGCAAACGTGCAGATGCCATTTTCACACCGCGTTCGTAATGGTGCCACAAACGTGAGCGTGATCTTGTGCCGCAAGCATAATGTCCCCCCCCCCCACCCCCTGCCCACCCTCCTTTACCTTGACACTGAAGCAAAATAAAGGAAATGCTAGTGCCTTACTTTTCCGGATGACATAAAATCCATTCAGCAATCAGCATCTTTCTGCTGATAATCGGCTTGACACGCATGAAAGAGAATTGATGACGCCATTTGAGGACGTGTCGGCTTTTCCTTTGTTTCTTTTTTTTTTTTGTCACCCTTTTCGGCGGGTTTTTTTTTTTCTCAT
>CM065722.1:7299796-7337296 GCA_033310375.1 Conus canariensis
TATCAAGTCTCTGTCTCTGTCTCTCTCTCCCCCTCCTCTCTCTCTCTCTCTCTCTCTCTCTCTCTCTCTCTCTCTCTCTCTCTGTACAGCATTCTCTCTTTCCGCCCAGCCCAGAGTCTTACTGATTCTTTTCGCTCATCAAAGCCAGGGCTGCAAATCCGGGCCCATGATCTAAGAACTCCCTGCCGGTCGTAAAGCATTGTGGGAGATCCATTTCCCGCCCGCCAGTGGGCAGATGGTTGCCCGGATGTGTACAGTGGCCGCGGCAGGGGCAAGGGAATTTACTCTGCCAGACGAAGCTCCAGTTATCGTCCGTACCAGAAACCGTCTTCCACTTTTGAACTTGTGAGAAGGGTCAACTGATCTCTTTTAGTCTTCGGGAGACACGGCCATCGATTTCTTTGAGTCTTGAAAGGGCTTCGATTATCGTGGAAATTTTGTGCTTTAGATCATTATTCTTGGATGGTGGGGGTCGACAGAATGGATAAATGAATTATTTCACTGCCTAACCGCGCAACGTCTAGTCCATTTTCGACACTGTTTTTCTTCTTTTCGTTTCTTTTGTGTGTGTGTGTGTGTGTGTGTGTGTGTGTGTGTGTGTGTGTACGTGTTTGTCTTAATTGGTTTGCTGTGTGCGACTGCATGTGTTGAACACTTATGAGTTTGGTAGTTCTTCATCTCGATCATTTGGTTGGTTCAGTCATCCAGTTACTGATAACGCGCGCGCGCGCGTGTGTGTGTGTGTGTGTGTGTGTGTGTTGTGTGTGTGTCTGTCTGTGTGTGAGAAAGATTTCCTTACGCATGCTTCTTGTTAAAAAAAAACACGTTTATCCTAGCATCGACAGCTCTGTCTTTTTAACCTGATTAATGTAAGTATTTCGATAAATTGCTGCCTTTCAAGCTGTTTTTGAGTACACGATTCATGGAAGGAGCAAACTCGGATCTTATCCATCATTTATAAAAACAAAATTTTACGTTCAAAGCAATGAAAATAATAAGAATACTATACTAATATACTACTAATACTAACAATAATTATTATAATAATAATAATATAATAACAATGATGATGATGATAACAGTGTTAATTTACATAGCGCCTATTCTCTAAAAATTAGGGCTCTATGCGACAGCTCTGTCTTTTTAATCTGATCAATGTAAGTTTGTTAATAAATTGCAGCCTTTCAATCTGTTTTTGAGTCCTCGACGATTCAAGAAGGGAGCAAACCTTATCCATCATTTGTAAAGCAAAATGTTACTCTCAAAGCAATAATAATAATGTTCATTTATATAGCACCTATTCTCTAAAAAAAAAAAAAAAAAAAAAGGGGAGGAAAAGAGAGAGAAATGGGGGTCGGGTGGAGAAGGGGACGGTGAGAGAGAGAGAGAGAGAGAGAGAGAAGAGACAGAGACAGAGACAGAGACTGAGACAGACAGACAGACAGTCAGACAGACTGAGAAGAACGGAGTAAGCGAGTACAAAGCGGCTTGAACATAATATAATCAGAATATTTTTCACTGTCCAGCACGTTAGACATTTCATTGTAAGTATACTCCCCAGCGTTGACATCACATCTAGCATGGTTTTCTTTAGTAACTTGGGGGGGGGTGTGGGGGGGGGGGGGGGGGGGGGGGCTTTACTGATCCCCGGTTCATCGACACTAACAGATTTCTCAGCGGGGTCTGGGGTTTACTGTATGGGGGAAGGGGGGGGGGGGGCATTCTGGAGTGTAAGTTTGAGTGGAAGTGGTTTGGCGTTTGGTAGTAGTCACAGAGGGATTTTTTTTGTCCTTACCACTCGCTTTCCCTTTCTCTCCCACCACGCTTACCTGCAACCTCTGTGGGTTTAGAGGCGGGGGGAGGGAGGGGGTGCGGTGGAAATCCTGCTATCGGCACGGCTTATCCTGGGACTGAAGTGAATGCGAGTCGTGTGATACTGTTTGCGTGTCCCGGACTCTTTGGTCGTCTCCCTTTACAGAAAGGACCCCCTTGCTTGTTGTGCCCCGGTTGTTTGCATTTATCACACACACACACACACACACACACACACACACACACACACACACACACACACACACACACACGCACGCACTTATACACACGCACACACCGCGCACACACACACACACACACACACACACACACACACACACACGCAGCCACATAGTGGTTTGGCTCTACACTATTTGAATAAAAATCACTGCTTTTGACATTTTTCTTTCAGTTGTTCTCTGACATAAATTTGGCCGTAAATGGGTCCACATTAAGTAATTTTTCAAGAGGAGTAGCAGGGAGGGTGACGAAAACGAATCTTGTCCCCATTATCTCGAAACGACCTGGAGTTTTTTCTTTCTTTTTTTTTGTCCTGTGTCCCTACAGTGTTCCGTTTAAAGACCGGACCGTTGTTCGCACCATACTCCAGTCAAAGACTGTTTCTATTTCACGGTTTGCTTTTTATATTGGGAGGTCTGTCACCCACACTTTGACACCAGGTTTTTTTCACCCCCAATCTTCTCTCAAACCAAAGGGATTGGCGTTGGCTAGCCGCATCAACGAACTAATCATACTTTTTAGCAAAAGAACACTCTTGCGCATCACGAATAATCATACCTTTTTAGCAAAAGAACACTCCTTACCTGTCTGGTTGCAAGGTAGATTCTCCAGAGACCTCTGATGTCTTCAGCACCGACGCTTTCCCTTCATTCTGCAGCGAAACACAGTTCTCAAAACCGGGTCACTGTTTTGCGCAGAGTCTGGGATGTCCTGAACACCAACCATTCTTCCCTTGGCCTGCTGTGAGTTCCGAAGCCTAATACAAATCCAGTCCTGTTTTGCACAGTCTGGGGTGTCCGCTTTTTTTTTTTTTTTTTTTTTTTTCAGAAACACAGGTTTGGAAAGACGACACTTTTAAGCTTCCAGCATTAACGGCGTATCTCAACGAGCTTGGAAAATAAACTAAAACCGGAATAAAAAAAAAAAAGAACGGCATGAACTCAGCTTGCATATCGGTGGTGTGTAAAATGTGCAAAATCCGTGTTCGCGGTTCGGCAGTGTAAACCACGTGCAAGGTCCGTGTTCGCGTGCCACAATGTTACTCACCAAGAGACCGTGCCGGACCAGTTAACACCCGGTTTTGTTTTGTTTTGTTTTGTTTTGTTTCTTTCTTTTCTGTAGGTTTCTATTTCTCTGTTTATTTCTGCATGTGCCTGATTCAAATTGTTGCTTGGCTGAACATTGTAAAATGATATTCCTTGGTCGGCTAGGCAATAAAAAAAAGCTATCAGTATTTTCTGTTTTGCCTGGTTTATAGACCGAGTTAAAGCACAGACAACCACCTGTCCAGAATGCATATCAATCGATTTCACTTCCATTGTAAGCAACAATAAAGCAACAAAATGACCATATTTTCAGAAGTACATGTAAACTTTTTATTATTATTATTTAGCGTTAGAATCAGACAAATCTAAATGAGGAGCGTGAAATTTAAACAGTTTGATCCATGTGACACAAACACTTTTATGCTGGGCTGAACTTCTCACTGTCAAGTCATCAGTACTCTCTCTCTCCCTCCTCCTCTCTCTCTCTCTCTCTCTCTCTCTCTTCATGTCAATCATCAGTTCTCTCTCTCTCTCTCTCTCTCTCTCAAATCATCAGTTCTCTCTCCTCCCTCCTCCCTCTCTCTCTTTCTCTCTCTGTCAAGTCATCAGTTCTCTCTCTCTCTCTCTCTTCTCCTCTCCTCTCTCTCAATCATCAGTTCTCTCTCCCTCCCTCCCTCCCTCTCTCTCTCTCTCTTCTCTCTGTCTCTCTCTCTCTCTGTCAAGTCATCAGTTCTCTCTCTCTCTCTCTCTCTCTCTCTCTCTTCTCTCTCTCTTATGTAAGTGTGTATGTGATGCGCGCGCGCGCGCGCGCGCGTGTGTGTGTGTGTGTGTGTGTGTGTGTGTGTGTGTTGTGTGTGTGTGTGTGTGTGTGACGTTTCTTTCCCTAAATATCAAAGTATGCACTTAATACCTTAACCAGTTTTCAAGTACCCACACCTTTCAACCAGTTTTCAAGTACCACACCTTTCAACCAGTTTTCAAGTACAAACACCTTTCAACCAGTTTTCAAGTACAAACACCTTTCAACCAGTTTTAAAGTACCCACAACTTTCAACCAGTTTTAAAGTACCCACAACTTTCAACCAGTTTTAAAGTACCCACACCCTTTAACCAGTTTTCATGTACCCACACCTTTCAACCAGTTTTCAAGTACCCACAACTTTCAAGTAGTTTTAAAGTACCCACAACTTTCAACCAGTTTTAAAGTACCACAACCTTTCAACCAGTTTTATAGTACCCACACCCTTTAACCAGTTTTCATGTACCCACACCTTTCAACCAGTTTTCAAGTACCCACACCTTTCAACCAGTTTCAAGTACCCACAACTTTCAACCAGTTTTAAGTACCCACACCTTTCAACCAGTTTTCAAGTACCCACAATTTTCAACTAGTTTTAAAGTACCCACACCTTTCAACCAGTTTCAAGTACCCACACCTTTGAACCAGTTTCAAGTACCCACACTTTCAACCAGTTTTAAAGTACCCACACCTTTCAACCAGTTGTCAAGTACAAACCCTTTCAACAGTTTTAAAGTACCCACCCTTTCAACCAGTTTCAAGTACCCACACCTTTCAACCAGTTTTAAAGTACCCACATCTTTCAACCAGCTTTCAAGTACACCACACCTTTCAGCCAGTTTTTCGGGGTACCCACACCTTTCAACCAGTTTTTCGGGGTACCCACACCTTACCACGTGTCACGATCCTCACCCTGAACAACGTGAACGTCGTTCATAGTTTCCTTTATTTGTCACTGTTCTCTTCTACTCGTTGTCCTGGGGGGGGGGGGGGGGTCATTTTCCCTTGTTTTCCCCTGCAAACTGTTGTTCCCTTAACAACAGAAAAAAACAAAGACCTGTCGGTTACCGACGTGACATACTACAGCCATCCTCCATCCTCAACGACAAACTCAATCTTCAATTTCCTTCCTCTTCACACATACCACCCCCCCTTCCCCCCCCCCCCCCCCCCCCCCCCCGCCCCCTTACCCTCCACCCTCCCTCAAGCCATACGCTGCATCCTAAAAGAGAAAGAAAAAAAATGTCCACATAATTACAGAAAGAAATCTACTGAGTATTGATGTGAAACAACGAAGGACCTCATTTCTGCGTCTCTCAGCTTTTGATACAGACACCGCCACAGCATACTACTTCTTTTCCAGAAGCGAACAAAAACCAGTCTTCTGCCATTTTGGCTGCTATGAGAGAGCAGAAATTTATGGAAAGAAAAAAGAAAACGAAAGAAAGAAAAAAAAAACCGCTTCTTGTTTTTCACAGGAAACAGCAACACTTTGGAAAGCTTCTTTCAAAATTGAATTCATCGACAGGATTTGGCTGCAGTAATAGAAAGACAAAATGTCATACCATTAAACATGCAAAAGATTTCGTTTGAAACTGTAATGTTCCGTGGCTCGAGGGGGGACAAATGTGAAGTATAAACCTCAGATACAACAGGATCTCTTAAAAGGATAGGGAATATAATACAAACAAAACGACTGAATGGACGAATGAATGCCAGGGTTGACTGAACAATCAAGTACTGAAATAAATGGGCGCTTGCTGTGTACGTAGCTGGTTTCCTGTTGTTGACAGTCAGTGGAAAACTCACTACTTTCAGTCCTTTATAGCCAGTTTAGTCTTTTAACTAACGAACACGTGCTTGGATGCTTGCACAAAAATACACACACATGCACGCACGTGCATCTGCAGGGAGAGGGACAGGAACACAGATGTCCAGATAAGGATTAGGACAGAGCGGTTCAATTTCTATTTCCACCCGGAAAAGTCATGGCGTGTGGACCATCCATACACCTTCCACATAGTCTGTGGATTGTATGGATCGCGCACGCGCGCGCGCGCGCGCGCGCGCGCACACACACACACACACACACACACACACACACAACACACACACACACTCTGAGAGGAAGCAGTCCGGACAGCAAGCCATCGGAAGACTATCAGGGAACACAGACAACGCCTCACACAACTCGCTGAGAACTGGATCATGGTCGGTGGACTTGATGACAGCTTTGTCTATTTATCTTGAAACACATCTCACAGAGCCTTGTTTTGTCTGTAAACGACTTCAATCCAAGTTTCGCTTACTATCTTACATTCTTGCCTCACTGCCACAGTCTCTAACCTCAGAGTTCTTTGTCTTTCTTTTCAATTCTAAAACCGCACTTTTTAGCTTTTTAGCTCTCTCCTCTTGGATTTGCACGACTAGACTGCTCTCTAAGAAATGAACATCCGCCCGTTTAGATTTACGACCCAAACCTGATCACCACCATAAAAAAACTGGCAGTAGAAGGGTATCTGGGAGTCATGACCTGGATGCGGCCCGACCCCCTTAGAGTGTAAGGAGTTCAGGGCCAAAACTCTTGTATGAGGGGGGAGGGGGGCGGGTTTTTCTCTGAAGACCTGCTGTCAAGCTCTCCCAGAGTTTCTTCCTGCTAATGATTCAAGCCTGATGACGTCAGTTCTTGGCAATGATTTAGTTACTTTCACCTACAAAGTCTCGCTTTGGTCATTCTCTCCGTCACGTGACAACCAATAAGGTCAATTTTAGTTGCTTTCACCTACAAAGTCTCGCTTTGGTCCATTCTCTCCGTCACGTGACAACCAGTGAGGTCAACAAAGTGACTTGACCAAAGTTCGACGAAGAGAAAACAAAAGGGCAAAACTGCACGTGTTGGGAAATCAACAGTCTGGACTGGATTGCTTGTGTTCAGTCATGAAATTTCCATCCAGGTCGTGGCTGCAGTGCTACAGTGGGAAAGGTTATGTTTCAAGAGGTTTGGTTGTTTACGTTTAAGAACTGTTTGTCCTGTGTTCAGTCATGAAATTGTCCTTAGGTAGTGGGCGCAGTGCTGCTGTGGGAAAGGCTATGTTTTAAGTGGTTTGGTTGTCTACGTTTTAAGAACATGGTGTTTGACCCACATTCTCCCTGCACGTTGTGCACGTGCTTGTGCACTTGCAAGAGTTGTGTACAGAGTGAAACAAGCACGAGACTGTTTGCCAGTCAGATGGCGTTTTCCAGCGTAGCAAAACCATGTGTGGTCCATTCTCCTCTTTGAGATCATGTGGGGAAATGGTCGAGAAACACTTTGAATGCTATTGAACTGCCTTGCAGTTTCTCTCAGCAGAAATGTGTACCATAATAGAAAATGAAACAATACGAGTTTTTTTTTCTTCTGTGACAAAATATTTTTCATCAGTGAATACTCCATGTACAAGCAGATCAGTTGTTGCCTTGTCGCTCAGACTTTTGTTAAAGACATTAAGTGTGTCTGCTCTGCAGAATTAATAATTGAGCATATACTGGTAAAATGTGCTTCAATGAAAATTTTCCCACCTCCGGATTTCAACCTTTCAATATTTAGATTAGCTAGTTATTTGTTATGTAGTCCTATTGCACGTTTCTTGCAACTCTCTCTCTCTCTCTCTCTCTCTCTCTCTCTCTCTCTCTCTCTCTTCTCTCTCTCTCTCCCCTCTGTTCAGTTTTTAAAAATTCTTTGATGATGTTAAAAATTAACAAAGTTTTGCTTTTTTATGCTAGAATCTAAAATCACCGATACGATGAAAAGACTTTAAATAAACCAACCAACCAACCAACCAACGAGCATCATTTCCACGACGTAGTGAAAAAGAGCAGTCCATACCCAGGAAAGAATTTTCTGTCCGACACCTGTCTTTCATAAGCAGCCGGTGTATATAGTTGTTGAATCTGACCATGGAGAATAAACTCAAGTGACTAAAACACAGCCTGCCATTTTTCCCTTTGTTTTTTTCTGTTTTTTTTTTTTTTGTTTTGTTTTGTTTTGTTTTGTTTTGTTTTGTTTTTGGGGGGGTCTCTATTTCACAAAAACAGAGCCTGCAATTTTTCTCTTTGTTTTTTTTTCTTTTCTGTCTCTAAATCGCAAAAAAAAAAAAAGAGCCTGCCATTTTTCTCTTGGTTTTTTATATTTGTCTCTATTTCGCAACAAAACAGATCCTGCTATTTTTCTCTTTGCTTTTTTCTGTTTGTCTGTATTTCGAAAAAAAAAAATAGAGCCTGCCATTCTTCTCTTTGTGTTTTTCTGTTTGTATTTCGCAAAAAAACAGAGCCTGCCATTTTTCTCTTTGTTTCTTTTTCTGTTTGTCTCTATTTCGAAAAACAAACAACAACAACAACAAAAAAAACAGCCTGCTATTTTTCTCTTTTTTTTCTGTTTGTCTCTATTTCACAAAAAAAAAAAAAAAAACCAGCGCCTGTCATTTTTCTCTTTGTCTTTTTATTCTCTTTGTCTCTATTTCGCTGTACATTTTATACGTGTATCTGAAGTCACAGTCGGCCAAGTGCCGCAAAAAATTCATATGGCATTCCGTGGTTGACTGGGCAGTAAACAACATGACGAGCAGGTCTTTCTCTGTTTGTCGTTTGTAGACATGGTACGTATCAAATCACCATCGTCTCCAACAGATCCTGAAGAACGTCATTTCCATGTCATGCCACCTTCAAGGGAACAAACGAAAAACGCTGCAGATGCATGTAGAAACCCGGAAAGTCTCATGTAGCGCTGCAGAAAGCATCGAAGAGAAATAAGGAGCATGGTATGTCTGCAGCGTGATCAGTGTGATCAAACACTGTTGTACTGGGCGGAAGTCTTTCATTATTAAGCCATAAAGATTTTAGCGAGGGTATGAGTGAACACGTGCATGCATGTGATCTTGTGTGTGTGTGTGTGTGTGTGTGTGTGTGTGTGTGTGTGTGTGTGTGTGTGTGTGTGTGTGTGTGTGTGTGACCTGTCTACCTCAAAATTGAGCAATTAGCATTCCATGGAGTAAATTTTAGTATTCCATGACAAAAAAGAGTATTTTTCTTACCTGAACTTTAATATGGATCTTACATCGCGCAAATCTTGCAGCCAACTCACTGCGCTGTAGTACTCACACTCAAACACTCGCACCAGCTAGCACAAGTGCACTAAAACACACACACACACACACACACACACACACACACACACACACACACACACACACACACTGCACGTATCTTGTTGACCATCTCATTTAAAAAAAAAAATATATATATATATATATATATTATAATGCCCTCATCCCTTTCACCACCACCACCCCCCGCCCACACACACACACACAGAGTGACAGACTCTGTTGGCTGAGGCTCTGTTGGCAGCACCTCGTTCTGTTTTGGATCGCATTTCTGAAAAATCTATTCAAGCTGGAACCAACAAAATTCCCTTTGAAGACAGTGTGAGGGATCTGGGTGTCCATTTGGATAGTACGCTGTCCATGAATGTCCAGATCGGTCACCTGTGTCGTTCAGCCTATTTGGCTTTGAGAAAGATCGCGTCAATTCGCTCATATCTTACACAGAAAGGGACTGCCCAACTTATCTGTTCCCTCATCATGTCAAAACTCGATTACTGTAACAGCATTCTTGCCGGTCTTCCCGCTGTCGATATAAACCGACTTCAACGTATACAAAACAACGCAGCCAGACCTGTTTTCCAAAAGTCCAAAAGAACCCACACTACACCTCTGTTAGTTAGACTACATTGGCTTCCCATTCATGCGCGCATTCAGTATAAATTCGTAACACTTGCCTTCGACACTTTGATGAAACATTGCCTGCTTATCTTTCCAACATACTTGTCACTTATCAACCCTCTCGCACTCTCCGCTCTAGCAGTGACAAATTTCTCAAGCTTCCCCGCATGAAACTGAAATCCTTTGGCCAACGTTCTTTCAGTTATCAAGCCCCCCTTGTCTGGAACTCCCTCCCCTCCCAGCTCCGCTCTTCACAGACTCTCTCTGCGTTCAAATCTGGTCTCAAAACGTATCTCTTTCAGAAGTCCTTTTGTCTTTCTACATAGCGTACGAGTTAATGCGTGTTTCCCATGCATTCTCCATCCTTTTGCCTCTTGTATGTGCACGCGCGCTTCCGTGCCTGAGTGCTTGTGTACTTTTGCGTGTGTGCGTTCGTGTGTGTGCGTTTACGCGCGTGGGTTTTTGTTGCTTCGTGTTGAGTTTGCCCTTTGTGTGTGTGTGTGTGTGTGTGTGTGTGTGTGTGTGTGTGTGTGTGTGTGTGTGTCTGTCTGTCTGTCTGTCTGTCTGTCTGTCTGTCTGTCTGTCTGTCTGTCTGTGGGTGTGGGTGCTCCCTTCTGCATGTTTTATATTGTATCCCGTGCAGTGTTCATGAAATTGGAGGCGGGTGGGTGGGGGGGGGGGTGGGGATGGGGGCTGGTTCTTTTCTTCTATTCCCAAATTCTTGTCGAGCGTTGTTCATATAATGTCATGTGTGTGGGGTGGCGGTGGGGGAGGGGGGAGGTGGGGGAGGATAGAGTGGGGGGGATGTGGCTTGTTCATCTGTTTTAGTGCTTGCTTTGTGACCTATTGTTTTGATGCCTTTTTCTCAGTATTGTGCAATGTTTATGGAAACTTTTATTTTTCCTGTATTGTGAAGCGCTCTGAGGATGAGTCTTTTTCTCTCATCGAAGAGCGCTATATAAGCTCGATTTATTATTATTATTTTATTATTATTATTACAGTCGCACACATTATACCCTTCATACAGTTTACTATTTGCATCTTTTTCTTCTCTTTGTACTGCCACTCCACCTCCCGTTTTCTGAACGTCTCCAAGAGAGAATTAGGTCGCTTTGTGTTTTGCAGCCAGCAGCATCACAATTCAGTCTGAAAAAAAAACTTCTTCAAGTCGGCTCAGTTCCACACTTCACCCTACCAACGCCAACATGCTCAATCCAAAAGAACCGCTCCCCTCCCCCCCCCTCCCCCCTCAGAAAAGTCTAACCTCCGCCCCCCCTCCCCCCCCCCCCCCCCCCCCCGAAAAGTCTAACCTCCGCCCCCCTCCCCCCTCCCCCGTCCTCTTATCTCCCACCGTCACCACTCTCAGTCTCCTTCTGCTCAACACGTCCCACCACCACCACCCCACCCCCACCCTACACCTCAATCTCCCTTCTTCCTCGTTCTTTCACGGGGTATTCGTGTTTTATGAACACCCGGTGAAAGCACCAGCGCGCCTGCAGTCGGCGTGGGCCACTTCTTCATTAATCTTTGTCTTATAAACCAAGCCTGTAATAAATTGACATATAGATGGATAAATAGATATATAGATTGGTAGATAAAATAGATAAATAGATAGGTACATAGATACATAGATAGGTAAATAAACTTTCATCACGGAGCAGGGGATAAATGAGCAAGTGTCGTTTCACGGTATATCCTCCTACGAGCGTGAATGAAATGGGAAGAGGTGGACAACGAGAGAGAGAGGGAGACTGAAGGGTTGGGGTGGTTGAGGAATCTGGGGGGCTGGGTTGGGTGTGATGGGCAATACCTGGTTATTGTGATGTGATGGGCGCGTGGAGGTTGGGGAAAGAGGTGTGTGGGGTGGGGCCTGGGGGCTGGGGGTGAGAGAGCGAGAATATCTGTGAGTTGTTTTCGTGAGTTGACGACTGGATGGATGAATACCTGGCTGCGTTCTTGTCATTACGGTCCCCTGAGGAAGACCTTTAAGAGGTCGAAATGTTGGGAATAATTTATGAGTCTTGTTTTTATCTGTTTTATGTGTGTGTGTGTGTGTGTGTGTGTGTGTGTGTGTGTGTGTGTGTGTGTGTGTGTGTGTGTGTGTTTGTTTGTGTGTGTGTGTGTGTGTGTGTGTGTGTGTGGTTATGTGTGTGTGTGTATCATTCCTGACTTTTCACCGGTGGAATGGTGGATCAGATTTGCTTTCTCTGAGCTACTGTGTGGAATGCCTTTACTCACCCACCGACCCACCCATCCACAGGGTCCCTACGCCTGTCCCCTCTTCGGATTTTCAGCGAGGAACGTTTTTGGCATGAGCCAAACTGAATGAGAAAGGGATCAGACCTTGGTACAGTGGGTATTGTCGCGGGATGCTGACTGAAACGTCATGGGTACTAGTCCTGACAGGGCAGGTGTGTGTGTGTGTGTGTTGTGGTGTGTATGTGTGTGTGTGTGTGTGTGTGTGTGTGTGTGTGTGTGTGTGTGTGTGTGTGTGTGTGTGTGTACTCATCTTCAAATAAATCTGCAGCCTTTTTAAGAAACAAACAAATCAGAGAGAAATCTTCGTACAATGTCACATCAGACAACTCTGAAGCCTACAATCTACCTTGTTCAATCAATGAACTGAAATCAGCTCTGCAAACCGGCAATGATTCTGCCCCTGGTCTGGATGACATTCATTATCAGTTTTTGAAACATCTTCCAGAAAGCTGTCTCCAGACCCTTCTTAAAGTATACAACCATATCTGGACCACAGGGTGCTTTCCGCCCTCCTGGCGGAAAGCCTTGATCATTCTATCCACAGGATCGGACTCTGTGTGTGTGTGTGTGTGTGTGTGTGTGTGTGTGTGTGTGTGTGTGTGTGTGTGTGTGTGTGTGTTCTTCAATTTAGTGTCCTTCCACTGAAAGTGATTCAGACAATAGAGAGTTTGTGGGTGAATGAGAATAAGTGGATTTGTCTATAATAAGGTTAACAAACATTGAATAGTGAGTTTGTGGGTGAATGAGAATAAGTGGATTTGTCTATAATAAGGTTAACAAACATTGAATAGTGAGTTTGTGAGTGAATGAGAATAAGTGGATATGTCTGTAACAAGGTTTACAAAAAAAATGGAATAAAAATGTATCCCTTTTGTCCTACGTATTGTCATGTACCCCACCTTGATCCTAATTATATAAATGAATAGATAAACTAGTAACAATGGACAATTGAATTACCAAATCAATAAATTAACAATTTTACAAATAAATACTCAGTGAACTATGCAATAAACCTTTACATACAGATTGAAGAACAGAATAATTGTTAAGTATGCTAGATAAAGACAAAGGAGTCGATCCATCAGTGAAACCATCAATACCCAATTTCTTAAAAATGTCTTTTGTTTTTGAACAACGTGTCAATATATGATTGACACTTAAGGATTCTCCGCACATACATCTGACATTGTTACAATATTTTGTTTTGATTGAATTTAAACGAAGTCTATGAATAAGACTCTCAATCTCTCTAGATGAGCAAATAAAACGCTTGGATGGTCTGTTTTTGTTGTCTCTGTCATGTTGATTAAAACAATTACGACTATACTGTATGTCTGTATTTAACAATAAGATTTTCGCATTTTCGTGGGATTTTCTATTAATAATTGAATAGCATTCTGTTAAATCTAATGGAACATTCACGGACACAGCATCATTACTATTTTGGGCTGCTTGTTTTGCAGCTCGATCTACTCTTTCGTTTCCATATATGCCGCAGTGAGAAGGCACCCAGCAAAAAGTCACAGTAATTCCTTTGATTGAAAGAAGGTGTATTAAATGATTTATTTCAAATATCATATCTTGGCGTATGCGTGAATTGGGATACTTTATCGCAAGAAGCGCTGCTTTCGAATCAGCACATATTAAAAGTTGACTGTTGTTTATTGGAAAAGTTAGTATGAAATCCAAGGACTTCAATATAGCAAATAGTTCTGCACTGTATATAGATAAGTTGTTACCAAGATAAAATAACTTTTGAATTTGTAAACTAGGGATTACGAAAGCTGCGCCTGAATTTGAATTATCAAGCACTGAACCATCCGTATATATTTTTAAATGATTATTGTAATTATCTTCTAAATGAGAGCATACGTGAGTTTTTAAAAGATTAGGTGAGTCATTTTTTGATAAATCTGTGTATTCTATATCAAAGATTGCTGTTGATTGTTCCCATTTTGGCATCGGAGAAAACGTTGGATTTTTAGCAATGTTATTTTGATCTATATTAGTTTTTCTCAGAAGATCGCAAGAATAAGAACATATAGATTTTGCTGAGAGTATGTTTTGAGCTCGCTTTCCAAAGTCCTTTTCCGAATCTAAGCATACCTCTTGAGAACAAAAATTTTTTTGTGAGAAACTTTTCAAAACAAACTTTGAAGCAGAAGCTTTTCGGAAGTCTGTGAGTGGTAAAACACCTACCTCATTGTATGTCCCTAAATTTGATGTATGTGTGGGGACTCCAAGGGCAATTTTATAAGCTTTGCAATCAACACTTTGAAGTTTATTTAAAAGATATTGAGGTGCATTAAAGAAAACTTCTTGAGCATAGCAAAGTCTTGAACGAACTAAAGCATTTGCTAAGATGGTTAATGTTTTAGAATCTTGAGCCCAGGATTGTTTATTTATAATTTTAAGGAAGTTTAAGCTTTTCCTTGCTTTGTTTAGAATGTAATCAATGTGAGCATTCCACGTAAGTTTGCTACTTAATATGACTCCTAGAAATTTAACGTTTTTAACATAGTTTAAAATTATACCATCCAATGTAAATTTTGGTAGCTTTTCTGGATCATAACCAGAGTTGAAGAGCATCATGTGAGTTTTTTCTGTTGAAAGGGAAAGCCCATTTTCATGTAAGAATTTGTTTATTTTATTGAGCTCATGCTGGTATTTGATTTTGATGTAATTCAGAGATCGTAGAGAAGTATGGCGTTTCATAGTTACTTTCACCCATAAACACGTGTGTGTGTGTGTGTGTGTGTGTGTGTGTGTGTGTGTGTGTGTGTGTGTGTGTGTGTGTGACGTTTCTTTTCCTCGGTGCCAAGGTGCCTACTAACACTTCAACCGGCTTTCAAGTACCCACACCTGGCAAGCATCACGGATGTGACCCTGTGCAACGCCCACATCCCTTAGTCTCCTTTCTTGAAATCTTATCCTCGGGTGCTCAGGCAACCAGTGTTTGTTTCTTTTTTCCCCTTGCAATCTATTGTTTCATGAAAAAAAAGGAAAGACAAAAAACCCCGTCCACTACTGACGTCACATAAAGCCATCCCCCATCCTTGCAACTACAAACACCATCCTCATTCTCCCTCCTCTTATTTCTAAAATCAATCAGCCTCTCTGCCTCCCTCTCCCTGCAAGCAACATACAGCACATAAGAAAAGGAAAGCTCACAATCATGAGGGGAAAAAAGACAATGAATGTTGATTTGAAACAATTTGGGATTCCTTTTTTTCTGCATCTCTCATCTTTTAACGCTTCTACCAACACCACCACCATCACCACCACCAACACCACCATCACCACCACCACCACCACACCATCACCACTTTCATCATCACAACCATCCTACGTTCCAGACCGTAACTAAAATCAAAACAAAAATAGATGAAAAAAAAAAATCTCACCGTCTCGTTTGTTACGAAAGAACGGTGAACCGTTTTAAAAGACAGTCACTTGTATTATTTTTTTAATTGAAGCAAATCAACAACAACAACAACAACAAATCAGCTGGCAATGACTTTATTTTTAAAACTTCAGACGTCACCGGAGACTGGCTGCAACAAGGGATCGATCAAATGTCAGAACGCTACGCCTTTAATACGTTTGTCTTGAAACTGTGACAGTTCTTTGGAGCAAAATCTTTTTTTTTTTTTAAAGAAAGAAAAAAAAAGAAAACTTTGATAAACTTCTGAAGCAAACAACAAAGCTTCTCTTACAAGAAAAAGCGAAACTGTATAATAAACGCAATGGAATTAACGAGCAGATAAAAAATCAAAAAACTGAATTAATAACTGACTTTTTCCCGTCTTTATATATTTATTCCCTGTTATAGCTGGGTTGTGTGAAAGACGATAATTCCAATCATTCTTCTATGCCTATTTATTTCATTTTGTTTAAAACACTTTTAGAGACGTTCGCGCGCGCGCACACACACACATACCCGCGCACGCACACACGCACACACTGACAAAAACGCACAAGAAACACACACACACACACACACCACACGCACACGCACACACACGCACACGCACACACACACACACACACGCACGCACGCACACACACAGACACGCGCGCGCGCGCACAGAAACAGGGACAGACTTCAAAGAATGGATTTATGCTAGTGTTTATCACTTCAAAGGATCTATGCCAGTGTTTATCACTTCTGAGAAATGATCTATGTCAGTGTTTATCACTTCAGAGAAAGGATCTATGTCAGTGTTTATCACTTCAGAGAAAGGATCTATGTCAGTGTTTATCACTTCAAAGAAAGGATCTATGTCAGTGTTTATCACTTCAGAGAAAGGATCTATGCCAGTGTTTTTCACTTCAGAGAAAGGATCTATGCCAGTGTTTTTCACTTCAGAGAAAGGATCTATGCCAGCGTTAATCACTTCAGAGAAAGGATCAGTGCCAGTGTTTTTCACTTCAGAGAAAGGAACTATGCCAGTGTTTTTTTCACTTCAGAGAAAGGATCTATGCCAGCGTTAATCACTTCAGAGAAAGGATCAGTGCCATTGTTTATCACTTCAGAGAAAGGATCAGTGCCATTGTTTATCACTTCAGAGAAAGGATCAGTGCCAGTGTTTACGACATAGACAAACCCATCCATTTAACAGTACATGTCCTTGTTTTCGAAAATCAAAGAGGATTAGGGAAGAACTTCAGCGCAAGGGAGGGGGAAAGAAGAGAGAGAGAGGGGGGGAGGGGGTGACGAGTGAGAGAGGAAGAGTCCCAACCCATTTCACCCCAAAAGCCTCAAACAACAGAGCGAAAATGGAGGACGATGGAAGGGAAATAACTCGCTCGGAGAATGATGGGGCGGCGTGATGGTGATGAAAGCGTTAATGACGGTGAGGGTCAGGGGCGGTTTTATCACCCAGCGCAGCCCGCTATGTCCAGGACGTCTCCTCACGCCGTTGCCGGTCTTCTATGGACAGAGGGCGGGGTCTCGTTAGAGGTTCGTTCGTTCGGTGGACTGCAGATGGACAGTGAAAGGAATGCTTCTTGGCATGTCACTGTGATGGTCCCGAACAGCTTAAAAAGGGAAATAATAATCCTCCATGCGATAGCCTGAACTGCGAAAAGGGAAATAATCATTCATGCAGTAGCCTGAACAGTGAAAAGGGACATAATCATTCAAACGATAGCCTGAACAGTGAAAAGGGAAACAATCATTCATGTGCTGGCCTGAACAGCAGAAGGGAAATAATCATTCATGCGATAGACTGACCAGCAAAAAGGGAAATAATCATTCATGCGAAAGCCTGACCAGCAAAAAGGGAAATAATCATTCATGCCATAGCCTGAACAGCGAAATGGGAAATAATCATTCATGCGATAGCCTGAACAGCGAAAAGGGAAATAATCATTCATGCGATAGCCTGAACAGCTAAAAGGGAAATAATCATCATGTAATAGCCTGAACAGAGAAAAAGGAAATAATCATTCATGCGATAGCCTGAACAGCTAAAAGGGAAATAATCATTCATGCGATAGCCTGAACAGCTAAAAGGAAAATAATCATTCTGCGATAGCCTGAACGGAGAAAAGGGAAATAATCATTCCTGC
Organism: Conus canariensis; assembly: GCA_033310375.1. NCBI lineage: Eukaryota > Metazoa > Mollusca > Gastropoda > Neogastropoda > Conidae > Conus > Conus canariensis. The sequence continues at coordinate 7,317,286 of CM065722.1, forward strand.
GATAGCCTGAACAGAGAAAAGGGAAATAATCATTCCTGCGATAGCCTGAACAGAGAAAAGGGAAATAATCATTCCTGCGATAGCTGAACAGAGATAATGGAAATAATCATTCCTGCGTAGCCTAAACAGAGAAAAGGGAAATAATCATTCCTGCGATAACTTGAACAGAGAAAAGGGAAATAATCATTCCTGCAATAGCCTGAACAGAGAAAAGGAAATAATCATTCCTGCGATAGCCTCAACGCAAAGGGAAATAATCACAACGACGATTAAAAAAGATTTTTTTCTTTTTTTGTTTTCTTTCTTCTTGTTTTTTTCTTTTTTTTTTTTTTTTTTTTTTTTTTGGGGGGGGGGGATCAGTTATGAGACGTAACTTGTATCTTTTGCCACTAAGCTTCGTGCAAATACAAAACATGATCTGAATGACCTCCACCATTTCGAATGTCACTTGGACAGGCAAATGCTTTTCAAAATTGGTCTTACTGACTGTGAATGTCTGGTTTAACCAAAGTCACCCACACAGTTTATATTCAACGAAGCGCGAACTGGCTAAAGGCTGAATTATGGTAATCTTTCAAAGTCCAGATTTCAACTGGTTTTCTTTTTATTTTCCTGCAAACTACAAGTGGTTTTCTACAAACATTTGGAGGTGTGAAAACCCAGCAAACAGCCTAGTCCTAAGAAAGATCGGTCAGACTGAAACCTTCCTTTCAGTTCACGGAGAAATCCCAAAGTATGGTTGGTTGGTTGGTTGGTTAGCTGGTTGTTTTTTCTTGAAAAAAAAAGAAACGCATTTGGTCTTAATGTGAGGAGTGCAATTGAGAGTCCCCTGCGCATTGGGGTGTGATCGCCAAGTAGTTATTTTGTAGCTTTTCGGAAGTGTTTCCGTTTGTGCCCCTATGGATTCGAGTTGTATGTGTAACACCCCCCTGATATTTTGTCCTCTGAATCCTTCGGATGGTGACTCTCTTCAAGGCGTTCTGCTCGTGGATGTGTGAAAGGTTTCAGTGAAAAGTTTTCTTTCATTTAACAAGGTCCGAGGTTAAAGCCACTTCTTTGACCTCGTGACCTTGAACTCCCGGACAAAAAGGGTCATTTTGGTCTGGTTGACAAAGCATCTGGATCTAAAGATCCTGGGTTCAGTTGAGTCTTGAGACACCGGGATATGGGGACGTTTGTCTTCAGAGTCCGTGCCTATGCAGATTCCAGTCCTCCGTGAGTCGTTCGGATAAGAATTTAAACCAAGGTCCCGCGTCCAAATGCACGCACGGACGCACGCACGTGCACACACACACACACACACACACACACACACCACGCACCACACACCACACACGCACGCACGCACGCACGCACACACCACACACCACGCACACCAGACAACACACAACACACAACAGACACACACACAGACACACAACACACACACACACACACACACACACACACACACACACACACACAGAGCAGTCACCAGAAGGTCACTGGGGAGAGCACAGACCTCCGTCAAAGACGAATGTATTCTGGATCCGTTCTCTGATCCGGATCCGGACAAACTGTAATGGGCTTGTCCGTTGTGGGTCACATTACACCTTTCTAAGTTTTATTCAAATGGTTCAGTAGTCTTCTGTGTGTGTGTGTGTGTGTGTGTGTGTGTGTGTGTGTGTGTGTGTGTGTGTGTGTGTGTGTGCGTGTGTGTGTGTCTGTGTGTGTGTGATGTGCGTGTGTGTGACGTGCGTGCGTGTGTGTGTGTGTGTTTTGCGTAGCTTTGCTGGCGGTTAGACGCACAACAGACACAGGTGAGAACACGACCTTCTGATGAAGGTACAAATGATGTACACCTACATCGCCAGAATTCCAGAAGAGAGCATTCTGCGCTTCACGTCGCGTCTCTTTAGACAACTACACCTTCATTCAGATCCGTCACCCACCAAACACTAAATGAAATACACTTTCATACAGATCCGTCACCCACCAAACACTAAATGAAATACACTTTCATACAGATCCGTCACCCACCAAACACTAAATGAAATACACTTCCATACAGATTGTCATTCACTTACAAAGAAAAAAAGAAAAAACACTACTGTGACTTTCTTCCCACTCACACCCTTCCCTCTCGTCCCCCTATTTCCACTCATCTTCACCACCGTTGTTACCAACTCTTCCAAAAACGACGTGAAACAACACACTGCTGGTGCACACAGCACGACACACTCTGTGCAAGAGTGGCACTGGTTTACAGAACTGCCGTCTCCTTGTCCAGCAGCGGTTGAAAAAGCACACTTCAGCTTACTTCAGTTTCACCATGAGAGAAAGCTTGGCTTTACATTAGATGCTATCCCTTTAAGTCCCTGGATGCACCCAAAAGAGTTTACACAAATTACCTAGAAATTAAGCACAACATTCCTGCTTTCTTAAAGGAAGAGAGGGCGGAAGGGAGTAGGGGAAATATGCATCGTTACAAAGCAGTAAATCAGAGTAGCTCTCTGGGGCCAGAATAGCCCAGTGGTAGAGCGCCGGACTCGTGATCTTGGGTTTGCGGGTTCGAATCTCCGCCGGGCCGTTTCCCTCGGAGTGAACATTGGTTCTGACTCCTTTTTCCAAACAGTCCTTCGAATGAGACTATAAACCGATGTTCCGCGTGTGAACGCACGCATAACATCTTGCACACACGTAAAATCCCATCACCAACTTTCGGAAGAGAAGGCTAGTTTGGCCGTTGGTATGGAAAACACGTTACACATAGCATGCACCCTGCGTGAGAAATTGAAAGAATAAAAGAAGTATGAAAATTGAGTGAACGACATCGACTGGATGACACGGGAAACGACTGAATGAAGCGCCAGCAGGCAGCTCTTCAGTCAGCTCTACCCAGGTAGGCAGGCCATTGGGTACTCGTGAATGTGGATTGTCAGCGCCTAGAACCTTTGGCAAGGTGCTTTATAAATTATATGTTATCATTATGTATTACTATTATTATCATTATTATCATTATCATCGTCATCGTTAATATTGTCATTATCAATATTATTATTATTGTTATTATAAGTATAGTATTTCTTTTCTTACTTAAGACGACATTTGAATAACATTTATGGGGGAAGCTGACATTATCACCTCAATCGCTTTCACCAGACACCACAGAGGATAGCTCTGAAGCACAGCAGGTGTTGTTGCTTATAGCCCAGCCGACCGCAAGGGGCCATATCAGGGCTGTCACCACGTTGAAATCAATTAACTAGTCATTCATTCACAGAACTCTAAAATACATCTTCTAAAAACCCACCCGAAATTTTGTTAAAAAATCTTTCCAATGTAAAATCTCAGATCCGATGAAAAATGTTCATCTCTTTCAAGAATTCAAAGATCGCATCAGGCGGAACATCTCTGAATAAGATTTTCATAGAATCTGCTGTAAAATGTTTGTGTCTCATATCATGCAAGTCCCAACACTCTAAAAGAATATCTTTCATTGTGAGTGGCGCATGAAATGGAATGCACCACGGAGCTTCTTCACTCTTTACAAGGTATGAATGAGTAAAATACGAATGGCCGGTGTGCAGCCAGCATACAACCGTTTCTTCTTTGCGACCACGTGAGGTGGATGAGAGGAATCTTTTAGGTTTGGACGGATCTGAAAGGATTTGTTATCCGTCTGTGTATTCCAATCCTCCTGCCAGAGGTCTCTGACATAATCATTAACTTTTGGATTCTGATTTGTGTAGGGGATAAATATGTTTGACAGTTTCCCTGTTGTGGCATTCTTGGCCAAACGATCAACCATTTCATTCCCTCCGATGCCAACATGACCAGGAACCCAAGCCAGAACAATGTTGTAACCATCCGCTTTCAACTTGGTAAAAAGTTCAAAACAGTGTAAAAGTTCGGGATGCTGGAGGTTGCGACCAGCTATGGCCTCCAAAGCTGACAGCGAATCCGACAAAACCAGAAAGTCCTTCTTTGCTGATTGAGAGCTTATCTTCAATGCTAGAACCAGAGCTGTAAGTTCAGCAGAGTAAACAGAAGCATCTGAAGGATCTGGCGGCCGGTGAAGGCTGCTTTGGGGGTGCTGTTGGATTCTTTTTTGCATCCTTGGTGGTGAGAACACCACGGTATTATGGACTGTGGTGTGTCGCTATTTGACGCCAGGAGCACAGACACAATCAGCCGTGTCTCCCTGATGAGTTCCGATCCAGCGGACGAAAGGCCTCGGAGCAGGCAATACAAGTAGATCTGCCTTCCAAAGGGATTACGATGGTTCCCTCATGCAGCTAGTGAAGAGTTTTCATATCTATAATATATTTTCTTAATTTCATGTTCCCAGTTTCTCCATCTTCAACCTCCCCCCCCCCCCCCTCCCTCTTAAGTCCAAATCTTTGCCAAGTCATCACTATGAAGACAGTTGAGTTGTTGGCCTGCGCTTGTTTTTTCCCCACTATTAGATTGTTCGTCTTTGTATTTGTCTGACTTTATTCAAGTTTAAAAGGCTGTGCCAGTCTTGAATAAAAGTTACTCTGTGTTAGGTTTTCTTCTGGGAGCAAAAGTTACCCTACTATACAGGGGAGGTAAAGAGCTATCAGACAGTGAATCTATTCAGGGGAGCTAAAGAGCTATAAGACAATGAACCTAGAGAGGGGAAGTTAAGAGCTATCAGACAGTGAACCTAGGCAGGGGAGGTAAAGAGCTATCAGACAATATACCTACGGAGGGGAAGTTAAGAACTATCAGACAGTGACCCTATACAGGGGAGCTAAAGAGCTATCAGACAATGCGCCTAGAGAGGGGACGTTAAGAACTATCAGACAGTTAACCCATGGAGGGGAACTATCAGACAGTGAACCTATGGAGGGGAACTATCAGACAATGAACCTATGGAGGGGAACTATCAGACAATGAACCTATGGAGGGAGCTACCATGGAGGGGAGGTAAAGAGCAATCAGACAGTAAACCCATGGAGGGGAGGTAAAGAGCTATCAGACAGTGAACCCATGGAGGGGAGATAAAGAGCTATCAGACAGTGAAGCTAGGGAGGGGAGGTAAAGAGCTATCAGACAGTGAACACATGGACGGAAGGTAAAGAGCTATCAGTGAATTCATGGAGGGGAGTTAAAGAGGTAGCAGACAGTGAACCCATAAAGCAGACAATGAACCCATAAAGGGGAGGTAAAGATCTATCACACAGTGAACATATGGAGAGGGGTAAAGAGCATCAGAGAGTGAACCCAGGGAGGGGCTAACGACCTATCAGACAGTTAGCCCAGGAAGGGGAGGTAACGAGCTATCAGACAGTGAACCATGGAGGGAGGTAAAGAGCTATCAGACAGTGATATGAAAAGAAACGAAATAACCTGGGTGTGACTGGTATGAAAGGAAATAAGATAACCTGGGTGTAACTGGTATGAAAGGAAATAAGATAACCATGGTGTGACTGGTATGAAAGGGAATAAGATAACCTGGGTATGACTGGTGTGAAAGGAAATAAGATAACCATGGTGTGACTGGTATGAAAGGAAATAAGATAACCATGGTGTGACTGGTGTGAAAGGAAATAAGATAACCATGGTGTGACTGGTATGAAAGGAAATAAGATAACCATGGTGTAACTGGTATGAAAGGAAATAAGATAACCATGGTGTAACTGGTATGAAAGGAAATAAGATAACCATGGTGTGACTGGTGTGAAAGGAAATAAGATAACCATGGTGTGACTGGTATGAAAGGAAATAAGATAACCATGGTGTAACTGGTATGAAAGGAATAAGATAACCATGGTGTAACTGGTATGAAAGGAAATAAGATAACCTGGGTGTAACTGGTATGAAAGGGAATAAGATAACCATGGTGTAACTGGTATGAAAGTAAATAAGATAACCATGGTGTGACTGGTGTGAAAGGAAATAAGATAACCATGGTGTAACTGGTACGAAAGGAAATAAGATAACCTGGTGTAACTGGTATGAAAGGAAAAAAGATAACCATGGTGTAACTGGTATGAAAGGAAATAAGATAACCTGGTGTAACTGGTATGAAAGGAAATAAGATAACCATGGTGTAACTGGCATGAAAGGAAATAAGATAACCATGGTGTGACTGGTATGAAAGGAAATAAGATAATCATGGTGTGACTGGTATGAAAGGAAAAAGATAACCATGGTGTGACTGGTATGAAAGGAAATAAGATAACCATGCTGTGACTGGTATAAAAGTAAATAAGATAATGCTGTGACTGGTGTGAAAGGAAATAAGATAACCTGGGTGTAACTGGTATGAAAGGAAATAAGATAACCTGGGTGTGACTGGTATGAAAGGAAATAAGATAATCATGCTGTGACTGGTATGAAAGGAAATAAGATAACCATGCTGTGACTCGTGTGAAAGGAAATAAGATAACCATGCTGTGACTGGTATGAAAGGAAATAAGATAACCTGGGTGTGACTGGTGTGAAAGGAAATAAGATAACCATGGTGTAACTGGTATGAAAGGAAATAAGATAACCTGGGTGTAACTGGTATGAAAGGAAAAAAGATAACCTGGGTGTAACTAGTATGAAAGGAAATAAGATAACCTGGGTGTGACTGGTATGAAAGGAAATAAGATAACCATGGTGTAACTGGTATGAAAGGAAATAAGATAACCATGGTGTAACTGGTATGAAAGGAAATAAGATAACCATGGTGTGACTGGTATGAAAGGAAATAAGATAACCTGGGTGTGACTGGTATGAAAGGAAAAAAGATAACCTGGGTGTGACTGGTATGAAAGGAAATAAGATAACCATGGTGTGACTGGTATGAAAGGAAATAAGATAACCATGGTGTGACTGGTATGAAAGGAAATAAGATAACCATGGTGTGACTGGTGTGAAAGGAAATAAGATAACCATGGTGTGACTGGTGTGAAAGGAAATAAGATAACTATGGTGTGACTGGTGTGAAAGGAAATAAGATAACCATGGTCTGACTGGTGTGAAAGGAAATAAGATAACCATGGTGTAACTGGTATGAAAGGAAATAAGATAACCATGGTGTGACTGGTGTGAAAGGAAATAAGATAACCATGGTGTGACTGGTATGAAAGGAAATAAGATAACCTGGGTGTGACTGGTATGAAAGGAAATAAGATAACCATGGTGTGACTGGTATGAAAGGAAATAAGATAACCATGGTGTGACTGGTATGAAAGGAAATAAGATAATCATGGTGTGACTGGTATGAAAGGAAATAAGATAACCTGGGTGTGACTGGTATGAAAGGAAATAAAGATAACCTGAGTGTGACTGGTATGAAAGGGAATGAAGATAACCATGGTGTGACTGGTATGAAAGGAAATAAGATAACCTGAGTGTGACTGGTGTGAAAGGAAATAAGATAATCATGGTGTGTGACTGGTATGAAAGGAAATAAGATAACCATGGTGTGACTGGTGTGAAAGGGAATGAGATAACCATGGTGTGACTGGTATGAAAGGAAATGAGATAACCTGAGTGTGACTGGTATGAAAGGAAATAAGAAACCTGGTGTGACTGTATGAAAGGAAATAAGATAACCTGGTGTGACTGGAATGAAAGGAAATAAGATAACCATGGTGTGACTGGTATGAAAGGAAATAAGATAACCATGGTGTGACTGGTATGAAAGGAAATAAGATAACCTGGGTGTAACTGGTATGAAAGGAAATGAGATAACCTGGGTGTGACTCGTATGAAAGGAAATAAGATAACTTGGTGTAACTGGTATGAAAGGAAATAAGATAATCATGGTGTGACTGGTATGAAAGGAAATAAGATAACCATGGTGTAACTGTATGAAAGGAAATAAGATAATCATGGTGTGACTGGTATGAAAGGAAATAAGATAACCATGTGTAACTGGTATGAAAGGAATATAAGATAACCATGGTGTAACTGGTATGAAAGGAAATAAGATAACCATGGTGTGACTGGTATGAAAGGAAATAAGATAACCTGGGTGTGACTGGTATGAAAGGAAATAAGATAACCATGGTGTGACTGGTATGAAAGGAAATAAGATAACCATGGTGTGACTGGTATGAAAGGAAATAAGATAATCATGGTGTGACTGGTATGAAAGGAAATAAGATAACCTGGGTGTGACTGGTATGAAAGGAAATAAGATAACCTGAGTGTGACTGGTATGAAAGGGAATAAGATAACCATGGTGTGACTGGTATGAAAGGAAATAAGATAACCTGAGTGTGACTGGTGTGAAAGGAAATAAGATAATCATGGTGTGACTGGTATGAAAGGAAATAAGATAACCATGGTGTGACTGGTGTGAAAGGGAATGAGATAACCATGGTGTGACTGGTATGAAAGGAAATGAGATAACCTGAGTGTGACTGGTATGAAAGGAAATAAGATAACCTGGGTGTGACTGGTATGAAAGGAAATAAGATAACCTGGGTGTGACTGGAATGAAAGGAAATAAGATAACCATGGTGTGACTGGTATGAAAGGAAATAAGATAACCATGGTGTGACTGGTATGAAAGGAAATAAGATAAGCTGGGTGTGACTAGTATGAAAGGGAATAAGATAACCTGGGTGTGACTAGTATGAAAGGAAATAAGATAACCATGCTGTGACTGGTATGAAAGGAAATAAGATAACCATGGTGTGACTGGTATGAAAGGAAATAAGATAACCATGGTGTGACTGGTATGAAAGGGAATAAGATAACCTGGGTGTGACTGGTATGAAAGGGGATGAGATAACCTGGGTGTGACTGGTATGAAAGGAAATAAGATAACCATGGTGTGACTGGTATGAAAGGAAATAAGATAACCTGGGTGTGACTGGTATGAAAGGGAATAAGATAACCTGGGGGTGACTGGTATGAAATGGATGAGATAACCTGGTGTGACTGGTATGAAAGGAAATGAGATAACCTGAGTGTAACTGGTATGAAAGGAAATAAGATAACCTGGGTGTGACTTGTATGAAAGGGAATGAGATAACCATGGTGTGACTGTATGAAAGGAAATAGATAACCTGAGTGTGACTGGTATGAAAGGAAATAAGATAACCTGGTGTGACTGGTGTGAAAGGAAATAAGATAACCATGGTGTGACTGGTATGAAAGGAAATAAGATAACCATGGTGTGACTGGTATGAAAGGAAATAAGATAACCTGGGTGTGACTGGTATGAAAGGGAATAAGATAACCTGGGTGTGACTGGTGTGAAAGGAAATAAGATAATCATGGTGTGACTGGTATGAAAGGAAATAAGATAACCTGGGTGTGACTGATATGAAAGGAAATAAGATAATCATGGTGTAACTGGTGTGAAAGGGAATGAGATAACCATGGTGTGACTGGTATGAAAGGAAATAAGATAACCTGGGTGTGACTGGAATGAAAGGGAATAAGATAACCTGGGTGTGACTGGTGTGAAAGGAAATAAGATAATCATGGTGTGACTGGTATGAAAGGAAATAAGATAACCTGGGTGTAACTGGTATGAAAGGAAATGAGATAACCTGGGTGTGACTGGTATGAAAGGAAATAAGATAACTTGGGTGTAACTGGTATGAAAGGAAATAAGATAATCATGGTGTGACTGGTATGAAAGGAAATAAGATAACCATGGTGTAACTGGTATGAAAGGAAATAAGATAATCATGGTGTGACTGGTATGAAAGGAAATAAGATAACCATGGTGTGACTGGTATGAAAGGAAATAAGATAACCTGGGTGTAACTGGTATGAAAGGAAAAAAGATAACCATGGTGTAACTGGTATGAAAGGAAATAAGATAACCTGGGTGTAACTGGTATGAAAGGAAATAAGATAACCATGGTGTAACTGGCATGAAAGGAAATAAGATAACCATGGTGTGACTGGTATGAAAGGAAATAAGATAATCATGGTGTGACTGGTATGAAAGGAAAAAGAGTAACCATGGTGTGACTGGTATGAAAGGAAATAAGATAACCATGCTGTGACTGGTATAAAGTAAATAAGATAATGCTGTGACTGGTGTGAAAGGAAATAAGATAACCTGGGTGTAACTGGTATGAAAGGAAATAAGATAACCTGGGTGTGACTGGTATGAAAGGAAATAAGATAATCATGCTGTGACTGGTATGAAAGGAAATAAGATAACCATGCTGTGACTCGTGTGAAAGGAAATAAGATAACCATGCTGTGACTGGTATGAAAGGAAATAAGATAACCTGGGTGTGACTGGTGTGAAAGGAAATAAGATAACCATGGTGTAACTGGTATGAAAGGAAATAAGATAACCTGGGTGTAACTGGTATGAAAGGAAAAAAGATAACCTGGGTGTAACTAGTATGAAAGGAAATAAGATAACCTGGTGTGACTGGTATGAAAGGAAATAAGATAACCATGGTGTAACTGGTATGAAAGGAAATAAGATAACCATGGTGTAACTGGTATGAAAGGAAATAAGATAACCATGGTGTGACTGGTATGAAAGGAAATAAGATAACCTGGGTGTGACTGGTATGAAAGGAAAAAGATAACCTGGTGTGACTGGTATGAAAGGAAATAAGATAACCATGGTGTGACTGGTATGAAAGGAAATAAGATAACCATGGTGTGACTGGTATGAAAGGAAATAAGATAACCATGGTGTGACTGGTGTGAAAGGAAATAAGATAACCATGGTGTGACTGGTGTGAAAGGAAATAAGATAACTATGGTGTGACTGGTGTGAAAGGAAATAAGATAACCATGGTCTGACTGGTGTGAAAGGAAATAAGATAACCATGGTGTAACTGGTATGAAAGGAAATAAGATAACCATGGTGTGACTGGTGTGAAAGGAAATAAGATAACCATGGTGTGACTGGTATGAAAGGAAATAAGATAACCTGGGTGTGACTGGTATGAAAGGAAATAAGATAACCATGGTGTGACTGGTATGAAAGGAAATAAGATAACCATGGTGTGACTGGTATGAAAGGAAATAAGATAATCATGGTGTGACTGGTATGAAAGGAAATAAGATAACCTGGTGTGACTGGTATGAAAGGAAATAAGATAACCTGAGTGTGACTGGTATGAAAGGGAATAAGATAACCATGGTGTGACTGGTATGAAAGGAAATAAGATAACCTGAGTGTGACTGGTGTGAAAGGAAATAAGATAATCATGGTGTGACTGGTATGAAAGGAAATAAGATAACCATGGTGTGACTGGTGTGAAAGGGAATGAGATAACCATGGTGTGACTGGTATGAAAGGAAATGAGATAACCTGAGTGTGACTGGTATGAAAGGAAATAAGATAACCTGGGTGTGACTGGTATGAAAGGAAATAAGATAACCTGGGTGTGACTGGAATGAAAGGAAATAAGATAACCATGGTGTGACTGGTATGAAAGGAAATAAGATAACCATGGTGTGACTGGTATGAAAGGAAATAAGATAAGCTGGGTGTGACTAGTATGAAAGGGAATAAGATAACCTGGGTGTGACTAGTATGAAAGGAAATAAGATAACCATGCTGTGACTGGTATGAAAGGAAATAAGATAACCATGGTGTGACTGGTATGAAAGGAAATAAGATAACCATGGTGTGACTGGTATGAAAGGGAATAAGATAACCTGGTGTGACTGGTATGAAAGGGATGAAAATAACCTGGGTGTGACTGGTATGAAAGGAAATAAGATAACCATGGTGTGACTGGTATGAAAGGAAATAAGATAACCTGGGTGTGACTGGTATGAAAGGGAATAAGATAACCTGGGGTGACTGGTATGAAATGGATGAGATAACCTGGGTGTGACTGGTATGAAAGGAAATGAGATAACCTGGTGTAACTGGTATGAAAGGAAATAAGATAACCTGGGTGTGACTTGTATGAAAGGAATGAGATAACCATGGTGTGACTGGTATGAAAGGAAATAAGATAACCTGAGTGTGACTGGTATGAAAGGAAATAAGATAACCTGGGTGTGACTGGTGTGAAAGGAAATAAGATAACCATGGTGTGACTGGTATGAAAGGAAATAAGATAACCATGGTGTGACTGGTATGAAAGGAAATAAGATAACCTGGGTGTGACTGGTATGAAAGGAATAAGATAACCTGGGTGTGACTGGTGTGAAAGGAAATAAGATAATCATGGTGTGACTGGTATGAAAGGAAATAAGATAACCTGGGTGTGACTGATATGAAAGGAAATAAGATAATCATGGTGTAACTGGTGTGAAAGGGAATGAGATAACCATGGTGTGACTGGTATGAAAGGAAATAAGATAACCTGGGTGTGACTGGTATGAAAGGAATAAGATAACCTGGGTGTGACTGGTGTGAAAGGAAATAAGATAATCATGGTGTGACTGGTATGAAAGGAAATAAGATAACCTGGGTGTAACTGGTATGAAAGGAAATGAGATAACCTGGGTGTGACTGGTATGAAAGGAAATAAGATAACTTGGTGTAACTGGTATGAAAGGAAATAAGATAATCATGGTGTGACTGGTATGAAAGGAAATAAGATAACCATGGTGTAACTGGTATGAAAGGAAATAAGATAATCATGGTGTGACTGGTATGAAAGGAAATAAGATAACCATGGTGTAACTGGTATGAAAGGAAATAAGATAACCATGGTGTGACTGGTGTGAAAGGAAATAAGATAACCATGGTGTGACTGTATGAAAGGAAATCCTAATGTGGCGGTAAACGGCAAACATTCAATAGGAGACCCCCCCCCCCCCAAAAAAAAAAAAAAAAAAAAAAAAGAGTAAATAATAAATAATAATAATAAAATACAAAAAATTTTAAAAAAACTCGCCGATATATTCAATTGAACGCAATATGTGAAAATGGAATAAGAAAAAAACGCTTGAAAGAAGAAAAGGGAAAAAACCATTAACGAACTGGTTTTCTTCTAGATGAATACTAAGCACAATAAACTTTCAAGGCTGTCTTCTGCAAGTGCTAAATAAATATACCGTGAATGTACAGCCAGTGTGGCCTTGCGTATTGTGATCACCCAGTCCTATTTCCTCTGTTACCCCCAAAGGAATCATAATAGCGCCACAGCATCAAATGCACACACAGACATAGCAGAGAACAATCCAAAGTGAGAGAGTTCGCCTCTGGACTCCGATTGTCCTAGCTGACAGTCCCGACATGATTCCCACCGTCGACTTGGCTGAAAAACAGCATGCTGAAATTAGTCTGGAACAAATGTTGTTTTTATGTCAACCAGTGTTATCACGGCAGTTAATCTAAATATTTCTGTACGGTTTAATAGTGGATTATGTTTCGCATGAGGAGATTGCGAACAACTTGATCATCTGCACGGTGTAAAATTGGCTGCATTTATACAGACAGTGACGTTAGTGTCTGGCATGCCTCCAATACCGCTGTGACTAGGAATAACGAAACGGATGAAATGAAGTCTGTGGGTCTGGAACCTGATGTTTACAAAAACTGCTGAAAAACAGTAAACAAGTTGGGTATTTTTTGCTCCCATAAGAAAACCTAACACAGAGTAACTTTTATTCAAGACTGGCACAGCCTTTTAAACTTGAATAAAGTCAGACAAATACATAGACGAACAATCTAATAGTGGGGGAAAAAACAAGCGCAGGCCAACAACTGAACTGTCTTCATAGTAATGACTTGGCAAAGATTTGGACTTACGGGGGGTGGGGGGGGGGGGATTTGAAGATTGAGAAACTGGGAACATGAAATTAAGAAAATATGTTACAGATATGAAAACTCTTCACTAGCTGCATAAGGGAACCATCGCAATCCCCTTTGAAGGCAGATATATTTGTATTGCCTGCTCCGAGGCCTTTCGTCCGCTGGGTCGGACTCATCAGGGAGACACGGCTGGTTGTGTCTGCGCTCCTGGCGTCAAATAGAGACACACCACAGTCCATAATACTGTGGTGTTCTCACCACCAAGGGTGCAAAAAAGAATCCAATAGCACCCCTAAAGCAGCCAGCGAAGAGTAGTAAATGAAACCAAACGAAAGTGTGGGGAGGAAAAAAGTTGCTGAAAAACTAAAGACATTATGCAAATAATATCAAATGTAGGGGACAATCTTTGAGCCTACGCTTGAGGATCCACCCAAAGATGCAAGGGAGATCAAAAGACAAACAAACAGACGGACAGAAACAAATACAAATAACCTCAATTTAATCAAAACAAAATCGGAAATGAAATGAGGCAGGGAACAGTAAACGATAAACAGTAAACAAGTTGGGTATTTTTTGCTCCCATAAGAAAACCTAACACAGAGTAACTTTCATTCAAGACTGGCACAGCCTTTCAAACTTGAATAAAGTCAGACAAATACATAGACGAACAATCTAATAGTGGGGGAAAAAACAAGCGCAGGCCAACAACTGAACTGTCTTCATAGTAATACTTGGCAAAGATTTGGACTTACGGGGGGGGGGGGGGATTTGAAGATTGAGAAACTGGGAACATGAAATTAAGAAAATATGTTACAGATATGAAAACTCTTCACTAACTGCATAAGGGAACCATCGCAATCCCCTTTGAAGGCAGATATATTTGTATTGCCTGCTCCAAGGCCTTTCGTCCGCTGGGTCGGACTCATCAGGGAGACACGGCTGGTTGTGTCTGCGCTCCTGGCGTCAAAAATACCCCACTTGTTTACTGTTTATCGTTTACTGTTCCCTGCCTCATTTCATTTCCGATTTTGCTGAAAAACAGTTCAGGAAACTATAAGCTGAGATCCAATATTTGTCATTGTGAACATTAAGACATCTGATATTCTAGCGGGAGGGGGGGGGGATTTTATATTCGTTTAATTTGTTTAGTTGGCTGGTTGGTTGGTTGGTTGGGTGGGTGGGTGGGTGGGTGGGTGGTTGGTTGGTTGGTCGGCAAATAGGTACCGCAAGCTACCTTAGTGTATAGTTATGTGCCTAGAACTCTCTCATCCTTGGAACCAAATGTAAATTCTTTTTTTCTTGTATTCTTTCCAAAACACATGCACTGATATTAGATTTTTAATTAACCCCCCCCCCCCCCCCAAGTCACTTCCTCCACAGAGTTCCACCAGGCCTTTCTCTCGTCGTGGTGTGCCCCCAAACACAAACAGACACACAAACACACACACAAAATGAAGGATTGCTGGCATTACGTCTAATTCCTTTCGCTGCGTGCCCCTTCAAAGACTGTCAAGATTTATGTCAAAGGCCCGACGGACGGGAATTGGGGTTGAAATGGGAGTCTTCATCCAGGGAGGAGAAATGAGGTCGTTTTCACCCTCAAATCACCTTGAGAAAAGAAAAGAAAGAAAGAAATTTTTCTGAAAAGCAGAGAGAGAAAATGAAGAAAATGAGACTGAAGGGTGGGAACGAGCAACGACCTTCTCGGGTCATCAGGGGAGGCAAGCGGATCAAGATCATAAAGATGGAGATTGTCGTGCGCAGCTGACGTGAACCGCCACAACCGTGCAGTGGTGTTCACGTGCCAGGAAGGGGAAGGGGAGAGTGGTAGCAGAAAGAGACCGAACGATAAAGATGGCGGACAGGAATAATACCGTCTTTGCTGTGGGGGGGGGTGGGGGGGGGGGGTTATTGTTTCCGGTAATGCCTGTTACGTCATGATTTAGGATTTGACCGTGCAATGTCCGTCCTGCCTTTGTTTACTGCTAAGAGAGATCTTAGTTTATTGTTTCTTGTTAACGGTGATCTTGGTTTACTGTTTACCGATATCCTTGTCACACCTTTGGTCTTCTGCCTACCGTCAGAGTCTTGCATGAGTGCATGCCAGCGCGCGCGCGCGTGTGTGTGAATGTGTATATGTGGGATATGTCTGTCGCGTGTTGTTTATCGTGATATGTATCCTGTCTTAACTTGCTGTTGGAAATGCAGTTACTTGCCCATCCTTTTCCTTTCGATGTATCTTTTGCCACAAGTGAATACCACCTCCACCCCCACCCCCTCTCTCTCTCTCTCTCTCTCTCTCTCTCTCTCTCTCCCTCTCCCCCCCTCTCTCTCTCTCTCTCCCTCCCTCCCCTCTCTCTCTCTCTCTCTCTCTCTCTCTCTCTCTCTCTCCTGGGTCTTGATGCGAGTCAGTAGCCGACAAGCAGAGACAAAAACTAACATGTCCATTGTGCACATGACAAATCAAATATAGAGGTTAGTGCACCATAGTTGTTTACGTCGTATTGCACCCCCAATACACTGTGTTGTTATGTTTTGTTGTCGTGTGTTGTTGTTGTTGTTGTTGTTGTTGTTGTTGTTGCACTCAATGCTTGGGGAAATCACCCAATACGCTGAAGCTGGTTATGATAAAACTCTTCATAGAATTATATAGCTTCCGTTCGGTTCTCTCCGTAGGTTCGACAAGTCACACAAACGGATCACACGGAAAAATGGGAACAACATGGACCTCAAGCTTTTAAATTAATTCACGCTCTCTCTTTCTGTCTGTCTGTCTGTCTGTCTGTCTGTCTGTCTGTCTCTCTCTCTCTCTCTCTCTCTCTCTCTCTCTCTCTCTCTCTCTCTGTACCCTTCTCCCCCTCCTCCTCACTACTTCTCTCCTTTTCTTCCTCTCATAGTTCATTACAGTCTTCTCTCCCATGTCTGCACCCGTACATGCTCAACAGCCCTCTGCAGAACATAGATCGGGAATTTTCAACGAATTAAATGGAAACCCTCCAAAAAGGCGGACAGCTCTACGAGATATGTAAAAGAATGAAAACTACAGACTGTCATAAGACTGGTAGTCAATTTTGGAGTTCCTCTTCACCTTGGAAGTGAAGGGTCGGGTGTGTATGCGGGTGGGGGGGGGAGCTGGGGAGTAGGCTGGACTGCTGGGCCTTGGATGTCGCGATGGCCCAATGGTTAAAGCTCTGAATCGTCATCCGTCCACCGAAAGAAGATCGGGAAGTGAGCTTCAATTTTGACAGTAAGATAAACCGATACAGACCAAAACTGTGTGGCTGGAAACAAGAGAAATTTACTTACTGCTGATAATATGAGAGAGAGGGGGAGTGCACAATCAGATAGGTAGACAGACAGACAGACAGACAGGCAGACACAGGCAGACAGACAGGCAGACAGAGCGACCAAGCGACCGAGAAAGTATAAGAGGGATAGAAAGACCTAGAGACAGATTCAGCATGTGAGAGACAGAGAGACAGACAGATTGGCAGGCAGACAGATTGGCAGGCAGACAGAAACACAGACAGAAACACAGACAGACAGACAGACAGACAGACGACAGACAGACAGGCAGAGAATAAGACGCAGACAGACACAGGTACAGAGAGAGAAAGAGAGAGAGAGAGAGAGAGAGAGAGAGAGAGACAGAGACAGAGACAGAGACAGAGACAGAGAGACAGAGAGAGAGAGAAATAGAGAGAGAGAATCTGAACTTTTGTCCGTCTTAAACACAATATGAGACAGCAAAAATCAAGATGAGGGAGAGTGGTTCCATGTCGACAATATGCGAGAAGCATTGATGCTGCAGACCACAGCTCTGTGACAACAGACGCTGGCGAGATACTGGCAGCTGAGACAACGTGTGGGTACCGAGTGGAACACTGTGAAATATACCCTAGAACGACAAACCTGATTCTGACTGAAGGATGTTGGGTTCATGCGAGCGTCTTGCTTTGAATCGGTTTCGTCTGTGCACTCGCAGTGTTGACATTGTCGGTGTTCGAGAGTCTGACAGACGGATAGTTTCCAAACCCACTGCAAGCATGTCATGACCTCAGGCTGAACCTCTGGTTAGACAGAGGGTTGCAGACGACATGGTCAGAAGCTGTCTGAGACAACATGACGTGACAGGCACTGCTGACTTGACGATCGATCAACATGG
The DNA here is from genome assembly GCA_033310375.1 of Conus canariensis. NCBI lineage: Eukaryota > Metazoa > Mollusca > Gastropoda > Neogastropoda > Conidae > Conus > Conus canariensis. The sequence continues at coordinate 7,335,105 of CM065722.1, forward strand.
AAAAAAACAACCTAGAGTCATACTTGGAATTATAACCGACAAAGGTCGAAAGATGTTCAACGGGTTGGATGTTAACAGAGGGTGCAGTAGCGTGTACAAAAGACGATTATAGTGTGAAAATAGGTCGAGAATGGAGGAAAATTTCAATGATAGGGAGACCTGCGGTTTGAGGACAAAACAACATCAATCAAAGGAAACTTAACGAAAGTTCTGACCTGTGCAATGCTATTGGCCACGAAGCACACATGATTAACAAGAATTATAAAGAACCTCCCAGCAACAGTAATTGTAAAAACTACAACACATAATTAACAAGAATTATAAAGAACCTTCCAGCAACAGTGATTGTTACAACTACAACAACACATAATTAACAAGAAATATAGAGAACCTGCCAGCAACTGTAATTGTTATAACTACGACAACAGCACATAATTAACAAGAATTATAAAGAACCTCTCAGCAACGGTGATTGTTGTAACTACAACAAATAATTAACAAGAATTATAGAGAACCTCCCAGCAACGCTGATTGTTATAACTACAACAGCAGCACAATTACAAAAGGGGAACAGGGAATGACAGAGGAAGCGACAACACAGCAGACGTGAGAGAGAAATGATAGACGCATTAGTGAGAAGTGGGACTTACGTCACGCAGTGTTGGAAGAGGTTCCGTCACATGGTCCATCGTCATCATCACGTCATGGGCGCAGCAGCAGCAGACAACGTCCTTCCCGTCAGACAGCAGCACCATTAGCTGCAGCACCATCACCATCATCATCTTCTTCTTTACCTTCTTCTTCCTCTGATGCTTATCCCCACTGGCGACAGTCATGGATGTGATCACTATGAAAACGGGAGCCTGCCCGTTAAAATCAGTTGTGGATTCGCAGTGTGTCGGAAGCTAACACCACGAAGCTGTTGACTGGCTTGGCCTCTGCAGCGTTCTGGGATGAATGGTTCATTTTGTGTATCGTCCTGGGAAGTAGGGGGAACTGCTGGTACTGTCTCCTGCATCTGACGACAGGCCACTGTTGATGGCGTTTGTGTCGCAAGCGGGATTGTGCTGGTTGAGGCTTACGTTGGATCTGCATTGGAAAGAACAGGAGGTTTCGATCCTTCAACACGTGGTCAAACGGGCTTTGGTTACCGAGCATGAAGACCAGCCTATTTCAGTTCCTCCATCGCTTAGGATGGACGAGTATTTGATTACTATGAAAACAGGAGCCTGCCCTTTAAATAATCCGCTGTGGTTCACAGTGTTCGGAGGCCCTTGACACAAAGCTGTCGACGGACTTAGTCTCCACAGCGCTGTGAGACATTGGTCTCCACAGTGTTGTGAGGCCAGTGGTTCCATTCCTCTATTATCCTGTTAAGTAAGAAGAAGTCCTGGTACCGTGTTCTGCATGGGAAACTACACAACTGTTTACTCTGTGTCTGTGATCTCCACAGTGTTGTGAGACAAATGGTTCCGTTCCTATATTGTCCCGAGCAGTACAAAGAAGTGCTAGTACCACGTTCTGCAGTGGTGAGTACACGACTGTTTCCTCTGTATGTGTCTCTGGTGGGGTGGTACTGGTTGAAGTTTACGTGGAATCTGCGTTGTAAAGACTAGGATGTTGACGGCCTTGTAATATGTAACGACCCATTCAATGTCCATCTTGCGTCGAATTCGAAAAGATAAGTGATTGCTCGTTCTTTGTTTTCATTGTCTTGAATGTTGTTTATGTTGCCTGAAGCAGACCTAAGAGGTCGAAACGGGTCGTGTTTTGTCTTGTAATTTCTTTTTGTCCATGTTAGCTAGCGGAGTTACCTAAAATCACTTTTAGAATTTGCTTGAATTTTCGCCTACATTCACTTCAACTTGAAATCAACCTGTACTACATGGCCAAGCGGGCTTTTTTTTTTCGCTCATGAAGACCAGGCCATGTTAGTCCCTCCACTTTTCAGGATGGACTTGAGGATTTTATGCAGCACTTTACTACCAAAGCAAAATAGTTTATTGCATTTTTTACCCATGGGCTTATGAATGGCAGACTGGTAGATTGAATACCGACGAGGTGACTCGGCAGCAGAGCAGTGTCTCCTGTGATGGGTTGCCTTTTGACGACTTGACATCGACTGCTCTCTGTGGACTGCAGATGACGGGGCTGTGGTAGGACGGGCCTGGCCATGGCTGTGGACGAGAGGT
>CM065722.1:7344796-7349796 GCA_033310375.1 Conus canariensis
CACACACACACACACACACACACACACATACAAACACACATACATATACACATACACACACACACGCACACGCACACGCGCACGCACACACGCACACACACACACACACACACACACACACACACACACACACACACACACACACACACACAGAAGGAAGGAACAATCAGAACAGCAGGCCTTTGGTAAAATATCAGAGAATAGAGACAATGCACGACACAGATCGCTAGGAATTGGATAAAGCTCCATGTACCTGACATCTTTCTCCAATGTCCTCCCACCTCCCACAGTCACATCACTGAGCGTCCGTTTGTCTCCAAGCGACTTCAACTCAAACTTCCATCATTACCATAATGTTCTTGCCCGACCACCTCATTTTCTTACGACCGAGTTGTTCCTCTTACTTTCACCTGTGTAAAATGTATAGTTTATCTCTCCCCTCGTGGAAACTCGAAGTCTCTAGGCTGTTGTCTGAAATGAACATCCGCCGTTTACGTTCAAAATTCAGACTTGACGTCAGTTGTTAGCTGTGAGTGTTTGCTTTCACAGACAATTCTTTCATTCTAGTCTTTCATTCTGTCAGGCAAAACCCGATGAGGCCGAGGAAGAACTTTCCGACTTACGGGCATGAACAGATGGGAGAACTACGCTGTATTGAAAACAGAGACAATGAATAAACCCAGAAACTGAAACACAGAGAATGCCATCTTTTCTCTTTGTTTCTCGGCTGTCTTTACTTCTGTGCATGTTGACATGTACCCAGCTATCCAAAAAGGGCAAATACTATAAACTGATGCAATCCCATGGTCGGTTGTACACGAAGCAACACGACAGGCGGTGGCATTTCTGATTTTCGAAATCCATAAACATGCATATGATGCCGAAAACTACCGGCCCATAAGAAACAAAAAACAAATTCCGCTTTATCATCGGGAGTACATTAACAGCGCTTATCATCCTTTACAAGAGACGAAGCTCCAAGCACTTTACTGACCACGCTGTCGTGTCCACAATGGGCTGCATACCTGAAGACACCCGATTGAACAGCTGCCTGCTGGCGCTAATCATTCGTATCCCGTGTCATTAATTCGGGTATCAGTCACTCAGCGTTTTACCCAGTTCTTCGATGTTTCAAGGAGTAGGCCTGTGCATGCTTTAACGTACCATTACTACTAATAGCCAAATTGCGTTTCAAAGACAGCCTCAAATCCTCCCTGAAGGCCTTCAACATCAGCCACACAACATGGGCGCAGACTGCCCAGGACAGAGATGGGTGGCGATCAGCTGTCCGCAAAGGTGCAGAGACCCGTGAAAGCAACAGAATTGCTGCAGCTGAGCAGCGCAGGATGATCAGGAAGACCAGTGTCAACAGATCTCCAGCTGCTGCCACCATCCCCTGTCCGTACTTTGATAGATCTTTCCGGGTGCAGATCGGCCTGACCAGCCATCTACGCACTCCCCCCCTCCCCCCCCCCCACCCCCCCAAACCCCCCCACCCCACCCCCCACCCCCGATCCCAGGATGACTAGATGGTCTTCGTCGTCTCGACGGACAACAAACAAACAGCCAAACTGGGTCTTCTCTTCCGAAAGTTGGTCATGGGATTTGACATGTGTGAAAAATGATGTGCCTGTGTTCACAGATGGAAAAACCTCAGTGTATAGTCTAATTCAGAGACTTTTCAGAAAAAATTGGAGTCAGAACCATTGACTCTGGGAAGAAACTCTACTCCACCCTCCCTACCCCCCCCCCCTCTCTCTCTCTCTCTCTCTCTCTCTCTCTCTCTCCTCTCTTGTCTAGAAGGGGTCATGGCCTATACTGAATAAACTTCCGCTTCCACTTCCGCTTCCCTTGACCAAAACGGCTTGGCGGAGATTAGAACCTGCAGACCCAGGATGACAAGGATCACAAGTCCAGCGCTTAACAACCAGGCTATTGAGGTCTCTATCATTACAGAAAGAGATGTTCCTTGGACTGGTTTGAACCAAGGGACGGTCTCTTTTTTCTAGATATCTCTGTAATGCTCCTCTCATCATCACCTTGCTGCCTGATCTGCTGCCTAAAGTTGGCAACAAATCAAGAATCGGGGCATCTTGGGTGCCACTGGCCAACAATTAATCGTCGGAAGAAAAAAAATCAGACGACTGTAAAGCAAAAGCTAATCTATGGCTCCAAAGAAAACATTTCTTTTATGAGCCTTAATGGGCCGACGAGAAAGACATTCAAACAAATACAGAAAACAATATGAACGAGGGGTTCAATGAACTAATGAAAAACAGGCTTGAATCAGCATATATCTCAATAAATCTATGGGTTTGGGTTTCTTTTACTGTTGTTGTCCTTGTTGTCCTTGTTCCTGTAATTACGTTATTTGTTGTGTTGGATGTCTAGAGGTAAACAAGATAATTTAACGTTTTCTTTAGGCAAGTCTGTTTCCTGTTTTAGGGGGATAATACGAGCTTAGAGGCGCGTGCACGTAAGCAAAACAACATGCGCCCTGCTCTATGTGGGTGAGCTGAGGGATGAGCGAAAGCAGGTCAGTGTCTATTTCCACCAGGAAGATTTATTGGCTTAAAAGCACAATAGATAGATAGATAGATAGATAGATAGATAGATAGATAAGACAGACAGATAAATAGATATAGACAGATAGATAGATAGATATAATGGACAGACACACACACGTACACAGACACACAGACAGATAGATAGATATAGATAGACAGACAGACAGGTAGGTAGGTAGGTAGACAGATAGATAGACAGAAGACAGACAGACAGCAGCAGCAGGCAGGCAGGCAGGCAGAGCAGGCAGATAGATAGGTAGATAGAGTGTGTGTGTGTGTGTGCGTGTGTGTCTTTGTTTGTCTCTGTGTGTCTGTATTTCTGAGAGCGTTGTGTCTGACTTTTGTGTGTGTGTTGTGTGTGTGTGTGTGTGTGTGTGTGTGTGTGTGTGTGTGTGTGTGTGTGTTGTGTTTGTGTGTTGTGTGTTTGTGTGTCGTGTGTGTTTGTGTTGTGTTTGTGTGAGAGAGAAGAGAGCGTGTGTGTGTGTGTGTGTGTGTGTGTGTGTGTGTGTGTGTGTGTGTGTGTGTGTGTGTGTGTGTGTGTGTGTGTGTTGGTGTGTTATTTCTTTCCATGAAAACCCAAGTGCCCACCAAACAGTACAACCAGTTTTTAAATCCCCACACCTTTCACGTACCACCATTCTGGCCCTCTACAACAGTGAACGTCGTTCACAATTTCATTTTCTCTGTCACTGTTCTCTTCATGACTCCAGGGAATCACTTTCCTCGTTTTCTGCAATCCACGGCTCCGTTGACAACAGACAAGGAACAAAGACCCGTCAGCTACTGACGCGACATGTTAAGGCCCCCTCCATCCTCGACACAATAAACGCAGTAAACTTTTTTTTTAATAAAAAGACAGAAAAAAAAAAAACAAAGGAAGGGAAGAAAGAAGGAAGGAAGGAAGGAAGGAAGAAAGAAAGACTTACTTAGACTTAGATGCTCCCGCGTCTTGCGACGCATGAGGCAGTCAAGGCGCTCCACTGTGCACGGTCCTCAGCCAGTCTGCTGGTGTCACTCCATCCTCTGTCAACGAGTCTGAGGTCTGAGAAAGAAAGAAAGAAAGAAAGAAAAGAAAGGAAGGAAGAAGGAAGGAAGGAAGAAAGAAATGAAGAAAGAAAGAAAGAAATGAAGAAGAAAGAAAGAAAACAATGAAAGAAAGAAGGAAAGAAAGGAAGAAGAAAGAAAGAAACAAGCAAAAAAGAAAAGAAAGAAAGAAAGAAAGAAGGAGAGAAAGAAAGAAAGAAAACAGAAAAAACGACATCAAAAGAAAGAAACGACAAAAAAGGCTTGAAAGGCAGATAGTTAAGAGAAAGAGAAAAAGAGGCAGAACACAAAGCAAAAAACAAAAACCGGTGAGAAAAACACTTTGACTCCACAGAGACAGAATCAGTCAGCACACAGGCAATGGGACACAGACTGAAGGCCATCAGGGAGTCACAGGCTGTGAACAGTCAGTCAGCACACAGGCAATGGGACACAGACTGAAGGCATCAGGGAGTCACAGGCTGTGAACACAGTCAGTCAGCACACAGGCAATGGGACACAGACTGAAGGTTGTCAGGGAGTCACAGGCTGTGAAACAGTCAGTCAGCACACAGGCAATGGGACACAGACTGAAGTGTCAGGGAGTCACAGGCTGTGAACAGTCAGTCAGCACACAGGCAATGGGACACAGACTGAAGGTTGTCAGGGAGTCACAGGCTGTGAACAGTCAGTCAGCACACAGGCAATGGGACACAGACTGAAGGTTGTCAGGGAGTCACAGGCTGTGAACAGTCAATCAGCACACAGGCAATGGGACACAGACTGAAGCCGTCAGGGAGTCACAGGATGTGAACACAGTCAGTCAGCACACAGGCAATGGGACACAGACTGAAGGTTGTCAGGGAGTCACAGGATGTGAACACAGTCAGTCAGCACACAGGCAATGGGACACAGACTGAAGGCCGTCAGGGAGTCACAGGATGTGAACAGTCAGTCAGCACACAGGCAATGGGACACAGACTGAAGGTTGTCAGGGAGTCACAGGATGTGAACACAGTCAGTCAGCACACAGGCAATGGGACACAGGCTGAAGCCGTCAGGGAGTCACAGGATGTGAACACAGTCAGTCAGCACACAGGCAATGGGACACAGCTGAAGGCCGTCAGGGAGTCACAGGCATGTGAACAGTCAGTCAGCACACAGGCAATGGGACACAGACTGAAGGCGTCAGGGAGTCACAGGATGTGAACACAGTCAGTCAGCACACAGGCAATGGGACACAGACTGAAGGCCTCAGGGAGTCACAGGATGTGAACACAGTCAGTCAGCACACAGGCAATGGGACACAGACTGAAGGCTGTCAGGGAGTCACAGGATGTGACACAGTCAGTCAGCACACAGGCAATGGGACACAGACTGAAGGCCGTCAGGGAGTCACAGGCATGTGAA
>CM065722.1:7354796-7362296 GCA_033310375.1 Conus canariensis
TTGCATTACTTTGGTGGACTGTATGCACGCTCAAGCTGTCGATTCGTTCGCAATGTGAGCGTTGACCTTCCCCGTATCAGTGCCATTTGTCACTGTCTTCAGCCCATGCCTCTCAAACCCTAGTCTCAGCATGTGTAGGCCTACCATTTCGCACAGTTCTAATGCATCGCTTTGAGGCTGTCCGAAAAAAAAACTCTGTGACACTCAAAAGGGCTAGAACAACGTGACTGTTTTGCAGTTCCGTACACACAGTCTCTCACTCTAATTATTTGTGTGTGTGTGTGTGTGTGTGCACGCGCGCGCGTGTGTGTCTGTGTGTGTATGTGTGCTTGCGCGCGCGCGCGCGCGTGTGTTTGTGTGCGTGTGTGTGTTCGAACTGCATTTGTAGGAGTGTTGGTACTTAGATTATTGCTTCATGTATTTTGTAAATGTTCGGATAAAGCGCGGCGAACTCACATGAAAATAGGGTCTACATGAATTTAATTGGTAGGTGGTGGTGGTGGTGTGTAGTAGTAGTAGTAGTAGTAGTAGTAGTAGTAGTAGTAATAGTGATGGTGTTAGTAGTAGTGGTAGTACGGGAGGAGGAGGAGGAGGAGCATCATTGTTCTGAATGTTGATTCCATCATCTTGCATGTCGCTAGACATAAATCAGTATCAAAGCATCTGCATCAATACAACACTTGATTTTGTTTTTCTTCGTGAAATCCAGACGAGCAGACATCCATGCATATCTACGAAGGGATCCCACTTGTCGCTGGAATTGACCAACAGCGAAAGTGGTACAACTGCTCTTTTTTTTGTTCCACGCTCTCTACAGAGTATCAGTTCTGCAAAGCTCTAAGCCATTTTGAATTATTTTTAGTTCAAAGATAGGCTACACTTACATACTATTATAAAATTAACAACTTAAAGTAAACAGAAAAACAACATGCAAGAAAAAACGATCGCCCTTATGATCATGAACCACGAACGTTCAAACAGGAGTTTTGATTAAAGTGTCTGTTCAAAATATAAGAATTCTTTGATATCCATCATATCTCGTTTCGCTTTTTTTGCGGGGGGGGGGGGGGGGGGGGGGCGATTTTTTTTCCGCGGACGGTGATGGTGGGGTGGTGGTGGTGTTTCTTAGATTTATTGTCTGCATTTTCTGTTATCAATCCTATCGGCCCACAGCGACCTACTGCTTTAAAAAAAAAAGTTGCCATTTGATGTGAAGGTGAGCGCAAGATTGTTGTTCCGTCTGCTTTGTTTTTATGCATTCGTAAACTGGGTTCAAAGTTGAATCTGAAAGATTTAGGGAGTTGGAGTCTTCACGAGTGGTGAATCCGAAGAGAAAAAAAAAACTTTTAATCTGACTGTCTCAACCGGGGATCGAACCGAGGACCTTTGAATCATGAGAACAATTCTTTACCCACAAGGCATACCGTATCCTACTCTAAAAGATTTGCTTTTTACGAGGGGAAAAAACGTTCTTTCGTGGAATTCGCCTGTGACGAACTGAACAACAGTGCCACAGCCAGAGAGACAGACAGACAGACAGAGACAGAGACAGAGAGATACAGAGATAGAAAGAGAGAGACAGAGACAAAGAGAGACAGACAGACAGACAGACAGAGACAGAGACAGAAGCAAAGAGACAGAGAGAGAGAGAGACAGAGACAGAAACAAAGAGAGACAGAGACAGAAACAGTGAGAGACAGAAGAGAGAGAGAGATCGATTGATTGAGTTAGTGAATGAGTGAGTGATCTTTAATACGCGAGGACGAAGATTTTAGGCCAAAGCCCTGTCTTACAATCTGTCCTTGTCATGCATACATTATTTCAACATATATCATTCATACTGACAATTCAGCATAGTAACACTGTAACCTAATTCTACAGTAATAACCAGACTGTTCATAAAGGTAATAATGACATGGTGGGTAGTCGGAGAGAGAGACAGACAGACAGACAGACAGAGACAGAGACAGAGAGAGGAGAGAAGGAAAGACGGGAACGGGTTGCGCGAGACGAGAGGTGGAGGGACGGGAGGGAGGGAGGGGGTAGAGGGGAGGGTGCAAGGGGGAGGGGAGGGCATTACACGTGTTTCCAACCAGGAAACAGAGCGACGATGTCACTCCGCACTTCGCTGTCATTGCCGAGGAATGTCATTTGTAATGTAACCTCTCTCTCCCTCCCTCTCTCTCTCTCTCTCTCTCTCTCTCTCTCTCTCACCGCCACTGGAGCAGTGGGGGACATAACACGGGCCTGCTAGCAGTTCCGAGTTCACTCCCTTCCTTGACAAGTCCAGCAGTGTGCAAGCGGTTTTGTTGTTGTTGTTTTTTTTTTCTACTACTCATTGTGTGAGGTGGTAGGCAGTTACCTTTCTTTACCTAGTTTCATCATGTTTTTTTGTCGCCAGACATTGTGACAACTTAGCTATACGTGATTAAACATTCGTACCTGGACTCTCAAGAAAGACGGACGAAAGCGGAGCTTTCGGCTATACCACCCGACAGCCTTCATCAGCACTGTTCGACTGATATACCTGTTCCGTTGAAGACTTTCCCTCAAGTCTTCTCTGTTTTAGTTATCGTTTTTTCATTGACTGGACCAAGTTCGGTTTTTTGGCATTAGGTAAGTGTCTAGCTATTGGAGTTTGGTTGCTTGCTTGCTTGCTTGCTTGCTTGCTTGGTCAGTTAATCCATTAGTCATCAGCAGTTAGTTACATACTTTTTTTTTTTTTTGCTGTCCCAACCTCTGCGCCACCTCAGAGGCAGTGCACACACGCCGCTCATTCCGACACCCCGTCCACAGCCACAGCCCGGTCAGCCCCGCCGCAGCCCCGGCACCGACAATCCACAGGGAGCAGTCAATGTCAAGTCGTCAAGAGGCAACCCACCGGAGGAGACACTGCACTGCTGCCGAGTCACTTCGGTGGTGTTCAGTGGCGCCTGTTCTGATCTAACATACGCAGGACACCACCTACTAAGCCCCCTACTGACGACAATAATTGCTTAGTCGCGGAGCCGGCGTGAGTGAGCTTTCCCTCCGGAGGGCGCCACCACGTCCGTCCAACGACAGCCCCCATGGACTCGCCGATACCGGTGACCCCGACAGAACCAAACCAAGGCCACAGACGTGGAGAGGACATCGAAACTGAGGTCACCATGAGAGCAGGGCATGAAGGGCCACAGAATTTGAGACATTTTTTTTAATGCTGATCGATGAGAATGAGGATGATTAAGATGATGCTACGGATTTCCATTTCGGTCTGAGACTACATGACAGGGCTGTACTCTACGCTTCCTTTCATAATATATCCCGGCGTCAACCAGGCCTGAGAGATACAGGCACCTGCAGTGTTGGTCAGGAAATTTGAGCAACACTCTCAGAAACGCATCCATTAAGTGGATGAAACTCGACTGTGTGGTCCCAGTCTTCCCAACTGAGTCCGCAGCAAACTCAACTCTGGGTAGGAGCCGGTCGGGGCAGAAAAACCCACATGACTCTGATGGGATTCGAACCCACGACCTCCCAGCCGGGAGTCCGCGACGCTAACCACTTCGCCACGGCGGCTGGTTATTACATGGTTAGGTACATACTTACTAAGTTGGTTATTGTTTGTTTGTTTTTAATTTATTTTTTAGAGATAGATATGGATAAGCCGAGTATCAAAGACAGGATAACATTCCAATTTTGTAATTATGTAAGTCCGAAATTGCGATGATGCACAGTTAACTTGTTGCTTTTTATTTATTTGTTTATTTGTATATTCATATCACTAGATACAGGTAAAGGCATGAAACTAAGTACATTTCAAACCTTTCAACATCCCGTTCTTGCTTAAGACAATTTTTTTGTTGGAGGCTTGGTGCCCGAAACTGTGTAATTTGGCTACGTTTGTATTCGTTTACCATTATTCATTTATTTGTATATTCATTTAGTAGTGTTTATGCGTGACAAATGACTCAAAGTTCCTCTTCCTCAGTTATTAGGGTCCGTTTACTGATTCAGCGAACATTGTCATGTGCCAGTTAAACGGAAAGTGTTTTCCACTTTAGGAGAGCAACTGAAAAAGTCATAACGTCCGTCAGACTATGGCCGTGAGTAAAACTGTGTAACACCACCGACATGTGAAATAGCTCGATAAGTAACAACAGGTCGGTGAATTTGCCACTCTCTCTGTTCGTGGTATCAGGTGTTACGAAAAAAAAAAATCAACATCTGTGTGTGTGTGTGTGTGCGCGCGCGCGCGCGCGTGCGTGCGTGGTGCGCGCGCGCGCGGTGTGTGTGTGTGTGTGTGTGTGTGTGTGTGTGTAATAAGTTCATGTGATTTGTTTTCTCCAAAAGTATGCACTATGTTTTGTTTTGTACGCCTGATTGTTTTTGTTTACTTGAACCATTTCCTTCCACCACATCCTTTCTAAAATTTCCCCCCCCCCCCCCCCCCCCCCTTCCCCGCTCCTCAAACATGTCGGCTACAGCTTTGATGGAATTCTTCTGACATGTGCATTCCTTTCGCACCCTTAGGGCACTCTCAACAACACTTCAACCTTCACTCCCACCCCGACACCCTCGCACCCTTCTTCCCTCCATTCCCCTCCGCCGTCCCACCCCACCCCACCCCCCACCCCCACCCCTTTCTTCTCTCTCAGTGTTTTCCTTTGGTGGCCGCCAGCAAAAAGACAGCTGGCTTTTCAGCCGGGAAGAAGTCAATAGTCGGTATGCTGCAAAAAGCGCGCAGACTGCCAGAGGCGGAACTCTCGTTTCCTGTCAAGAGGGCCGGAAACAGCCTGGTTCCCAACATGTGATCATCTTCCCACCAGACAGCCCAGCAGATCCAGCGTTTGTGAAGCTCTCGTCGACATCAGGGCCTGAAATTGACGTGGAGGCGGATAGTGGACCCGCAGCCTGACAGCATACTGTGACCTAGAGTAACTACTGAGCAGTCTTCACTCTCTGAGGCACAGGCGGAAGTTCCCCCGCCTCCAAGTTCGCTTGCTGTCGGCACAGCATAAATCCCAGTCCAGAGCCACAGTCTCCACCACAAGTCACAGTCACACTCAGGTACCGTCGGAAATGTTCTTCTCGCCAAGTGTGAAAGAGAAAGGAGAAATCTCAACAAACATGGTGTCAGGAGATGCATGAGATCAGCATGAGATAGAAGAGATATGGTCGACAATTATTGACAGAAAGAGGGACAACACCTCGGACAAGACGGACAGGAGAAACATCATGGATAGATATCAAGACAGACAGGAGAAACATCATGGATAGATATCAAGACAGACAGGAGAAACATCGTAGATAGATATCAAGACAGACAAGAAAAACATCATAGATAGATATTAAGACAGACAGGAGAAACATCATAGATAGATATCAAGACAGACAGGAGAAACATCATGGATAGATATCAAGACAGACAGGAGAAACATCATAGATAGATATCAAGACAGACAGGAGAAACATCATAGATAGATATCAAGACAGACAGGAGAAACATCATGGATAGATATCAAGACAGACAGGAGAAACATCATAGATAGGTATCAAGACAGACAGGAGAAAAATCGTTCACAAAAAAAAAAAAAAAAAAAAAAAAAAATCAAGAGTAACGTGACAGATGTCTCAGGCGAGTACCAACAGAGACATGAAAAATGTCTTTGGCTAGTATTCACTGAGACAGGAGAAACGTCTGGCAAGTATCGTGTGTGTGAGAGAGAGAGAGAGAGAGAGAGAGAGAGAGAGAGAGAGAGAGAGAAGAGAGAGAGAAGAGAGATATGGCAAGAGTGAAAGAGACAGGAGATATGTCTTTGGGAAGTGCCCGGAGAGACATGAGAACTGTCATTGGCAAGTATCAAGAGTCAGGCAAAATGTATCTGACAAGTATCGAAAAAGAAACAAGAGATATGCCTTAGGCATGGTTCAGATGTACACAAATGTTCCAAGGCAAGGATCAACAGAGGCAGAGAAAATGTCCAAGGCAAGTATCAACACAGACAGAGAAAATGTCCAAGGCAAGTATCAACAGAGACAGAGAAAATGTCCAAGGCAAGTATCAACACAGACAGAGAAAATGTCCAAGGCAAGTATCAACAGAGACAGGGAAAATGTCCATGGCAAGTATCAACAGAGACAGGACAAACGTCCTGGACATCATTTCAAAAAAGGAAGATTGTAATATATTATGTCCCCGGCACACAAGGAGAGAGAGAGAGATGACAAATGTCTTGGACGCGCATCAAAAGAAACACGATGAACATCCGGGACGAATATCAAAACAGACAGGAGAGGACACGCAGGGAACGATTTCTGCAATAAACATTTTTTGTTTCTTCCATTTTCTCCTTCATCTTCCTCTCCCCCCCCCCCTTCCCCCAACAACCTCCTTCTCTTAACCCCTTCAAGGTTACTGTACAGTAAAATAAATCGCTGCTGTGTTTGGACAAATTGTCGGTCAACAACAATCTCAATCAATATTTGGTGGAATAGTGTGGCATGGTTTTGAGTAACTGTGCATCTGAAAGTTTTTGTCGGTGTGTTTGTTCGTTTGTTTGTGTGTTTGTTTTCTCTTGAATGCATTCAAGGTTTGCTTTATAACCTGAGCATGAACACTGTATAGTCTCAGTGTTCGTACGTCCTGAGTGCTTGTATAGAAAGAGCCACTTATCTGGTTGTACAGATTGCGCAACCTTATTCCTTTTTTTCAAATTGAAATTTTTTTAAGCATATTTATTCAAAATATTTCTCAAAATAATGCATAGGGGGAGATACAGTTTTTTTTTTTTAAATGTAGTCATGAAAATAAACAGCATACCGCTCATACTTACAACTCCAATTTTTACATTTCGGGACATCATGTAAAAAAAAAAAAAAAAACACTGGCAAAAAGAGAGCGAGAGAGAGAGGGGGTGGGGTGGGGAGGGGGAGGGGGAGCAAGCCGATTGTATCATGAAAACTGGCATAGCTTGGTTGTTTACAGGTTCTGCAGCTTCCACTGGGGCTGTATTGGGCGACATGATAATAGTGCTAACGGGCTATGATCATATCAATGATAACTATATTGTACAAGGTCAGCAATGCAGCCTGTATTTTTATACAGCCTGACTGCGTACTTGGAGGGTACAAAATTCATGATCCCAGAGTTTTACAGCATGATTATTTGCACAGCTGAAGTGTTCGGTTGATTGAAAGTTTTTTTGGGGGGGGTTTGTTGTTTTTTTTACAGCTTGACAGCTTAGCCTGAATCTATAAACTGTGGTGTCTTTTTTGTACAGTCTGAGTGTTTGTAGTGTTTAGCGTTTGTACAGTGTTTAGTGTTGTACAGTGTTTAGTGTTTGTACAGTGTTTAGTGTTTGTACAGTGTTTAGCGTTTGCACAGCTTGAGTGTATAGATGGTATAGATCACGTGTTTCTACTGGCAGAGTCCATAAATTATTATAAAACCAGAGTACTTGTACAGATTAAGTGCTTGTAAAAAATAAGAGAGAAATAGGGGGGGGGAAGGAGACAGAG
>CM065722.1:7374796-7384796 GCA_033310375.1 Conus canariensis
AGACATGCTCAATCGGATTGAGGTCTGGTGAGCGTGCAGGCCACTCCAAGCGTGCAATTCCCTCATTCTGAAGGTACTGGTTGACAATGCGGGCACGGTGAGGACGGGCATTGTCATCCACAAGGATGAAGTCGGGACCAATGGCACCAGCGTAGGGTCGGACAATGGGGTGAAGAACCTCGTCACGGTATCGGACTGCATTCATGGTGCCATTCTCCATCACCAGCAGATCGGTTTTGCCTTGCATTGAAATGCCTCCCCACACCATTACTGAGCCCCCACCATAGCGGTCATGCTGAGCAATGAAGTTGGGGTAGAATCGTTCATTCTGCCTTCGCCACACCCTCCTTCTCCGGTCAGTCACGTCCAAACAAAACCTGGACTCATCACTGAACAAAACTGCAGTCCAGTTTGCAGCAGTCCAGCCTTGGTGCTCCAGTGCCCACAGCAACCTTGCTTGTTTATGTTGTCTGGTCAATGGAACCCGAATTGCTGGGGCCCTTGAATGAAGACCACCGTCGTGAAGCCTTCTCCTGACTGTCTGGGTTGACACCCGGTTCCCTGATGCGTTCTGGAGGGTCATGTTGCAGCTGTGTGGCATTGTGGAAAGGATTTCTTCGTGCCTGGACAAGGAGATATCGGTCCTCTCGCTGGGTTGTGACACGTGGGTGACCTCCAGAATGTCGTGGAGTGACTGTCCCTGTTGTTTGATATCGATTCCACATACGGGAAACAACGCTCTGGGATACGCCCAAGGCTCCAGCAACCTCTCGTTGCGATGACCCGCCTAGCAGCATCCGAACTCCTCTCGCCATATCTTCTGCGGAAAGGCGTCGTCTTTGTGCTTGCTGTTCCATTGTGGTGCGGTAAACACTGCCCGAATCACACTGAACCAGTTTGCCGGTCCCAAAACAGCAAATGTGACGCTGACCTCTCCCCCTGTTTACCCCCAGAATGAGGGGTCACGCAATTCACGCGCTCACCATGCTGCATGTTCCAGCGTGAAGGTGCAGGCAACAGTGTGATTGTCTTTCACATTGTTTTGTGTTGCTGGATCACGTGTTTATTGAAGTCAGTTCAAAATGATTTTTTTCATACACTGTTTTTAATTGCTGATCCCTAGCAAGTGTTGAGTGGTATATAAAAACAAGCAAATAAACGAACTGACCTTATTTGGTCTCTATATACAAAATCGAGGTCGGCGTCTGTATTTTTTCCCATCAAACAAACTCAGAATTTCCAAATGTCACCTCCGGGACTGAAAAGTGTATTATTATTATTATTGCACTTCGCAGCATTTTCTCTTCACGTCCAAATGTTATCAGAGCATACGACCTTCTAAGGGTAACAGAAAGAAATCCTCACTCGGATGAACAAGTATTCACACACAACGGGGAGAACGAAAGAGAGAGAGGGAGAGAGAGAGGGGGTGGAAAGGAACGTGCACGTATGTGCGTGCACACCGGTCATTGGTTATACGGAGGTGACAGGCCCGTCTTCAACCCCACCCCACCCCTCTCCCCTCCGCCCTACAACTTTAGCCAGCTCCCAACAACACCCTCCCCCCTCCATTTCTTCCCCCCCCCCCGAATCCCCCTTTCCCTCCCCATCTCCTCTGCCCCAACCTTGTCCCTGTGATTGTCTGGTTCTATGTGATGATGTGGACATTACCAATCAGCAGATTTGTTGTGGCTTCTTTTTTGAATGGGACTCTTCTGACCGTTAGCGGTGTAAAACCCTTCATAAAGGAACCCGTTTTCTACCCCCACCCCCACTACCATCCCCATCCCTCCCCCAACCAATTCACCCTCCTCTCTCTCTCTCTCTCTCTCTCTCTCCTCCTTTCATTTCCCTCCTCGACGAATTCATGTTTGCACTGGGGATATTCCGACGATTAATCCATCGAGCCGAGATCAAAGGAAGATAGTGTGTGTGTTTGTCTGGAGGGCGGTGAGGCCGTGATGTGGGATGGGGGTGTGGAAGCACGCGTGTGTGTGTGTGTGTGGGGGGGGGGGGGGTCGGGTCTTGCCCGCTACAAGAGGCATTCGGCTGACATCCGATGACCAAAGACCTGTTCCTGACTGGCAGAAGTGGAGTGCCTCAGGGCGGCCAGCTTAGCTCGCCTTACCAAGCTTCAACATCATCATCATCATCATCAACATCATCACCATCATCATCATCATCATCCGCTTCCTCTGCTTTGAGACGTCGACCTTCTGCGGTCTTAGCAGGGACAGAAGGGCTGAAGGGTCAAGGCCACTTTGTGTTTTCATTTTTCATCTTCTGACCAGGTCAAATTTTCCCCGATTTTACCTTGTGCACTCGCCACATGTAAGTGCTCTTCTTCTCAACACTGACGGTATCATTGAAGTACAGTTTCCAAAACAGATTATATTCCACACTGCTTTTGCGTGTTGAGTCATACATTGGCACAATCATAGTGATGCCTGAACCTTTTTTTCCTTTATTCGCTCGTTTCTGGAGTATGGTTTCCTCAGTGGTACGTGATGAGGTCAACAGAAATGGGATAAGTCAGTGAACGGCTCAAAATGGTGGCTTTGTTCTTTCTGGGGTAGGCGCAGAAGCGCGTTTAATGTCAGTAAAATGCCACTGAAAAGGAAACAACTTCTATGATTAAACGATTCCATATCCTTAGCTCTGGAAAAAAAAACTGGTTTTCACTCCAGGTCGCCGAACACACGTACAAACGCATGGTACACACACAACACACACACACACACACACACACACACACACACACAACCACACACACACACACACACAAAGAAACACCCTCAAGAGATGCTGCGAGTATACACATGCAACAGCTGAAAAATTAAACGAAGACAAATTGGTATTTCTCCTAGACTGATTGATATTTTTTTACAAGTGAAGAATTGTCTACAAAGTAGAAAAAGAAAAAAGTGTAGATAACCTCCGTAAGATCGATGTGAAATGCAGTCTTAACTGAGGCAAGCAGATGTCAATAGGAAATTACTAATTAGGTAGACAACTTCTTGCTCTCCTTGTCAAACAATGACACGCTCATCACCTCAATTACTGCTGTTTACGGTACCATTCCACCTAGCACGGTTGAAGAAACGAAGTAAACAGAACCAAGCGGGAAATGTTCTCAAGAAAAAAAGTTCAAAGTTTGCCAGTGATCGTTTTATCATGAGAAAACATCATCGTGTGTGTGTGCGCGTGCGCGCGTGGTGTGTGTGCGCGTGCGTGCGTGCGTGTGCGCGCGCGCGGGTGTGTGCGTGTGTGTGTGTGTGTGTGTGTGCGCGCGCGCGCGCGCAGCGTGTGTGTGTTGTGCAAGTGTGTGTGTGTGTGTGTGTGTGTGTGTGTGTGTGTGTGTGTGTGTGTGTGTGTAGCCGCAATCGTAGTGCGCCAATATCACTAAGCAAGGCAATGCCATGATTAGAAGGGGTCTGTGGAAAACAACTATGATCTGAACGAACTTACGACGATACAAAAAGAACAGAGGAAGACGGGAGAAGATACAGACAGTTGCTGGGTGGGTGCGTGGACGGGCACTGGGAAACAATTTCTCCCGGGAGTTGTCCAACGATAACACAGAATGCTAATGAAGGAAGCGTAGAGTACAGCCCTATCGCACAGTCTCTGCCCGGAATGTAAATCCGTATCATCATCTTCATCGTACTCATTCTCCTCGATCAACAAATGAAAAAAAAGTCTCAAATTCTGTGGCCCTTCATGCCCTGCTCTCATGGTGACCTCAGTTTCGATGTCCTCTCCACGTCTGTGGCCTTGGTTTGGTTCTGTCGGGGTCACCGGTATCGGCAACTTCATGGGGCTGTCGTTGGACGGACGTGGTGGCGCCTTCTGGAGGGTGAGCTCACTCACGCTGGCTCCGCGACTAAGCAATTATTGTCGTCAGTAGGGGGCTTAGCGTTTGTTGTCCTGCGTATGTTGGATCAGAACAGGCGTTACTGAACACTACCGAAGTGACTCGGCAGCAGTGCAGTGTCTCCTCCGGTGGGTTGCCTCTTGATGACTAGAAATTGACTGCTTCTTGTGAATTGCCGGTGCCGGGGCTGCGGCGGGCCAGGCCGGCCTGTGGATATGGATGCAGTGTCGAAATGAGCGGCTTGGGTGCAATGCCACCGAGATGCCACAGAAAATGGGACACAAAAAAAGAGAAAAAAAGAATGCATAAACAGCAGTAATGCTCGTTTTCTGTCTCTATCTTTGTTTCTGATAGGACCCCCTCCTCCCCCCCCCTCCCCCCCTTCTTGGAACAGACCTATTGTGGTGAATGTGCGTCCGTAGCTTCATGCGTTTTCACTCATAACAACATATAATGTTGAAACAACTTCACACGTTTATTGCGATTTCACGATGACAGACATGCACAGCTGTAAAAATGAAGTTGACATTCACTCCAAAAAGTTGGGTTTTTTTTTTCTTGTTTATTAATGACTATGTCAGCAAGCACACTGGACTAAATGAAAATTTCTACATCCTGTCAACAGCTGAGCACGGACGGGTGGGAGGGTGGGAGGGGGGAAGGCAGAGGGGGTCAGTATAATGCTCTGCTTTGTTTCTAACTCGCATACTATACGTGCAGATTAAGGTTCTTTTAAACCTGGAATCTATCGCTTCAGATAAAAAAAAATTCCGACCATTTTGGCCTTGATCTTTAATCTTGTAAAACAAAATGTGGAAAAATCAGCCTTAACCATGATGGACAATTTTGTGAGCTATCGTGCCCGATTTGCTGAATTCGTTAAAAGCGTGTTTGATTAAAACGATCTAATCTCAAGCACGTCGTTTAAAAAGAGTGTCCCCTGCATCTCTCTGAGTGTGATTTCCACCCGTCTTCCCCTCAGAGCGTGCGCACCAGACTGCTGCAAGGACTGCAATAGGTGATTAAAATCATACTGGATTCTTTAAACATCGCATTAGGTTGTGAACAACAGCTGCGCTCTCTCTCTCTCTCTCTCTCTCTCTCTCTCTCTCTCTCTCACACACACACACACACACACACACACACACACACACACTCACACTCACACACACACACTCTATACTTCTTAAAATGTACTGATGTAAACACACACACACACACACACACACACACACACACACACACACACCACACAAATTCTATACTTCTTAAAATGTACTGATGTAAACACACACACACACACACACACACACACACACACACACACACACACACCTCTAAAATGTACTTGTCTACACACACACACACACACACACACACACACACACACACCTAAAATGTACTGGTGCGCGCGCGCGCGCGCACACACACACACACACACACACACACACACACACACACACACACACACACACACCAAATACTCGAGCATTCACATTAAGAACTTAAAGCTTTAGAATTCAACTTGGCACCTAAAAAAAAACACCTTGTCAGAACCACAGCATAAACACACAGGCTGGCTTCCAGTGACACTGCTTCGCTAGACTCGAACCCCGGCACCGCTCACTCTGCATGGGACTGCCAGGCAGTTTGGGGCTCCTCCAGGGGGGTCCGTATCGGAGTCTTAACTCTGCATGGGGCTGGCTGGCGGACTGGGGGGTCCTCCAGGGTGGTCCGTATCGGAGTCCTAACTCTGCATGGGGCTGGCTGGCGGACTGGGGGGTCCTCCAGGGGGGTCCGTATCGGAGTCTAACTCTGCATGGGGCTGGCTGGCGGACTGGGGTCCTCCAGGGGGTCCGTATCGGAGTCCGAGGCCTGCGAGGTCTTCCTGCCCGGGGTCAGCAGCTCGGACGCTTTGGCACAGTACTCCTCCCGCGTGGTGGGCACGTGCACCCCGTCCAGCTCGGCCTCCTGCTGGGACAGACGGACCTGCTCCCTGTCCAGGAGACACAGCACACATATATACACATCACACCACATCGGGGGTCGTCGTGAACACAATGCAGTCCAGTGTGACGCAACAAGAGGCCTATGCAAAGTATCAACAAGTGTTACTACTCGTTAATGAATTACTCCAATCGTGTCTTTGTACTTAATCGAATATACCTTTTTTTTAGTTACTATCTTGTTCGTAGATGTGATCTGATGTACAAACAACCGTGATTGATAGTTAATGAATTAAGTCTAATCGTTTCGTAGTACTTAATCGAATATGCATTAGCACAATTTGTATTCATCATCTCTGGTTTATATTCTCCGAGTTTGGAAATAAAAGCTTTTTTTCATTTAAAAAAGAAAAACAGGAGGAAAAAGAGAGAACGATGCGAACAGAATATTACAGTTTTATATGATATACTGCAAAAGTGCGGGAAATGACGCAAAAAGGAGCCAACTTGGAGCCGTATCACAATGTATCGCTTTCTCATCCCTTTCCATTCCTTCATCATCCCGCCCTAAACCCATCCCCCTTCTCGCAGCCCCCCCCCTCCACCTCCCCCCTCTCCCGCTCCCACCCAAGCCTCCAGCCTTACTTCCTCAGGAGTACATGAGGCTACAGTGTTAGGGTCAGCACCACACAAAAAAGACGGTGACAAAGCTGTGCGCTTCTGCATGTGGTGACTAACCTGCTAAAGAGATTATTATCAAACATTCATTTCGAGATGTTTTTTTCGTTGGTTTTTTTTTGTTGTTGTTGTTGTTTTTTTGTGTTGTTGTTGTGTTTGTGTGTTTTTTTGGGGGGGTCTATCCTTTTCGATTATTTTTACACAAAGATTGTAATGTTCCAGCTTCAATGTTCATGATTTTAATATTCAACCATCAGCAGAGTTTGATTTTTGTGTCTCCTGCTCATTCAAATCTCTGAGTAGTTTTGAAAAATCGAGTATGTTTTTAAGCCCCTCCCTCCCGCCCCCCCCCCCCCCCACTCCGGTCACCCCTCACACTCACCCCTCTCCCTCCCGTTTTTTTCTTTTCATTAGTATCCAATACATGTATGCGTTTTCAATGCCTCACTATAGGACTACGAAGGCTCAATCGAGGATCATATTTGAAAATGCAAGTCCAGTTCCGCAAAGAAACCTGTATATTGGGTTTAAACTTCTGCAGTTTGACACAAACAACCACGAGCAGGTACTCAGTCAGTCTCTGTTTTAAGCAAGTACGCATGCCCAGTGTTTTTCTTGTAAGAATGTGTTGAAGCTGAAGACACAAGCTAGCCAGCTGGACAGATGGACTATGGATACATACACAGATAGACAGTTATAGATATATTTGAATGTTTGTATACGTCGACTGTGTGTGTGCGCGTGCACGCGCGCGCGCGCGCGCACACACCCACCCACCCACCCACCACCACCACACACACCACGCACGCACGCACGCACGCACGCACGCACGCACGCACGCACACACACACACACACACACACACACACACACACACACTCACACACACAAACAAAATACATGCAGTCAGCAATGGTGGCCACGTACTGGACACGGTCCAGGTAAGCCTGGCTGCCGTTGGTCTGCCAGTCCCTGTACTGCTTGGAGGCGTCCACGTTGGCCGGGGAGCCGAGGTTGGGCTCCATCAGTATGGACAGCACGCTGAGGAGGATCGTCCTGGGGGGAAGGGGGAAGACAACATGGCGTGCGCCAAGGTCATTCCACAGCATTAAGCCGCTTTCTTTCGGTCCTAAAGGTGCTGTGTTTGTCAGCAACGTCTGGCTCTGTGTGTGTGTGTGTGTGTGTGTGTGTGTGTGTGTGTGTGTGTGGTGTGTGTTGTGTGTGTGTGTGTTGCTGCATGCATTCCTTTAGAGTCGTTTCAGTACGAGGACTCTTGTTGATAATCATCGTTTTAATGTCACTGTCCTCATTATCAAGACATGTTCATGATTTTTCTTTTTCTTTTTTTTTTGTCAAGAGTAAAGCAACTTCGTGTAAAGAAACTTCGTGTAAAGATCAAGTGGGTGTTTTAAGAACGGGCTCGAATAAGCATGTAGAAGAGAGAGAGAGAGAGAGGGGGGGGGGGCAGACAGACAGACAAAAAGACAGAGAGAAGATCAAGTGGGTGTTTTAAGAACGGGCTCGAATAAGCATGTAGAAGAGAGAGAGAGAGAGAGAGAGAGAGAGAGAGAGAGAGAGAGAGAGAGAAGAAGATAGCGAGGGACGGTGTGAAAGAGGGAGGGAGGGCGGGGGTGGGTAAGCTTGAAAACGGAAAATGTCCAAACTGCGAGTTGTAAGTTCACTAAGAAGGCACTCAGGATGTCCCAGGGATAAACAACGAACGTGGAGAACCTCTCACGAACCATACATCATTTATGAAACTTATCGCCTACTAACTAGGGCAAGTCCTAACCCCACGTCTTCGAACTCGCGTCGCTGACGAGGGCAGGCCCAAACCCGCTGCACTGTCTCGGAACTCTCTATCTGCTACAGCGCTCCACTTGGATTCTTCAACACCAATGATTCTAACTGTACCGAGCGTGCCACAGGACAGCGAAAGGGAGCTAGCTCACACTTTACAGGACACGAAAAGTCCATTATGTCTGACCTTAATATCTGCCGGTACGAACAGTTCAAAGCCCACTCTCCCTGTCACTACTGTGTGCTAATACAAACACTTCAAAAACCCACTACCTCTGACCTTACTATCTACTAAAATCAACAGGTCAAAGCCCACTCTCTCTATCCTTCCTGTCTGCCAATACGAACACTTCAAAACCCACTACCTCTGACCTTACTATCTACTAAAATCAACAGGTCAAAGCCCACTCTCTCTTTACTGTCTGCCAATACGAACAGCTCAAACCCCACTATCTCTGATCTTACGATCAGCTCATATGGACAGTTTAAAACTTCACTGTATCTGGCCTTACTGGCTACCATTAAGGCTGGTCAAAAACCTGGTAATTCTGATCTTGCTTCTAAAAAAATCCTAAGGTATGGTTTGAGTAACAAAGCAAGACATGAGTGTGGGAAAAATAAGACAAAAATGTGTTCTAAATACTAAATCTCAAAGTATTTGTGTTCAGAAATAAAGCCAGAAAACATATCCAGTAGCATGTTTTTAAAAGCGTATTATAAAGAAAAATTAGCAGGATGTTTTGAGAAATAAAATCCAAAAAACATCCTGAAAAATAACACCCGAAAAGTGTGTCCAGAAATAAAGCTTGAAAAAAAATGTGTTGAGAAATACAGTTTTAGATATGTGTTGAGAAATAAAGCTTTAGATATGCGTTGAGAAATAAAGCTTTAAATGTGTGTTGAGAAATAAAGCTTTAAATGTGCGTTGAGAAATAAAGCTTTAAATGTGTGTTGAGAAATAAAGCTTTAAATGTGCGTTGAGAAATAAAGCTTTAAATGTGCGTTGAGAAAGAACGTTTAAATATGTGTTGAGAAAAATAGCTTTAATTGTGCGTGGAGAAAGAACGTTTAAATATGTGTTGAGAAATAAAACTTTAAATGTGTGTTGAGAAACAAAGCTTTAAATGTGTGTTGAAAAATAAAGCTTTAAATGTGCGTTGAGAAAGAACGTTTCAATATGTCTAATTGCAAAGTGAGACGACTGCAGGCGGAAATCTAAACAAATCTTAAATAAATGTCAGCGAACCGCCCAGAGAAACGTGGACAAACGAGTCACAAGACAAAACACAACGCGTTTCGACCTCTTAGGTCTTCTTCAGGTGAGACACAAACGAATAAAATAACGAAAATTCACTTAGCTTTGATTGCTTCAGATCGCTCCAGAGTTCAGCGCAAGGAAGAAGGCGTTGAATTCAATTGAGAAATAAAGCTTAAAACGTGCGTTGAAAGATAAAGCTTTAAATGTGCGTTGAGAGATAAAGCTTTAAATGTGTGTTGAGAAATAAAGCTTCAAAAGCGCGTTGAAAAATAAAGCTTTGAAACTATATAAAAAGAAAAAAAAATCAGATCTGTTGAGAAAGAACTTTCTTAAATGTAGCGAGAAAGAAAGCTCAGAACCTGCATCGAGAAATGTCATACTTGTTATTAAGATAACTTAAAAGGCACCTATCCTCGGTTAAAGACCAAGTTTGTTTCAATTTCG
>CM065722.1:7389796-7394796 GCA_033310375.1 Conus canariensis
CATTTTCTATGACAGTCTGCGACGTACGAAAAAGACATTTTTTAAATCTAAATTCACTTCTCTCTTTAGCACAGGGTTTATGAAATCAGCGTGATTGTTTGTATTTCGCCTTGCTTTTTGTGAACCGCCTGTGACCTAGACTTGTCTCATTCATGTAAAGACAATCTGATTTGTTTTTAATGAAAAATACTCCAAGATGGCTGTTACAGATGTGGACTGATAACTTCAGGGAGCATGAAAGAGGCTGCTTTGCTGAAAAGGTCATTCCTTTCTTTGCCTCCACAATCTCACGAGTTTGTTCAGCAGCCACAGTTTGACATGAACAGAGGGAGTGCTAACGAGAAAATGGGAGCCAGAAGACACAGCAACATGTAAGGCATAGTGCAGAGTAAAGCTGCATTTCCTAAACCATACAACACAGCGACCCACTACGTTTCGTCAAACAGGCCTGATTCGGACGTCATAGAATATTATTTATAATCAGAGTCGGGGAGAGAGAGAGGGTGAGTGATGAATATTCTGCTTTGAATACTTCCAGTAGGAAGAAACTCTAGGGACAGCTTGACAGCAGAAGGTCTTCAGAGAAGACACCCCCCCCCCCCCCCCCCCCCCAGACAAGAGTTTTGGCCCTGAACTCCTTACACTCTAAGGGGGCCGAGCCGCATCCAGGTCATGACTCCCAAATAATACCATGTCATCTTCTGTGCCCTGTAGGTGGATTATTCCTGTGCAGATTATTCGGTTTCCCCACAACCACACCTATGGAGAACTTAGTGAATTCTGATATTTTTTTCTTGGCTATACCCATTTCAGACATGTAAGAGAACAATAACTAGTTGACGGAAAGAAGCCAGGGTTTTTTTTTCTTTGCCTTTTGCTTGTTTGCTCTGCAACCTCTCACTGAATGAGTTCTTACGGACTGTTACCGAACGTGCATAACGTAAGCTGTTTTACCAACTTCCACCATTAACAATTTCCTGTAGGCACAAGCTTTACAATGTTTGTCTTCTTGATTTTTCAGATTGGTAGGTGCTCCTGTTGTAGCGATAGAAATCGGCCACTGACTCTTATAACAAGGTTTAACTGTTAGTTAAAAAAAAAAAAAAGAAGTGCGCCCGTGAGATGGTCTTGACAAAATGTCTGTTTGCTTTTAAAGTGATTTGGCATTGTAGTGATCAAACACGATCTCTTTGCTTTAAATGTAAATGATTCCTCTCTCTCTCCTCCCTCTCTCCTCTCTCTCTCTCTCTCTCTCTCTCTCTTGTGTGTGTGTGTGTGTGTGTGTGTGTGTGTGTGTGTGTGTGTGTGTGTGTGTGTGTGTGTTAATCAGTACAATATATTAATCTGAGAGTAAATGGTTTCAGTAAGTCAGTCAGCGTGCGTGCGTGCCTGCGTGCGTGCGTGTCTGCGACTGTGTGTGAGTAAAACGAAGAGAAATGTACCATTCAAGTACAAAGTAAGAGGTGGCGATTCCGACAAGGCAAATGGTTCAACTATCTGGTTTCCTGGAAAGTATGTGAGAGAAAGCTAGAACTACCTTCTTTAACAACCCAAGAATCATTTCCAGGACTATTTCCTTTCACTTCCACCCCACTGGTATAAAAGCACTTTTTCTCATTAAAGATCACGTCAGCCGTAGAAAATGCCGAGGATACTCAACATTTACCACAAAAATATAACCCATGCCATGAATTTTTTTTTCAAATCAATCTTGTACCGGAGGCGGGAGGGGGGGGGGGGCACAAAAGGTAATCTTTCCTAACTTCTTAATTTTGGAGTGGAGAAGATAGTGGGGGAGAAGGGCGGAAGTCTTTCCAGATCCACAAAAAAATAACCGGTCCTACCTTAAAATAGCCTCCTTCGTAAATACTCTCGGGCGGCCCGAACATGGCGAAGTACCACTTGAAGATGTTCTGGTCGTCCATGTTGATCAGTCGGAATCCCTCGATGGGCTCTTTGAGGATCTGCTTCCATTCCGCACTCAGCACCTGGATGGCCGACCGAACTCTTTGAGCCTGACTGGAGCTAGCCATGACACTGTTTGTTTCGCTGTGAAGTTGATGACCAAAGCACACTGATGACACAGATACAGACCACTACAACACACAGAATGGTCAGTTCTGGACGACAGGCAAGCGGGATTATGACCCGACGCATTGAGCTTACTCAATGGCTGCATGCAGTCTGTGAGCTGGGGTCGCACGCTTTTCACACTGTGCAGGTCAGTTGATCAGCGTTCAATCTGATGTCAGGGCCAGCAGCCACCGTGGCGCTAAGCTGGTGTGGCGGTTTATAGACTGTGAGGTTGCCGCGGTTCGAATCCCGATAGAGGTGTGTGTGTGTGTGTGTGTGTGTGTGTGTGTGTGTGTGTACGCGTGCGTGCGTGCATGCGTGCGTGAGTGCGGTGTGTGTGTGTGTGTGTGCGTGTGTGTGTGTGTGTGTGTGTGTGTGTGTGTGTGTGTGTCGCAATTAATGAAAGAAACGAGACAGGTGCTAATTTACTCATCCAGTGTCTCTTTGATACTTTCCCCTTACCGTTTAGATCACCACTTTGGCTTCACAAGGGGAGTATTGTGCATGTTTATGTTTGTATTTTTTTGTCGCTGAGGAAGGCATATTGCCGAAAATTTCTTGTCCTGTTTTGTGTCGTGCATTAAAACTGCGTTACTTCACACTTTGTTTTGTGTGCTCTTCTGCTTTTTTGTCGTTTAGATCTTTCAGTCCAGGAGCGCAGAATCACCTTTCCCTTCCCCTCCTTCCTTCTCCCCTTCCACGCCCATCCTCTTGTTTATTTATTTCCACGCACTTTTTTGTACTGTTTTTATTTCTCAGAAGGAGACCAAAGGCAAGGGGGGGGGGGGGGGTAATTTTCCAGAAGCCTTGACATGTGTCGCAGTGGGCCAAAAGACCATAAAGAATGGAAGCCTACGGTTCACATGCTTTATATGTAGGTCGTGCTTGTCAGGATACGATTTCGTAGAATTTCGCTTTGCGGAACAGGCTTTCAGACCTACATTTTCCCCTGAGAATCAAAATCGTCGGTCAAAACCAATCAATGTTGAAATGACAGAACTTTACTGACTGGAAGGGGCACAGGATGCTATGGGCTGCGTTCTACACATACTTTCATGATAATTATATTCCGCTGGTCGGGTAAAAAAATAATCCCACAAAATAAATAGCTCTGAGGGGAATCGAATCCACGACCTCTCAGCCAGGAGTCCGCAATGCCAACCACTATGCCACGGCGGCTAGTTCAAGGCCAGAAGTCGCTCCATAAACAATTACCAGAATAGATCGGGGCAAGATTTTAAAAGATCAACTAGTTCAAGGCAAGAAGTCGCTCCATAAACAATTACCAGAATAGATCGGGGCAAGATTTTAAAAGATCAACTAGTTCAAGGCAAGAAGTCGCTCCATAAACAATTACCAGAATAGATCGGGGCAAGATTTTAAAAGATCAACTAGTTCAAGGCAAGAAGTCGCTCCATAAACAATTACCAGAATAGATCGGGGCAAGATTTTTAAAGATCAACTAGTTCAAGGCAAGAAGTCGCTCCATAAACAATTACCAGAATAGATCGGGGCAAGATTTTAAAAGATCAATTCTTAGTAAGGGTATATAATAATCTTGTTGACATTGAGAATCAGATTCGTTTTGTAACTATTTTTTCAGAGTAGGAGGGGCATGACTGGATATTTATCTTAAAATGAAAAATTGAACTATCATAGACCGAGTTTCCATTTTAGTGACAACATACGCTTATAATCACAATAAGTTTGGCTGAAGATGTCAAAGATATTGATTTAATAACTAGTCTATGAACACTGAACGGTGGTTTTCATATGTTATCACTGGCCGAATCCCATATTGTAGAAACTAATTGAAATGAGATTAAATATAAGGGGTTAAAAACACAGGAACCGTTTTTGCTTTGAAAGTTGGTAAATCTTTTGAGATAGAAGCATCATAACATGATATGATAATGACCCATTATCGTGAACAGTAATGCCCAGAATTTCATGGTGAACAACTTTCTCGGTTACCTTACCGTGTATATGAAGAGACTTAAAATTTTATCAGAGATTTTGAAACTTGTGTAGTAGTTCTGGTAGCTACTTAGAGTTATATCAGAGATTTTGACACTTTTGTAGTAGTTCTGGTAGCTACTATCAAGTATTTACTCTTCTTAGGTGGAAAACACATATGACTGAGTCAAGACGATTTGATTAACATATTTACACTACCTTGTATGTAAAGCAGTTATTTGTTTTTCGTTTTTATGACAAGTGTGTATGATGATGTCATCAGCAGTAAACCTATCACATAAACTGTCAACGAATAGTCGTAAATCATATGGAAGATAAGATAGGTCCGAGTACAGGTCCTTGAGGAACACCGTAACTGATAGATGATATAGGAACGACAGATCAGTTAGCTTAAAGTGTTTGCTTTCTATCTGAAAGAAATGAAGACAGTAGTTCTGACGACCTGACAAATATTAGATATCTTCAGCTTTTTAGGAAGAAGGGTGTGATCAACAACATCAAAAGCTTTCGTAAAATTTCGCACGAGATCACCTGTAATTTTGTCATTATCTATGTAAACAGATTATCAATCAACTAGGTTAGCCAACGCTGTATGGTAAGAGTGATTTGCCCTAAAGCCAGGCTGGTTTTCATTAACTACAAAATTCGAGCTGTTTAGAGATTGATTGATTGATTGATTGATTGATTGATTGATTGATTGATTGATTGATTGATTGACTGATTGACTGATTGATGTTTAATTCGCAAGGATGAAGATTTTAGGCCAAAGCTAGTCTTACAATCTGTCCTTGTCATGCATACATTATTTCAACACATATTCATAGACAGACAGCCAGAGAGACGGACAGACAGAAAGAGAGAGAGAGAGAGAGAGAGAGAGAGAGAGAGAGACAGACAGACAGACAGACAGACAGACAGACAGAGATCCAAAATCGAATCAAAAGACCGAC
>CM065722.1:7399796-7412296 GCA_033310375.1 Conus canariensis
AAAACACAGTTAAGTCTCCAAATAAAAAGGCAATGTTGGGTTGCAAACATTGCTAACTTATGTTGTATGTACCTAACAAATGTATTATTTCCTAATGCTTCAACAGTCGAGTGTATGTTGAAAACAAAACAATCGTAAGTTTCATACAAAACTGAACTAAATGATAAGCTTTCTTCTGGTACTTCCAGTTTTACCTTACCACACGTTCACCGTATTCAATGTAAGCAAACCGCGCGGTTTTCGTGACTAAGTGGGCCAAGGCACAAGAGGATTAACAAGACAAAAATCCCTCCCTTTCCAAAAGCTTGCATTAGTAATCTATTTTCCGTCGACGTGTTCGTTTTTAATACCAGTACATAGCAAGTGACCAGGAAGCTGGACGCAGTTCCTGATATCTTCGTCTTCGTCGTCTTCTTCTTCTTCTTCTTCTTCTTCTTCTCTTCTTCTTCTTCTTCTTCTTCTTCTTCTTCTTTTTCGTCCTCGTCATCGTCGTCGTCGACATCTTCTTTGTCATCGTCTTCCTGGTCGTCTTCTTCCTGGTCGTCTTGTTTATCATCTTCTCCTTCTTCCTTTCTCCTGCGTTTCTCTCTTTCTTGTTCCGATTTTATATTTTTACCTTCTTCTTCTTCTTCTTCTTCTTCTTCTTCTTCTTCTTCTTCTTCTTCTTCCTCACCTCCTCCTCCACCTCCTCCTCCTCCTCCTCCTCCTCCTCCTCCTCCTCCTTCTTCTTCTTCTTCTTCTTCTTCTTCTTCTTCTTTCTTTTTCTTCTTCTTCTGCTGTTTCTTCGGTCCTTGACTTCTTCTTGAACATCATCATCATTATCTTCTTCTTCTTCTTCTTCTTCTTCTTCTTCTTCTTCTTCTTCTTCTTAACAGCAGTAACAACAACAACAACACCAGCAGCAACAGCAGCATTATATTCTTCTTCCCCTGTTTTTGGCCTTACCTTGGGTCTTATTCCCCAGCCCTCCAGCAAAGATGATCTTCTCCACTAGGGGGGATGGAACAGCGTTGAACATTAGTGCAGTCCTTTTAATGCATGCTTTCATCTCACACACCACCTCTGTTTGAAAAATTCATCCGAAAGGTTTGGAGCAGACTTGATCCCTGCACTCATGCTGAGTCTGAAGGAAACGCTCTCTAACCTCGCTGTCTGAAGCGGGGGATTTACACCCAAACCTTCCTGACTCCAGAAAACGATGCTTTAGCCGTTAGGTCAACGACGGCCGTGCAGACATGTCCTGACTGTAAAGAAAGAAAAAAAAGAAAGAGAGAAAGAAAGAAAGAGAGAAAGAAAGAAAGAAAAAAGAAGTACTGCCTTCTTCACCTGAGGAGGATCAGACACGGATCAATATAGTTCGTGCCTGGACTTCCTTTCACCCCCTCCATTTCCACCCCAGACACCCGTCTGGCACGTGACGTCAGCATCAGAGATATTAAGCATCCCCCCCCCCCTCCCTAGACAAAAGCAGACGATTATCCGCTTCCATCTTGACTCCTTCACCCTTCCCCTTCACCCTCCTCTCCCCCCCCCCCCCCTTACCTCTCAGGTCTAAGGTTCTTGACGGCGACAACCATCTTGTCTCTATCGCCAGCGCAATTCTTGTTTGTGATTTGCCTTGTGATTTTGGTTTTTCACAGGTCAGTGTTGGTTTGATGTTCTTGTTCATATTGTTTACATGTGAGCCTCCATAGAAGTCATATCAGGGCGTTAAAAACATAAAAATCGTAAGTCATGTGTAGGTTAAGTGCAGAGTTTTAAGATAAAAAAACAATGTTAATCTCTGAAGGAGAAAACTTCCGCCCAAAAACTGTTCTACGTGATTCATGTGTGTAGCAATCAAATCTTAGACCAGACGTTAATAATCGTTACAAACAACCTGAAAAATCACATTAAATGGAATGTCTCAGAACAAGGCCTTCATGACGTCTGCTGTGAAATGCTTACATCTCGTGCCATATGGATTCCAGAACTCGATGATAAATCTGATGTTGGAGAGGCTCATCACAGTGTATACACATGGGTTCTCATCACCTTTTGAAAGGTTAGAGTAAGAGTGGTGTTACTATTGTGTAACCTGTGCAAAATTCTTTTTTTCAATCTTTTTTAATTTAAAAAAACACATCCGAACGATTTCTTATTAAAGCTTGATACCTCTGGAAGACTTCATTGTCAATTTGTGAGGCCCATTTCTGTAGCAAAAAAACCCCAATAAACTTAAGTATGTTTTTGGGCTTTCCGTCTGGAGTCTTATACAAAGGGACAGACTTTTCAGACAGGTTATTGTTTGTGGCATTTTTGCTGGTTGATCGGCGTTCTTGTTGCCTCTTACGAAACATATTCTTTTAGAGTGTTGGAACTTGCATGATGTGAGACATAAACACTTCACAGCAGACTCCATGTTCAGAGATGTCCCACCTGATGTGATCTTTAATTTTCTGAAAGAGATTAGCATTTTTCCTCTGATGTCAGATTTTACAGAGATATTTTTAACAAAATTTTCAGTGTGTTTTTAAGTGTGTTTTCAATGTTTGTGTGAATAAGTTGTTGTTGTTTTTTCTATGACTTGCGAGTTGGCATGAACGCGGTGACAGCCCTGATATGGCCCTTTGCGGTCGGCCAGGCTATAAGCTACATTACCTTACCTGTTGCCTCTTATATCAAGGTGTTCCGGAATGTAGACCAGAGCGATGTTGTTGCAGCGTTGTTGTTGTTGTTGTTGTTGTCGTACCCTGGCTAAAAGCCTCCAGGGATCATCCAAACAGCCGAAGTACTTGAACACTATGGTACAAATGCATCAGCTGGGGATGAGAACATTACGTGTGTGGCCGTTTTTGATTACCCTGCCACGTGGGCAGCCACACTCCGACTTCGGGGGATTTTGGAGACTGATGGAGTTATGCTAGGAGCTTGTCGCGACTGAAGACAATCCCCATATAACTATGCAGAGCATAACAACATTTTGATGTAGCCCTGGCGTTCTAGCCTATGTCAACTGGTCTGACACAGCCTTAAGCCAAGGCGATTGCAGCGTTGATATAATCAGTTCTTGGTGTGAAGAGGAAACTGAATTGGGAGAATGTCCTGTAATGATAACGCTGGTTTGATGATAACGTGAGAAAGAGGAACAGGTCTCCTTCTTGGACTTTCGACATTCGCAGTCTTCTGTTTCGGTATTTGAATATGAAGGTGATAGTTGTAACAGCGACAGGTTTGTGACGAAACGCACAGAAAACTGCCCTATGACTCTGGGCTCGGGAATAATTTAGTTCATAAAGCATGGTGAAGTGTCTTCATGAGCGCGTGCCGGTAGGAACCCACTCCCAGCCATCTACTCATCCCAGCGTAGGGTGTGTTTCCCCGAAGTTGGAGTATGGCTGCCTTAATGGCGGGATAACAAACGGCCATGCACACAAAACTCCACTCCTTTTGTTGGGCAGATGGGTTTAATCTTTGCCTGTCCATACAGGGAGTGTCCGCAGGAGTATCAGCCTGCGTACACAGAAGAAGAAGTAGGGTGTGTGTGTGTGTGTGTGTGTGTGTGTGTGTGTGTGCGTGTGTGTGTGTGTGTGTGTGTGTGTGTGTGTGTGTGTGTGTGTGTGTGTGTGAGTGTGTGTGTGTGTGTGAGTGTGTGTGTGTGTGTGTGTGTGTGTGTGTGTGAGAGAGAGAGAGAGAGAGAGAGAGAGAGAGTGGTGTATCTGTGTGTGTGAGTGTGTGGTGTTGTGCATGTGGTGTGTGCATGTGTGTGTGAATGAGTGTGTGTGTGTGTGTGTGTGTTGTGTGTGTGTGTGTGTGAGTGTGTGTGTGTTGTGTGCATGGTGTGTGTGCATGTGTGGGTGAAGTGTGTAGTGTGTGTGTGTGTGTGTGTGTGTGTGTGTGTTGTGAGTGTGTGTGTGTGTGTGGTGTGTGTGTGCGTGCGTGCGTGCGTGCGCGCGTGCGTGTGGTGTGTTGTGTGTGTGTGTGTGTGGTGTGTGTGTGTTTATCCGCGCGTGTGTGTGTGCAAAGGTGCATACTTAATACTTCGGAACTAGACAGTATACAAACCAAAACATGAAAACAAACCCCGAGGTGACAGTGGGACCCAAGATAGTACTGTCCTCAACTCAATCAGTAGCCGGGAGCAGTCCTGCACACCCTCGCAGCCTGCGCTGTGTTCCATGCTGCAGGCACGCCTCGCATTCCATTCGACGTGGTAAGGACATAAGTGCTCTTTGATAGTGCCACTGTGTACCCGATGGCCAACAGAACCTCCAACATTATATTACCGGTTGCGACTGCAGCCCCCCAGTCAAATAACGCCACACCAAGCGAACTGCTTTGCAGCACTTGCACCCCACTCGTTCCGTTTCGTAGACAGGTGAAACAGTACAACCTAGTCACAATTTCCTTCAACGGTTTTACAACCTCTGACGTAGCCCGAGTTCATCTCTATCCGTTCCATATTTCTATCTCACCTGGTTGCCATCTCCAACCCTCCATATTTCTATCTCACCTGGTTGCCATCTCCAACCCTCCATATTTCTACCTCACCTGGTTGCCATCTCCAACCCCTCCATACTTCTGTCTCACCTGGTTGCCATCTCCAACCCCTCCATACTTCTGTCTCACCGGTTGCCATCTCCAACCCCTCCACATTTCTATCTCACCGGTTGCCATCTCCAACCCCTCCATATTTCTATCTCACCGGGTTGCCATCTCCAACCCCTCCATATTTCTATCTCACCTGGTTGCCATCTCCAACCCTCCATATTTCTATCTCACCGGTTGCCATCTCCAACCCCTCCATATTTCTATCTCACCGGTTGCCATCTCCAACCCCTCCATATTTCTATCTCACTGGTTGCCATCTCCAACCCCTCCATATTCTATCTCACCGGTTGCCATCTCCACCCTCCATATTTCTATCTCACCGGGTTGCCATCTCCAACCCTCCATATTTCTATCTCACCTGGTTGCCATCTCCAACCCCTCCATATTTCTATCTCACCTGGTTGCCATCTCCAACCCCTCCATATTCTATCTCACCGGGTTGCCATCTCCAGCCCCTCCATATTTCTATCTCACCTGGTTGCCATCTCCAACCCCTCCATACTTCTGTCTCACCTGGTTGCCATCTCCAACCCTCCATATTTCTATCTCACCGGGTTGCCATCTCCAACACCCTCCATATTTCTATCTCACCGGGTTGCCAACTCCAACCCCTCCATATTTCTATCTCACCGGGTTGCCATCTCCAACCCCTCCATACTTCTATCTCACCTGGTTGCCATCTCCAACCCCTCCATATTTCTATCTCACCGGGTTGCCATCTCCAACCCCTCCATATTTCTATCTCCCCGGGTTGCCATCTCCAGCCCCTCCATATTTCTATCTCACCGGTTGCCATCTCCAACCCCCCCATATTTCTATCTCACCGGGTTGCCATCTCCAACCCCTCCATATTTCTTCTCACTGGTTACCTATAACTAACCCCTCTTTTTTGGTTGCCATCTAAAGACCAACTTTATGTCACGGTTCACCCAACTAACATTCAGTTTGACATATCAATCTAGTCTACCTGTTCACATACCCACATCAATCCTTCTATTGTGCTGCACTGACCTGTGCTATAGTGGAGAGGATAAAGCGAGGGAGAGAAAGGGGATGATTGCATCAATCTGATGATCAAAGCCCGGGAGAGAGAGCGGAGGTTGGGAGGGAGGAGCGGGGAGGGGAGGCGTCAGTCTGAGGCCACACGCCACCATTGGGATTTTGAGCTACAACACTGTATAATCCATGTAAGCATTTTGAAGACTACCATAACTTTGAGCCATCATTGAATGTTAATCTGATAATCGATCGAAAGAACAATTCCCCGCCAATTATTTCCCTTGTTTTGGGGGGATCTTCACCGATGAAATCACACACAATCTTCAAATGCATGACCTTACCCTTAGCTGACATCACATTTCAGGCCTTCGCACTCACCCGTCACCCTATCTTTGCGCCAACTTCAGGAGATAACACAATCCCATTCCTTTGATTTTAATCTGTCTGCTTGGAACCACCTGGCTTGTACCTTGATGGCCACGTGAAAGAAAATGAGGAGACTCAACTTTCAGACACAATAAAAATTCTCGACACAAACTAATTGCGCCAGTCTATAAATACTCAACTTAAGCAAGGCCTTGACGCACTAATCTTTGGTGTGCAGCCTGATGATCCTCGCTCCATTCTGCAGTCACCGGCAGAGTCTGGTGGCCAAAGACTGGAACCGGACGTTTCCCAGTTTCCGACTGAATAAAGTGTACAGATGTACAGATCTAGACATATCTATATGTGTCAACCTGGGCCTGGATTCGGCTGAGCCGACAGAGGGACAATGTCTACTGACCAGAGTATAAGTCCATAGTGGCACTCTCTAAACATACCTGTCTACTGACCAGAGTATAAGTCCATAGTGGCACTCTCTAAACATACCTGTCTACTGACCAGAGTATAAGTCCATAGTGGCACTCTCTAATCATGCCTGTCTACTGACCAGAGTATAAGTCCATAGTGACACTCTCTAATCATGCCTGTCTACTGACCAGAGTAGAATATCAGTCCAGACAAAAAGCTGTGAACATTGCTGCCGACAGTTCTCATATTCTTTCAAAAAACTACAATGTTCTACCATCTGGACGAAGATTCCAAATTCCAAAATTCAAAACAAATAGAACTTAAAAACAGTTTCGTTCCCAATTCCATCTAACACCTGAATCAAAACTGAGCTTTCAATAAGATTCGGTTCAGAAAGCTTATTTGTATATGTGTGTGTGTGGATATTATTCTGTTTGTGCGAGTGGACGGGTGGGTGTGATTTGTGATTTGTGATTTGTACAATATAGATCCATAGACATGTTTTTATGACCTCTCTTAATTTCTCTTTGGAGAGAATAAAGTGTTCGTGACTTCACTTGACTTGACAGTGTCAATCTCTATGCCAAGCACTAAGTATTCTGTCAGCCGCTCGTGTAGCCTTTGCCATACTGCACCCATCTAGTCTACTGGTGAGTGACGCTTGCAATCAAGACGATCAGTTGTATTCTATTGTTTGCATTCTGAGGGTGTCTTAATAGTTTCTTTGAAGTTGGCTCATAGATTCATGGGTTAAATAGGATCAGTTACTAAATCAATGGCTCTGGGAGACCCTCTCTCTCTCTCTCTCTCTCTCTCTCTCTCTCTCTCTCTCTCTCTGTCTCTCGCTTTTTTTTTGTTTTGCTGCCCCCCAAAAAAAAATTTCATCTCACTTTGCTTTGATACTTTCTACGTATTTCATGCCTTACGAAAAATGATTACATGTTGTGCCTTCTCTCTCTCTTCTCTCTCTCTCTCTCTCTCTCTCTCTCTCTCTCTCTCTCTCTCTCTCTCTCTCTCTCTCTCTCTGTGCGTGCGAGCGTGCGTGTATGTGTGTGTTCAAAATTATGTACGTACTTTGTCATATTCATATTTTACTGTTTTTAATACATGCTAATCTTGTACGTTGTAGTACATTTACATATGTTCCCCCAGCCCACCTCACCCCCTACCCCCACTCTCTCCTTCCTCTTCATTATTGTTATTCTCATTTTTATTTCTATTTTTTTGTTTGTTTATTATTATTCTTTTTTTTCATTTCTCTTCTATTTTCATTTGATGTTCCAGTATGATTGCATGACCGCTTTGCTTGCTTGTTTGTTTTCTTACATTATTTCATTTCACTGTATGTTGTAGTCCCTACTCAGGGCGAGGACTGGATGTAAAAAAGCGCGTCAGTGCTTATCTATTATCCTCGTAAATAAAGAATTTTGTCTTGTCTTGTCTTGTCTTGTCTTCTCTCTCTCTCTCTCTCTCTCTCCCTCTCTCTCTCTCTCTC
This sequence comes from Conus canariensis, assembly GCA_033310375.1. Taxonomy (NCBI): domain Eukaryota; kingdom Metazoa; phylum Mollusca; class Gastropoda; order Neogastropoda; family Conidae; genus Conus; species Conus canariensis. The sequence goes on from CM065722.1 coordinate 7,407,673, forward strand.
TCTCTCACACACACACACACACACATGCACACACGCACGCAGGCACGCGCGCGCGCGCACACACACACACACACACACACACACACACACACACACACACACACACACACACACTGACGCCACACATCATCTATGCATTCACTGACGCTTGCAACGTTTGCCTGTACGTGTCTACTGGCTTGCTAGCATCGTGTGCTTGTTGAGCTGGGAGAGAACGAGCGGGGGGGGGGGGGGAGTGTGTGGAGAAGGGAAGGATTGGACGGCGGGGTTGGGGTGGGGAGGGCTAACTCTGATAATATAAAAAAAAAACGAAAACTATCCATGGCCACTGGCCAATTCAGCGTGTTCTGATTATTGCCCATCCCTCCACCTCCAATTCTCCCCTAAGGCTCGCACGTCGTTGCCCGGTGCAGCCGTCAGGAACTGACCTACCCCCCGAAAAGAAAAGATCCCACCACGGATATTTTGAACCACCTTGTTACAGCGCGACTACGCTGACGCAAGTGAGTGTATGTGTATGCGAGTGGTGTGTGTGTGTGAGTGTATGTGTATGTGCGCAAGAGTATGAGTGCATTCGCACACCCGAATGTGCGTCTGTTTGTCTGTCATTGCACGTGTTCGTTGTACATACGTGCGTGCGTGTGGTTGTGTGTGTGTGTGTGTGTGTGTGTGTGTGTGTGTGTGTGTGTGTGTGTGTGTGTGTGTGTGCGTGCGTGCGTGCGCGCGTGTGTGTGTGTGTGAGTGTGTGTGTGTGTGAGAGAGAGGGAGAGAAAGAGCGTGTGTGTATTTGTGGATTGAGTGTTTGTGTGCGAGCGTGTTTGCGAGTAAGCGTGTGTGTGCATGTGTGTATTTGTGTGTGTGTGTGTGTGTGTGTGTGTGTGTGTGTGTGTGTGTGTGTGTGTGTGTGTGTGTGTGTGAATGCGTGTGTATATGTGTGTGTGGACGCTCTCTCTCTCTCTCTCTCTCTCTCTCTCTCTCTCTCTCTCTCTCTCTGATTTGGTGGAACTTCTTCTTGTCGGAAGGAAAAGGCACTACTGAGAAGGGAAATTGGGTGTGGGTGGAGGTTTATGTTTGTGCCTTTGTATGAATTTCATTTTGCTACCATTGTCTTGTGTATTTCTCTGTAACTATTAATTCCTGATTGTGCGGCGCATTAGACTACAACTAATCCTGGAAATACAAGATAAACAAATAATTCAATTTGGATTTTCTTCACTGTATCATCATCTTCATCAAAAGAATGTTTACTATTATGTTTCTTATTATGTTTCTCATTATTATTATTATTATTATTATTATTATTATTATTATTATTATTATCATTACTATTATCATTATTGTTGTTATTATTATCATTATTACTGTTGTTCAGCAGCAGCTGTTGTAGTAGTAGTAGTAGTAGTAGTAGCAATGTCATTACTATAACAACCATATTGTGAAATACATCGAAGCAGCCTGTATTTTCAAGATTTTCGAAAATTCAATACGAAGACAGATTTAAGATGAAAATGCGGCGTTATACGGAGATTTTCCCCACTGAGTCAGAGTATGTCACATAGTTTCAAACTTTCATAACAGTTTTGTAAGGCCCCACACCAAACCACACAGAGAGTAACAAAAGAGGGCAATCAATAATCAGTGTTATTAAGCGTGATAGCGAGATGTTGTGCACGTGTTCAAATCATCCGCCTTACATGCGCACTTACAGGCCAACAACCTGACTCGCTGGACAAACTCTTTCCTGCTCGTCACATGTTCATCCTAAAGAGATTTTGTTTTAACCCATTCACCACCAGTTGTGCTGAGAGTCAGCATTTTCTCAATGTCCTCTGCCCTTAGGCGCTTTTTTTTTCCAAAGCCGGTAATTCCATCACTTATAAAGCAATTCGATTCCCACTTTAATCAAGTAAAAGAATATGTTCGTGGTTTAACTGTCAAGGTCTTTCTGTTCTCAAGGTCTGACCAGCACACTGGGCTAATGCGTAGGTCAGATATGTGCTAACTCGTAGCCACGAGACCCTCTTCTTAAATTATCTTATCTTATTCATTAATTCGTTTATCCATCATCTTAAAATCATGCTCAGTTTGGTCTCAGTGTGGTGTAGCGTTTATGGACTAGTCCGCACGCAGTGACGCCTCCTTTATGAAACTGAAACTGACACTTTCTGTTCTTCTGCCAAGGAGAGTTACCAGTTCCCTATTATGAGAACTCTTCTGCCTGGGAGGCCAGAAAGTTGATTTCTTTTTCCTGCCGGCGGTTTCGACATGTCTATCACATGAAAAGCGAGTCACGAAAGAGCGGTAGCAAGCAATAACGGTCATCAATTGAACTTCCACACACTGTTGTCCGGCTTTCATCGTTTAAGTGTTCACTGCTACATGTTTTAAAGTACAATCCCTCTAGTCACTAAAAAAGAAAGCCACTGGACATTGCCTTGCCATCAGGCCTGGCCTACATCTCACTTGGCACTGGTCGACAACCTGCCCGCAGTTTGTTTTGAATGCCGTGCAACAGAGAAGCTTCAGGAGAACACACACTGCGTTATTTCAGTGGTGTCGGCTGTGTGACAGCTTCCCTCTCCTTGCTAGGCTCATCGCCTGACTTGGTGCAGAAGTCGACTTGCGCCGCCGCTGCTTTGCTTGTGGTTGCATTGTGGCGACATTGCTGCTGAAGAGTTAAAGAGCAGTGAATGAAAGCCTATGTCAGTCCAAACGGCATGCTCAAAGATGACTGAACTTGCAGGGCCTCTGAATGTTTGTCACAGACTTCACCAAGATTAGAACTCTCCAGGTGCTTCAATATCATTATTCTTATACAGTAACAACAGCAGCAGCAACAACAACAAAAACAACAACGACAACAACAACAGCAACAACAACAAGTTAAATTCATACTCTTAGCATCACGCTGACTTCAAGCATTGCCGATCAGCTGCACTTGCACCTACCCACAAACACTGACAGATCATTTTAATATGTGGTGTTGATCAATGGTCTCCGGTAGGTTTAAGTATCTAACTGCAATATTTGTCACAAACGTTGCCAAGGAAAGGATTTTTTTTTATGACATATCTCCTCCCCATCCTCATTCTCTCCGTCCCTCACTTCTCTCCAGGATCAAACTGACAGCAAGGAGGGGGGGATAAGTCTCTCCTCTTTTCTCTCCAGGATCAAACTGACAGCAGGGAGGGTGAATAATTCTCTCCTCTTTTCTCTCTCAGGATCAAATTGACAGCGGAGAGGGGGGATAATTCTGGGCCGTTACACAGCAACGATGGCCGTCGACTGTCGTCACTCAATTCTGTGTCAGCCACGGGAAGCAACCCAAGCCGTCATGAAAAGCCCGCTGCTTCTAATTTCCAGCCTGTCCACAACTGGCCACAATCGTATTACGCCATTAGATAGCTTCCCCTCAGGTCACCGCCATATTGCCTGTCCGCCATCTTTGATTTAGAGGAGTTGGGAGCTGATTGCCCCTTACGGCTATTGCATTTTCTGTTCAAACAGGTCATGGGTTGTCCTTTTGTTCGGTTGATTTTCTACGGTTGATAAATGAAATATGTAAATGATCGCAAGTAAAACATGTTGTGAATGATGATTGAAAATGTCAAAAATCAAACATGTGTGGATTTTGACTGAAAAAAAATGCTGTGAATGATGACTGAGAACTAAAACACGTCAATCATGACTGAAAAAGTATACGTTGTACATGGTGACTAAGAAGTAAAACATGTTGTAGGTTGTGACTGAGAAATAAAACATGTTGTAGATGATGACTGAGAAATACAACATGTTGTAGAAGATGACTGAGTAATACACAACTGTTGTAGATGATGATTGAGATAAACATATTGTAGATGATTACTGAGAAATACAACATGTTGCAGATGATGACTGAGGAATGAAACATGTTGTAGATGATGACTGGAGGAAATAATACAACATGTTGTAGATGATGACTGACAAACAACATGTTGTAGATGATTACTGAGAAATAGAACATGTAGATGGTGACTGGTAGAAATATAAAACATGTGTTGTAGAGAATGATATTAGAAATGGAAACATGTTGTAGATGATGATATAGAAATGGAACATGTTGTAGATGATGACTTAGAAATGGAACATGTTGTAGATGATGACTTAGAAATGGAACATGTTGTAGATGATGACTTAGAAATGGAACATGTTATAGATGGGGATTGAGAGACACAAGATGTTGTAGATGATGACTGAGAAATGGAACATGTTGTAGATGACAACTGAGAAATGGAACATATTGTAGATGGTGACTGAGAAATAGTACATGTTGTAGATGGTGACTGAGAAAGAGAACATGTTGTAGATTACGACTGAGAAATAACACATGTAGATGATAACTGAGAAACAAAACGTGTTGAGATAGACTGAGAAATAAACATGTTGCAGATGATGACTGAGAAATAGCAACATGTTGCAGATGATGACTAGAAATACAACATGTTGTAGAGATGACGAGGAGAAATACAACATGTTGTAAGATGACTGAGAAATACAACAAGTTGTAATGATGACTGAGAAATAAAATTGCAGATACGAGAATACAACGCATTGTAGATGATGACTGAAAAATGGAAACATTGTA
>CM065722.1:7417296-7419796 GCA_033310375.1 Conus canariensis
ATAAACGAGTAAGTAAAATCATATTTAAAAAATGGATAGAATCCAGAGACAGAATCCATCTGATTCCACTCTCATCGCAGACAGCTCGTGCGCACGAAAACACACACACAACACACACCACACACACACACACACACACATGCACACACGCACGCACACACACACACACACACACACACACACACACACACACACACACACACCACACACACACACACACCACACACGCACACACACACATACGCAAGCACGCACGCACAAAATAGGCAGTAAAATGTGATTATTTCGAAATTCACATTTTCTTGGGTTATTTTCCCTTTTTATTTCTAAATGTGTACAAAACATTCACCGATAAATGCGTCTTGAATCTTGACTTACACCTGCGAACAAAACGCTGAATCACAGCTTACCTGCCTGTCTAACAGTCAATCAATACGATCAGTCAGTCCAAACGCCTGTAAGCGCAGCAGGAAACAAGTTCCAATGAGTAGGTTCTGTTCGAAAGATGGCTCTACATTATTGAAAACAAAACCCTGTACATAGGACCTGTTGGACAGAAGGCTCTATTGACAGAACCAGCTGGAAATTGTGGACCCTGTTGGAAAGAAACCCCCACACGTAATCCCTGCCTGAAACAAGGTTGTACACTTAGGCCCCGCTGGGGAAAAAAAAGGTTCTAAAATGTAGGCCCTTTTGGAAAGAGGCTTTATACGTAGGTCCTGCTAGAAAGAAGGCGCTATACGAAAAGCCCAGCTGGAAAAAAAGACTATGCAAAAGTCCTGCTGGAAAAAAAGAGCCCTCAACGTAGTCTTGCTGGGGGAAAAAGCTCAATATGTAGGGTCTGCTGGAAAGAAAGCTCTACATGTAGGCCACGTTTGGGCTCTACACATAGGTTCTACAGAAAACAAAGCCACAGTCATAGGTCGTGCTGGAAAACATCTCTACACGTAGCATTTGCTGCAAAGAAAGCCCTACACATAATCATATCCTGCTGGAAAGAGAACCATAGACATATGCCTGCTGGAAAGAAAGCCATAGACATACGGCCTGCTGGAAATCCATAGACATACGGCCTGCTGGAAAGCCATAGACATATGGCCTGCTGCAAAGAAAGCCCTAGACATATGGCCTGCCGGAAAGAAAACCATAGACATATGGTCTGCTGGAAAGAAAGCCCTACACATAGGCCTTGCCGCAACAAAACCCTAGATATAGGCCCTGCTTGAAAGCCATATATATATATATATATATATATATATATATATATATATATATATATATATATATATACACGCAGATCCTTCTGGGAAAATGTGCAGCCTATCAGTTCACCCTTCCATCCATATAAATGTACAAAACACCAACCCGTCTCAATATAAATGTATCAAAGAAGAATAGAAAATGCATACACACGTATATATACATACATACATAAAAAAAAAAAAAATCAGGATACATTATGTACAAGGCATTATATTCACACTGGTGGTGGACTGTTCTGTATCAAATGATCGTCAGTAGCATCATTGCAGCGAATTTTTAAAAAAGTGTAACACAGAAAAAAAAGTATAAACAATTACATTATTTCACATGCTGAATTCCAGTGTAGTGAATCAGTAACGGCACCTCTAATACCCAATGTAGAATTACATTCCATACAAAAGAAATATCAGTCAATCATTATGTTCATTTTGAAAAAATGCCCAAAATACGAATTATAAGACGAGCCAACGTGTACTTTTGTTTGTTTGTTTGTCAGCTTTCCCCTTTATTGTTGTTTGGCGCTGCTCTTTTGTTTTGTCTTGTGGTTGTTTGCCTTTTTTTCTCTCATATTTTCATGACATTTCTGTGGCAGTACCTTCGTGATCTCATTTCTCTCTTTCCAACATAACCAACCACAGCAAGGTGGCGTCACTGCAGCCCCACTGTCAGCGATCCACATGGTGCCACCAATATCACGTCGCCACGAAGCAACCCACCAGAGGAGACACTGCACTGCTGCTGAGTCGTTTTGCCGGGTGTTCCGTGATGCTTGTTCTGGTTTGAGTTACAGACAGACACCACGTAGAGAGCTCCTTACTGACGTCAATAATTGCTTCATTATAGATCCATCATCATTGAGAGTGCCTCTCCAGAGTCAAACAGCCACAACGTTCATCCAAGAACAGTTTCTACGGACTTGCCGCCGTTGAATATGATGATTCGAGTTCGTCCCCGACACAGATGTGTGGAGGAATCCATGGGGAAGCCCAAGGAGAGGTGATGGGATGTCTAACTAGTCATCAGGAGGCCTAGGCTCCAAGGCCACAGATTTGAACCATGTTCCCCTATTTATGAAAATCAATGAGGATAGTGAACAGGACGTTTGGTCAGAGCCGACACAACTGTACACTTACTATATGTACTATATGTTTCCGTTCAGAGATGTCCAGGCGTTAACCAGACCCGAGAGACACAAACACCCGCTGTGTTGGTCAGGAAATGTGAGCAACAATGTCAA
>CM065722.1:7424796-7429796 GCA_033310375.1 Conus canariensis
AACACCGCCAACTTCGCCCCGCTACTGACCACAAGACATGCTTCGTCGCTGAGCCTCTTCAGGAAGGCGTCATCGGGTCATCATCCCAAGACAGTCAGTCCCCATGACCTTGTCAACACTGACCACTTGGACGGCGAATCCATTACGGGCATAGACGTGGAGAGGAAACCGAAAATGAAGTTGCCACAAGAGCAAGGGCCAGACCTTGAGACATTTCGTTTAAAATGTTCAACGACAGTGAGGATGATGAAGATGATTCTAGGGAGTGAACTAACTGCTTTAGTACGACATGACAAGTCCCCGTCTTCTACGCATTTTTTTCATATAAAAATGTCCCGGAGGTAACCAGGCCCGAGAGATACAGACACCCGCAGCGTTGATTGATGAAGATGAGCAACACTCTCAGAGATGGATCAAGTCTGAGGACACTGGATTGTGTGGTTCTGGTCCTCTCATTGGTGACCGTAGCACACTCTGCTCTGCTAAGAGCCGGCCGAACAAAAGAATCACACAAATGAATGCATCCGGTCGGACTCGAACCCATGATCTGCCAGTCTGCAGCACGCGATACTAACCGCCGGTCCGTGGCGGCTGGCGGGCCATTTCTGTGAAGTCTGACTTTGGTTTTACCGTGCAGGATGAATTTTACATTCAAAAAGTTGCTTCTGCGGGAGCAAGAAAGCGCTTTCAATGGTTAAGGAATCTGTTTAGAAGCTTGTTATCTTCACACAAAGTGAGGAAAAACGAGAAGGAAAGTCACACATCATAGCTAAACGAAAGTAAATACAGATCAACAAAATACACTGTTTAGCGCTTTTGTGTGGGCTGCACTTAGCATACATAACATTAGAGAACAAAAAAGAACCACTTATGGCGTTCAGCATTTGTATCGATGTGACTTTAGTTTCAGTTTTCAAGTAATATGTACATGACACATTTTGTATTTTCATTAGTTTCTCTTGGAACTCCCTTCCTCCAAACATACAAAACATACAAAAAGTCCTTCTCACTGCACAATGAAAACAGCACAGTATGATTGATCCTGTATGGCAACAACCACGCAAACCAATTTACCAAAGCTGTTTCAGGAGACATTCTATCCCTCTACCAAACTGCAAAACTCTGATATCTTTCCAATGTGCTATTGACTCTCACTAATTTTTTTCTCAGCCTTCAAGACAGTAGCAGGCCTCGCAGTTGTGGTCATAGTCGTGACAGCGTTTGCTGTTGTGTTGGTTGTCCTTTGTAGTAGTTAGTGCTGCTGTTTTGTAGCTCTGTTACACTGAAGAGCATACATCAGCGACTGGTTTAATACAACGGTGGTATTGTTCTCACGAGACAGCTGCAAGGAAGACGTAGGCTACGTGTCTTTTCTTTCTTTACCTCATCTTTTTTTCTTCGTTCTGCCGATGTCGCCATCGCATTGATCGTCAAAATGCTCCCTTTCTCTAACTTACTGGAAATCTGACACCGTTTTTCTTTTCACTTGTTTTGACCACACTCACGTTGGTTGTATCATGTTGCAGCGAATGTCTCTCTTTTAGTGTCTAGTTTCGCCAGAAGAGAAATATTCTGTCTCTGTTTTAATGTAGCATTTATATGGGGGTTTTTTAATCATGGTTTCGACTTGGCCAAGTGACGCACAGGCGCAATACGAGCCAGGCCATATTCCCCCTCTCCCTCTGCCATCCCCGTCCCCCTCTTTCGCCTACCCCCTCCCACTCTTCTCTGCCTACCTCACCTTCTTCCTTTCTCGCGATAGACTGACCTCATTTTTTTCCTCTCTTTTAAGTTAAGCAAGTTACATTCAGATTTTCTGTCCTCCACCATCAAAGGTAAAAGGGCAGACGTAGAGAAATAATTCCCGTGGTTCAGGGATGACGGGGATCTGTCTAGCACTACACTGGTACCACCAGAACGACAACGCGACAAGATGGGCAGATGAAAAAAAAAACAACATTTGTTGTTGCTGTTGTCTGACGCAAGCGATTCGCCCAGTTTTATAACCTTCTTTGCGATTGGTGGAAAACAGCTGCTTGTTTGCCTCGTGGGGAAGGCGAGGAGTGTATTTTTCAAGAACTTTTCTGTAACAAAAGGCAAAAAAAATTTAAGAAAAGGGGGGGGGGGGAGGGAGGGGGGAAGTTGCCACAGGTAGTTGCTGACACTCATAGAACTTCATTTCGGCTTCATCTACGAAAGTTAATCTGCTCTTTCAACAACAACAAAACAAGTGGGAGGTGGGGAGGGGAAGGGGCCTCCAAACCACACATTTCTTTCCAAACAAAAATGCACAAAGTTGGGGTATTCTTTCATCGAATCAGGAATTTTGCAGAAAAAGAAAATTGTTATAGAAAAGTTCTTTTGAAATACTCAGGGAGACGAGGGGAAGGGAGGGAGGGTGTTGAAAGCTATGCCTTCCTCGGGCATCTGGCAAACCGCCGACACTCCTCGCCTTCCCCACATGGCAAACAAGCTGCTGATTTCCACCAATCGCAAAGAAGGTCATAAAACTGGGCGAATCGCGAAGCCCGACACATACAGTAATATCAAATACATTAACAAAAGACATAAGTTTTTGAAAGTATTTATAATAGCTCCGCTGAACAACGTAGACAAACGAATCACAAGACAAAACACGACGCGTTTCGACCTCTTAGTTCTCCTTCAGGCAAGATAAGCAACATTCAGGAAAACGAAAATGAACGAGCGAGCCATCACTTATCTCTGTCGATTGATACTTCTTCAAGACTGGCGCCGCTTTTTCGATCTTGAATATAGGAGGCAAATTCATTCGTTCATTGCAATACATTCATTTATTTATTGTTGTGTAAGAGGAACATTACATGTTTGTTATTTACCGTTTACTGTCTCCTGTCAGGTTTAAATTTTCCGTCCTAGGGACTGGTCCTCCGCTTTGCTTTGCGCTGTTCTGTCTCCACCACCCACCCCCCACCCACCCCGGGCCAAATGGCTGACTGACCTGGTACAGCAGGGCGTACTGCTCGCTGGTCTGCACGCAGCCGGCCCGTTCCTGCCGCATGGAGCGCACGCAGCGCATCACGTCCACTGTCCGGCCGTCCTCGTACTGCCGCATGCACACGTCCAGCGCCAGAAAGGTGCCCGTGCGAGCCGTGCCGTTACTGCCCCAACACGTACCAAGTAAAGGTAAGGTCAGGTCATGTTGCTTATACCCCAGCCGACCGCAAAGGGCTAATATCAGGGCTATTACCACGTTGAAGTCAACTCACAAGTCATTAAAAAAAGAAAAAGAAAAGAAGAAGCATTCACACATCTCTTTAAAATACACCTTCTGAAAATGCACAAGAAACGTCGTACGCACCAAGTAACATGGTTGTCACTTTTTCTTTTTTATAATTTATTTTCTCTTTTCATCTGTCAGATATATTTGGGAAACCATATACTCGCCTATTCCGTAACACAAACATTTTCAATCAAGGTTATAAATCTCGGTCTAACTAACACTCGACGTGGGCTACCAAAAAAAAAAGAAAAAAAAAAAAAAAGAAAAAAAAACCTTGATAACTTGGCATCGGTCCACAGCCTTGCTAGTCATGTTGATTGAAGAATTAGTACAATTAATAACAAGTAGAACAAGGAGGTGTATTACTTTTACCAAACAGCACGATTGAGAGAGAGAGATAAGGTAAGGTAGTGTTGCTTATAGCCCAGCCGACCGCAAAGGGCCGTATCAGGGCTGTCACCGCGCTGACGTTAACTGACAAGTCATTAAACAACAAAAAAGCATTCACAAATCTCTTTAAAATGCACCTTCTAAAAACGCACCAGAACCTTCGTTAAGAATCTTTCTTCCGTAAAATCTTAGATCAGGTGAAACACGTACCAAGTAACATGGCTGTCATGATTATGTTTGTTTGGGGGTTTTTTAATTCATTTTCCCTTTACATTTATCCGAAATATTTTGGGAAAACCATACTCTCGCTAGTCCTGAGCACGAACATTTTCAATCACAGATATGAACTTCGACTTGACACTCGCAGTGAGGGCAAAAGCCCGATTACTTGGCAGCGGTTCATAGCCAGACATTCATGTTGCTTGAAGAATTTGCGAAGTTAATACCAAGCAGAGCTAGCAGGTGTATAACTTTTATCACACAGCACAATTGAGAGAGAGAGAGAGAGAGAGAGAGAGAGAGAGAGAGAGAGAGATTATTATGAGTATGCCATCACATTTTTTACAGTGGAGAGGTTTTATGAGGCAACAATGTTCAACAGGCTGTTTTGATCTGAGTTGACACAAACTCTATTTCTTCACAGAATGTCGACTGAGGAAACTCCTCTGCTAGTTACAACAACAACAACAACAGAAGACAGGATTAACGTTCTGCCATTTGGATTTGTAAATGAAAAGAACTGGCAAACAGTAACAAAAAGACCATCTCATAGTATGCACGTTATCTCTTCCTCATGACTGCCAATCTTGTTCTTGTTGCTGAACAGGTAACACACCTTGAATAGTACGCCAAGGTTATGAGTAATGTTTCTAGTACGTATGCAGGCACAACTGGATTGTTCTCAGAATTTAGACTGTGTGTTGGGAAAGTTAGTTTTAAGTGAGGTGACTGCAAGCGGAAAATTGAAACAAATTTTAAGACGAATTCTTAGTGAGTGTGCCACAAACAAGGACAAACAAGTTATATGACAAAACACGACGCGTTTCGACCCCTTAGTTCTCCTTCAGGCAAAATAAACAACGTTCAGGACAATGAAAACTAAGAACAAGCGATCACTTATCTTCTCATATTCGGCGCAAGATGGGCGTTCACCTTGTACCGAATATAAGAAGATAACGTCCATCTTGCGTCGAATATGAGAAGATAAGTGATCGCTTGTTCTCCGTTTTCATTGTTCTAAAAGGTGTTTATCTTGCTTGAAGAAGACCTACGAGGTCGAAACGCTTCGTGTTTTGTCTTGTAACTTGGTAACTTGTTTGTTTTTTTTTTTTTTTTTTTTTTTTTTTTG
>CM065722.1:7434796-7437296 GCA_033310375.1 Conus canariensis
ATCGATCGATCAGTCGTGTCTGGTCGCGGCAGTCTCGTTAGCTTCTGGCTAATAAGTAGACCGGATTACCGTCAATCCCCTAGACACGTCCAAAACGAGGGGTGTGGCTGGGGTGGTTGGGTGGTGGGGAAGGATAACAGAGCAGTGTCATTACAGCGTGAACAGTAAGGAGAGGAGGGGTAGGAGGCAGGGGAGAACGACACTGGGGGAGGGGGGGGGGAGGGGGTGAAAGACTAACTAACCATCCACAGGATGATCGCTGTAGACAAGCGTCAGCCTGAGGTTATTGTAGCATACACGCTTCGAAGGGACATAATTGCTGTTCTCGCACCAGTTTCACGCAAAAAAAAATGTCTTTTTTTATTACAAAAGGGAGGTAATTACTGAACAAAAATGAATGTTGTTCTGTTAAGAAAAAGATCACGAACTAATCAGCTGCTTTCACATAGCTCACTGCCACAGCTGAGTCTTATTTTGGCTTCTTTTCGTAGAAAAAAAATGTTTCGAGATACATACAGGTATGTTTTAAAGCGTACAATTACATGGAGGGGGGTTGTTCTGGTGATAATTAATTGTTAAACTAACGGTTTTCTCGTGACAGACAGCAATGTTCATCTAAGAATAGCAGTTATTGCTCACAATATCTATTTTCTTCGTACGAAAATAGTTATGATTGCTATTTTTTTCGAGCCGGCAGGACTTGTCACCTAATGACGATGGAACGTGATGCAATCATCATCATTATCATGAATAAAGTCAATATCAGCGTCCTGACGTATTTTTCGTTATCATCACCATCATCATCAACCTACAACAATTACCATTATGACCATCGTTGCGTCAGCTCATCGTCATCATCGTCATCACCGTTCTTGTCGTCGCTGTCACTGACATCTTAATTTTTTTTTTTCTTTATTTGTTTTTTTTTTGTTTGTTTGTTTTGTGTCTTCATCTTAAGTGCGTAAAAGAGACTCTCTTTTTCAAACTCTCCTTGTTTTGTGTGTAATGCATTATAACATACCTTGCCACACCCAAACACACACTCAACACCATCACCACCACCGCTGCCTTATCGTCATGGTCACTATCACCATGGTCATGGGGGCGGTTGGTCAGAGCACTCACGTGGCCATCCTCCACTGGGCTGACGAGCATGACGATGGCGGAGGACTTCTGCTGCCACACCATGCGCCACAGGTCCCCCACCGTGCCCTCCAGGGGTGCTTGGGTGGCGATGTACCTCCTGGACTCCCCTCCGTACCCCTGCAACGATCAGGACTGTCACTGTAAATAGTACCTCCTCGACTTCCCTCAGTACCCCTGCAACATCGTCATCGTCACTGTGAATAGTACCTCCTGGACTCCCCTCAGTACCCCTGTAACATCAGGACTGTCACTGTAAATAGTACCTCCTGGACTCCCCTCCGTACCCCTGCAACATCGTCATTGTCACTGTGAATAGTACCTCATGGACTTCCCTCAGTATCCCTGCAACATCGTCATTGTCACTGGTAAATAGTACTTCCTGGACTTCCCTCAGTATCCCTGCAACATCGTCATTGTCACTGTAAGTAGTACCTCCTGGACTTCCCTCCGTACCCCTGTAACATCGTCATTGTCACTGTAAATAGTACCTCCTGGACTTCCCTCAGTACCCCTATAACATCATGATTGTTACTGTCGACAGTACTTGCTGGATTCCTCTCCGTCACCCTGCAGCATCAGGATTGTCACTGTAAACAGTATCTCCTGCACTCCCCTCCATACCCCTGTAACATCATGATTGTTATGTCAACACCACCTCCTGGATTTCTCTCCGGATCCCTGCAACATTATGATTGTTACTGTCAACATTACATCCTGGATTCCTCTCTGTATCCCTGTAACATTATGATTGTCACTGTAAAACAGTATCTAATGGACTTCCTCTGTACCTCTGTAACATCATGATTGTCACTGTCAACATTACATCCTGGACTCTCCTCTGTACCCCGGTGACACCTTGATTGTCACTGTCAACACTCCACCTGGACTCCCCTCAGTACCCTTGTAACATTATGATTGTCACTGTAAAACAGTATCTAACGGACTTCCCTCTGTGCCTCTGTAACATCATGATTGTCACTGTCAACATTACATCCTAGATTCTCCTCTGTACCCCGGTGACACCTTGATTGTCACTGTCAACATGCCACCTGGACTCCCGTCAGTATCCCTGTAACATCATGATTGTCACTGTAAAACAGTACATCCAGGACTCCCCTCCATACCCCTGTAACATTATGATTGTCACTGTCAACACTGCCTCATGAATTCTCCGCCGTACCCCTGCAGCGCCATCAGCGTCATGAAAACATTATCTCGGGGACCCCCCACCCCCCATATCCCTCCATCAGACTGTCATTGTAAACAGCACTCCATGGAGTCCTCTCCACACATTTGCAACATCATGATTATCACCGTAAACAGTACCCCTGGGATTCCCCTCCACACCGCTAGA
>CM065722.1:7442296-7447296 GCA_033310375.1 Conus canariensis
CAAATACATTTTAAGAATGTTAAAGTTTATGGAAAGAGTGCCATTTTCACGTATGCAATTTTGACACTAGATCCCATCATTTAAGCAAAACTAGAGTTTACTACAACGACTTTTTAAAAACTTTCTTTCGACCTAAAAAGTCTCGTTTTCGTAAAGTTACCAGTGAATTATTGATTTTCTTTTCTAATCGACCAGTTGCAAGGCCGACGTCATTTTACAAATATTGCGGACAAAAAGAATAAAAACAACAAAAAAAATGGGCTCAGACAAACAAAAAGGTGGCTTTACGAACCTACTTTCCAGATGTTTTGTCCAATGGATAAACTCATTTTATAGGTTAGTAGGGTCACACACACACACACACACACACACACACACACACACACACACACACCACACACACACACACGCACACACACACACACACACACACACACACACACACACACACACATGCGCGCGCGTTCTTTCTGTCTTTAAATCTAAATATAGACAGATATCAACTGATACAAAAACAAACAATAAGTAGGCCTAATGTCCTGAATTCTTCAAGAGAGAGAAAATCTTGAACTAAAAACGAACAAATCATGAGCAGATTAAAAGCCTGGTTGCGCCATCATTGTAAGTAAACAAACACCAGTAAACACAGAGCAAACCGCCAACATGACGTCACATATAATCTTCGTTACGTTTGCTATGGGCGGTATCCGTCATACTGCCAGAAACCGCCAGTAATTACAAATTTGATAGAACGACAGTACGGCAAGAAGCTTGACAATCTGAATGAAAATTTCATCCAAATGTCACAGTTTTATACATCTGTCCTCTTTACCACATTTATTTTATATCTTGCTTATGAAGCGAAAAAAAAATCTTGCAAAACCTCCGCCCCAAAAACGTTGACAAACGAATCACAAGACAACGGCGCGTTTCGACCTCTTAGGTCTTCTTCAGGCAAGATACACAACACTCAGGACAATGAAAATCAACGAGCAATCACTTTTCTTCATCCAATTCGGCGCAAGATGGGCGAATTGGAGATTAAACACCCAACTTGCGCCGAATTGGATGAAGATAAGTGATTGCTCGTTCATTTTCGTTGTCCTGAGTGCTGTGTATCTTGCCTGAAGAAGATCTATGAGGTCGAAACGCGTCGCGTTTTGTCTTATGATTCGTTTGTCAACGTTTTGGGGGGGCGGAGTTTTAGCAATAATTTTTCAAATTTGTTCAGATTTCCGCCTGCAGTCGCCCACACTTGGAATCCGGATCTTGCTTACGAAGTTCATGCAGATCTTTTGTCGCATCACACTGCGCTGTTCATGTAAACAGTTCAAACTCATAGCAAGTACCCAACAACACTGCCTAAGCGTGTTCAGCCTGGTATTCTAGCTGTTTGAATCTTACTGAAAGTGCACAGAGTGGAAGGAAGGAGAGCGACAGACATTGCTTTAACAGTGTGTCGCCGAACAGACGGTGATGTGTGGTTTACCTCATCTGTCTGCCCCCGTCGCAACGCAACGCGTACATCTGACGATGAGTGTGAAATTCGCCCGCGCGCGCACACACACACACACACACACACACACACACACACACACACACACACACACACACACACACACACAACAAACACACACACACACACACACACACACACACACACACACACACACACACACACACAGAAAGAGAGAGGTACAGGCAGACAGACAGACAGATAGCCAGAGAAGGGGGGGGGAGGGGGGTCGGGTAGTTTGGCAGCAATGAGGAGAGAGAGAGAGAGAGAGAGAGAGAGAGAGAGAGAGAGAGAGAGAGAGAGAGAGAGAGAGAATGTATTTACAAGTAAAGGGAGAGAACCACTCGGCAACATGTGACCAACAAAGTCATGATTCACTCCCATGTAACACCATTCCCCTGATTTTTATGGCCAGGAGCCGAGGGATTTCTTCCACAGTTTTGAGACGGCCCTCAGAGAGTCGCATTTGAGCAGACAGAGAGGGGGGAGGGGATGGGAGGGTGGGGGCATGGGGAGGAGGGGGAAGGCTGTGAAGGTCATGGTAATTTTTTTTTTCTGCGTACGCAGGCTGATACTCCTGCGTACACTCCCTGTATTGACAGGCAAGGATTAATCCCATTTACCCAACAAAGGGAGTGGAGTTGTGTGTGTATGACTGTTTTTTGTTTTACCCCGCCATTAAGGCAGCCATACTCCAACTTCGGGGAAGGTCATGGCTAATGACATCGTATTCTCGAGAGAGAAAAAGGGCCGAGTGAGAGAAAAAAAAACACATGGCTCAACATTTTCCAAGCGGAGGGAAATGGTGGGGGGGGGGGGGGGGGGGGACATTTCCGACAGAACTCGCTGCGGGTGACCTCCCCTCTGGGTTACGACCAACCGTGAGGTAAGGTAATGTTGCTTATAGCCCAGCCGACCGCAAAGGGCCATACCAGGGCTGTCCAGACGTACGGAGGATTACAGAGATTTATCAATATTTTAGAACAACATATACGTTAATACACATAGTTTCAGTTTCAGTTTCACCAAGGTGTCACTGCGTGCGGACTAGTCCATAAACGCTACACCACATCCACTAAGTTTTGAGACCACACTGGCCATGATCTAAAGCTGATGGATACATGAATTAGTGACTAAGATGAGAGAACTAAGAAGAGGGTCTCGTGGCTACGACTTAGCAGATGTCTGAAACTGAGGACCTACTTAACATTTGTTCTGCCGTCATCATCATTCTATGTGTGAGTGTACGTGTGTGTATAGGTGCGTGGTCACGGGCTCATGTGTGTGTGCGCCACTGCATGCCGTGCGCAAGCGCATGTGCGTATGTATATAATGTGAGTGCAAGCGTGTGTGTATGCGCGTACATGTGTCTGTGTGTGTGTGCATAATATATATGTTATGTGGGCATTACATAATATATTACGTATAATATGATATGTGTGCGCATAGTAATGATAGCGTGTGCGTGTGTGTGTGGTGTGTGTGTGTGTGTGTGTGTGTGTGTGTGTGTGTGTGTGTGTGTAATATGTGTGTGTGTGTTCGTTCGTTCGTACTTCTGTTTAACGTCTGTTCACTTTGAGTGATATTAGACGTGAATGAAAGAAGAGAGTGACTGACTGAATGAATGATTAAATGAATAAGCCTGTGTGTTGTGTAAGCATGAATGTAGGCCTTTGTATGTGAGTGTGTACGTGTATGTATCTGTATATGTGTCTAAACTGAACAATAAACATATCAATAATCTTAAACACAACAATTAGTGGAGAAAAAAAACAATATATAGCAAGAAGACAAAAATCCTTCACTATCTTAAACAAAATGAGTTAGCTCAAAACTATCTAAATAAAAACCCCAATCGGACTATGAATTAAGTATTCAGCAATTTCGATCAGCAGAGAATGATTCGAAAGTAGATCTTGCAAGTTTTTTTCAGAAAAAGTATTGGATCGTAATGATGTTGGTAAGAAAGTAGTCAACTTGTGACAATTGAACACAATGTGGTTCAGTGTTATCTCTTTACCACAAATACAGTTAGTATTCTTACTAAACTTTGTTTTCAAAGCATTTAGCTTTAATCGAATTATAAGGGAAGATATCTGTCTGGAATAATAAACTGGAAGATCAGGCATTTTTCTTAATACAAGGTCTATTGGAAAAGCTTCCCATTGGTTGGATGAAATCTCTGTAGACGTATCAACATTTGTTTGAGCTCTCTTCCGTGCAGTCGATCCAAGAGTATGATAACATTCTACTACTGACGGTTTTATTTTCAACTCAGAAAATGACCCTGCTTTTTTAGCACCTTTTTTCGCAGCCCTATCAGCCAAATCATTTCCAAGTATACCAGTATGCGAAGGAATCCAGCAAAATTCTATAATAATGCCTTTAGACACCAGACAGTATAAAAGATATTTAATTTCAAACACAAGGTCGGGTCGTGTCGATATATTAGAGGAGTCAAGGGCAAGTAGGACTGATTTTGAATCTACAAAGAAAACTATCTGAGCGATGTTAATGGGAAGATCTGTTAGAAATTCCATTGCCATCATTATCGCTACTAATTCGGCTGTGAATATAGATAAATTACTACCCAGAAAGAACAATCTTTGAGTTTTAAGGGAAGGTATACATATATGTATATATACAAATGCTGCACCAACATTTCCATCATCTAAAACGGAACCATCAGTAAACACCTGAAAATGATTTTGATATCGTTCGTATACATGTGATTTTGCTAAATTTGTGATGATATTAATATCTACCCTTTTTTTGATATTAGAATAACCAGTATCAAGAATAGGTTTTGGTATCTCCCATGATGGAATAGATGAAGTGTGTGTGTGTGTGTGTGTGTGTGTGTGTGTGTGTGTGTGTGTGTGTGTGTGTGTGTGTGTGTGTGTGCATAACCTACGTAAACAAAACGGAGTTACATGACAAACTTTAAACGACCCAGTCTTTCATTCACTTCCTTACTCTTTGCGCTCCACGTCATATTGGATACAAACAAGATAAATTTTGTTTTTCAAGACTAAAAAGTTCAAAAAGGAATTTTGTTGTTGTTGTTGTTATTGTTGTTGTTGTTGTTGTTGTTGTTCATACGCACCGCCACTAAATCATCCCATGCACTGTTTCTTGCGACGTCTGCTAACTGCCGACAGACTTAATATGCAGTCCCGTCCCCCCCCCCCCCTCCCCACCATAACCCACCCCTCCCACAAACGAGCGCACTCGTGCGTGTTTTTGTGCGCGGGTGAATACATGCATGTGTGTGTGTGTGTGTGTGTAAGCACGCTTGTGTGTGAGTATGTGCGCGCGTGCATGTGTGTATATGGGGAGAGAGGAGGGAAGGGGTATGTATGTGTTGTGTGTGTGTGTGTGTGTGTGTGTGTGTGTGTTGTGTTGTGTGTGTGTGTGTGTGTTCGTGCGTGTGCATGAGCGTAATATGCACGCGATTAGGTGTGTGTTTAAATTGTAGATAAAT
>CM065722.1:7462296-7484796 GCA_033310375.1 Conus canariensis
CAGAGTAGCTCTTGCTCTCATCATGAAATAATTACAAGCCCATAACTCTAAACGAACGCTGCTTACTACACCAAACCACCTGGCAGGAATGCCTACACAGAGCACACAGAACAAACAAGGAGACATGTTGTGTGTGCTCTGTGCTGACATTTCTGCTGGACGATTGGGTGTCATAAGCAGCGTTCGTTTGGAGCTACGGGCGTGTACTTATTTCATGGGAGTGAGAGTTACTTTTCTTATTCGTTATTTACTGTTTGATATTCTCTGCCTCATTTAAGATTACATGTCATTAAGATTACATCCTGAGATGAAGAAATAAAGCACACACAAAAAAGTAGTGATGCCATGGTATTCAGACCACTGACATTTTATGCCATAGAAAATGAGACTGTTCTGAGCACGCCTGGTGTTCCCTTTGGTTTCTCACAGCCCAGATTTTAATAAAAGACATCACTGAAAAATAATGAAAAACATTTAAATTACAAAAAAGCCACATGCGCAGATATACTCTGCTGAATGGACAATCTCTATCCATTCTAGACAGTGCATAAGCCCTACAAATCTACTCCTCAGTCAACAGATTACGACCCCCCCCCCCCCCCATCCCCCATTTTTAAAAAAAGCTGGTATGTCATAAATTGCGATCAGAGAAAAAACCGGTTAAAGACAGGAGACTTGCCCACAAAGGGAAAAGAAGAAGACAACAGTAAACACACACAAAAAAAAACACAAAAACAACCAGAAATTTTTTTTATATGTACGTTCAAGCAAGTTACAGGAAAGGGGAAAGTTACTGGCACAGACCGGACTTCTGGAAGGCTGGGGGAAGGGGGGGGGGGTGGTATTTGTGCAGAACCTTCCCGCCCCCGCCCCTCCCCCCCTACCCCCACTCCCACCCCCCGGCATCCCCGAAGATGCAGACACGCTGTTATCATTGTCCAAGAGGATCACACGTGGCACGAGAAATGCAAAGAAAACGCACTGCTTTGGTGAGAGAGGAGGCAGCGGGGGGGGGGGGGGGGGGGGGGGGGGGGGGGAGGGGGGTGTCAACTTAGAAACGTTTAGCATGCCAGCTGTTTGTCTTCGTTATGTCTACAGTTGGAACAGCTCAAAAAATGCAAAATTGGACGTGTGTAACTAAATCATTTGTGGAATGCATGTGAGCTTATGTTTTTGGATGTTCATGATGTGGTATTCTCTGTCTGAGGCAATGTTTCTGTTTGGCGCCAGTGGGGGTTTAATGGGTTTCTTTGACCGAAAAAGATATGTAACTGCTGTTTGCATTTGTTTGTTTTGGGGTTGTTTCTTTATTGTTGCTTGTTTGTTTGTGTGTCTTTTTATCATTTATTTCGCTTGTTTTATCTCGCCGACTGGTTTACCTCACGAAGAAGGTAACTGAAAGGCCATACCTCACGTCCAGCACCAAAACTCACCACACAACCAGAAGTCTAAGCCGGCCTCCCACTCACCCTGTTATTAAACATGGAGGTTTCTCTCAAGGCAAAGCCCTGCTTGATGACCATGGCGCAGACATAGGTAGGTTGACGTCATAGTGGTGCGTTTTGTTGACCAGGTACAGCTGCACCTCAATCTCTTCCTCTTCCGCTGAAAACTCCTGTTGGCCGGAGGTTCGGAGCGCGCATGCCTTTTGCGGGCTCTCCAAGATCCTGATCTGATCGGCGGTGAAGGATTCGATCTGCCCGTCCTGAAACCCATGGACATTAGGTTTAGGATCGATGCAATGGATTTGATCTGTTCAGTGAATTTGATCGGTCCATTGGAATATGATCAGTCAAATGGGTTAAAGTCGATTAAACAGATTGAGATTGACCCTTGTCTTTACACATTCATAGGTTTATCCGGCTTCTTCCAAATTGATGATAAGTCCAGAAGTTGCAGATATGATAATGTGTGCTAGGATTCCTATCCTCTATGTTGTTACTATCGTGATGATTTAACCAGGGAAAATCTCCAGTGAATTTACATTCACTTGTCTAGGTTACCACGTTCGCTGTGTCTGAGTGAAAATGATGAACGATCTTATTCCAACTACAATTTGTTGTGGGTGTAGAGTGGATTATTTAGAGGGGAGGGGGTGATAATGGAAAAAGCTGGGACTCTGGTCTGCTGTTTACCATTCACACCATACTTACTTTAGTATCAGAAACTACAGATAAAAATCATCCGACCTTGTGTTTGGGCAGGTGTAATGAGCACTCTGTTGTGTCTCGTACTGCATGCAGAACAGAGAACGCTCATCGAAGAAACTTTGTCAGATGGTGTTACAGCTGAACAGCCTCTTTTAGAACAAGAGCAAGCCATGTTAATACAAGAATCACCTACTACACTGCAACATTAGGTTAAATTTATGCAGAACTGATCTACTTTATATTGAACCAGCCCGAGCCAACACAAGACTAGAATATGCCACAACAGAACCAGAACATTTATACAGGATTCTGCTAGTGTTGTGAGAAAGTTCTTCGTCGGTTCAGGACCAACCAAGGCAGGATCAACATCCATC
This sequence comes from Conus canariensis, assembly GCA_033310375.1. Taxonomy (NCBI): domain Eukaryota; kingdom Metazoa; phylum Mollusca; class Gastropoda; order Neogastropoda; family Conidae; genus Conus; species Conus canariensis. The sequence continues at coordinate 7,464,821 of CM065722.1, forward strand.
GATGGACCAGTCTGCATCACGGCAGCAATATGCTACATCAATGCAGTGCCAGTGCTGGACTAGCCGTCTTCACTACAGCAGCAGCGTTGAATACTGCAGGACCATTGTGTGTCGGCACTGGAGCAGCCTATGTCATCGCTTGACACCCATTGTCAACGTGTCACTCAGACAAGATTATCCAGGCAACATTTCCTTTTTCTACTCTGTGTGTGTGTGTGTGTGTGTGTGTGTGTGTGTGTGTGTGTGTGTGTGTGTGTGTGTGTGTGTGCGTGCGTACGTGCGTGTGGGGTGGGTGGGTGGTGGGTGGGATTGTGTTTGCGCGCGCGCGTGTAAACAGAGGTAATTAAAGAATTTATAACACGGTCATCAGTCAAAGGGTGTGTGTGAACTGCAGTTTTCTTAAGATGTTACTGGACGTGCTACATGGACTACAAGCAGAAATAGAACGCAGTAGTAAAAAAAAACTCGAAGTCGAAAGAAGAACTTAAGCGCCGACTGTTTGGCAAGATCTGTGAATGTATTTGTCCTTTTGTCTGGTTTATGGTATATCCTGTCATTACGCTTCCCATCCACAGGCACTTTTCATTTCACATTTCTGTGGATCTGAGACACTGAAACTGATAGATAAAAAACTTACTCAAAATAAATATGCACAGATCCAAAGCGTATGAAAATCATCTCAACTAAAGAATTGGCGCAGTTGATCAAAGTGTATCTTTTGAGTATTGTGATGCTACTCTGCTTTCCGCCTTTCTTCATGCATAGTCATAGCGTAACTAACAAATAGATAAACAGAACTGCAAAAACAGAACTCGGCAAAGCTCAGATTTTTGCCACGGTTGAATGGATCTCAAGCGGGTGCATGGCGGATTCGGAGAAAAATTTGATACATTCGTCTGTGGATCACATTTCGTCTTTCCACCGAGTATGTCGACATCGGTTAAGTCGGTAACTAACGAACAAGTAGGGTAACTCTTGCTCCCATGATGAATCAATTACAACGCCCATAACTCTAAACAAATGTTGCTTACGATACCAAATTGTCTAGCAGAAATGACAACACAAAGCACACAGAACAAACAAGGAAACATCTCTGGGGATATCTCCTTGTTTGTTTGTGTGCTCTGTGTTAGCCATGTTTGCTCCTTATTTGTTTTGTGTGCCCTGTGTTGCCATTTCTGCTAGGCGATGTGATGTCGTAAGAAGCATTCGTATTGGAGCTGTGGGCGTGCAATTATTTCATGATGTCAGCAAGAGTGACCCTACTTGTTCGGAATTTCCTGGTTACTACTCCCTGCCTCATTGGAGATTTCCTCTCATCGGTTACGGATGTTTTTTGTTGGTTGGTTGATTGGTTGGTTGGTTGGTTGGTTGTTGTTGGGTTGTTTTGTTGTTGTTGTTGTTGTTGTTTTTGTTTGTTTGTTTTTTGTTGTTGTTGTTTTTTTTTTGGGGGGGGCGTTTTTATGTTGTTGTGGGTTTTTTGTCTTTTGTTGTTGTTGTTGTTGTTTTGCCATCTTGCTGACAGTCAAGGGAAGCAATCGAAACAGATGATAAAAAAAGAAACTCCTTTCGAAGGACACCAAGAGTTACCTCTCTGACGATGTCCACCAGGTCCAGGCAGAAGGTGGGTTCGTGGTTGCAGAACTCGGTCCAGGTCATCTTCAGCTTGATCTCAATGTACACAGGCCCCAGCAGGTCCGGGGTCAGCTGGGGAATCAGCGCAGAGCGGTTCCTGCCTGCCGCCTGGCTCTGTCCTGGAGAAGACGTCGTCGTCATTAACCGTTGGGTGGTCGTTGAAGACATCGTGGTGGGAGGCAAAGAGCTTGAGCTGTCTGTGCTACTGCTTTGAGAACTAACGGGAGTGCTGTCTTCGTGAAGCCGGTCAGTGCTGGTGGGGGTGTTGGTGGTGGTGCTGTTTACCCGGCTTCCGGTAGAATCGATGGCAGTCTTGTTGGCGGCGCCGTTCGAGGAATTGTCGTCCGAATTGTCTCTTCCGTGACTGGCGTTGTTCGGGGTGTGGATCTGGTTGTGGATAACTGCGGTGGCTGGAGTCACGGTGTTCGTGATGGTGGTTGTGCTACGTTGCGGACTTGAACTGGACATCGTGTTTGAATCACTTCTGTTGTGTGAATCCTTCTTGGAGTCGTCATGAGCATTGTGTGGGGTACTAGACGTGTTGGTTTCTACCTGTGTGGCAAGGGCTGGACTGATTTGGGTCGGGGTTGTAGCACTGGTGGAAAATGTCGAAAGCAAGGTCGTGGAAAGGGTCGTGCTTGAGCTCCAGCTTTCATCCAGAGTAGACCCAGAACCAGGGGAACGTGGTGAAATGTGTTCTGTCACTTCTCCAATGGACTGCAGTGTCGTGGACAATGGTCTTACAGCCAAAGTGGACACAGAGGTGGGCGGAAAGTCAGTCACAGGATTTGTGGTCCGTGTAGATGTAGGTGTGTCTGACTGAGTTCCTAAGGAAGAACTCAATGTGGTCGTTGTTGTGACAACAGATGGACCTGGGTTGGATGTTTCACTATTCGGGTGAGTGACCGCTTCTGTCAAATCCTCAAGTTCTTTAGGGGGGTCGGTTTTTACGGTAACATTACCACCGTGCGACACTTCCCCGACCGTACTAATGGTTTGTGTCACAGAAGATGTTTCCTGAGACGTAAGTCTAGTTGACGAATCAGTCATCGCAAGCTCCGAAGATGCTGACGAAGCAAAAGATGAGGATGATCTAGTCGCTTCTGCCACTGAACTCATTCCGGAGGAAGGAGAGGCAGAGGCAATGTCTCTGATTGTTCCATTCATGTTTCCCCTGAGCGTGTTTCCATTCTCTTGCTTTGTAGACACAACAGGCGTTACCACTGTACCCTGCCCGGCAGAGGAGGAATCTCTCTGACTGACCGTGGACTGGGCTTCGGTTTGGTCTGAGGTCATCGCAGGCGTCCATAATACAGAAAACATATTTGCAGTAGACCTCGGCGCTGTTGCTGGAGACGAGAGAGGAGACTGAACAGAAGTTGTGGTGGCATTGTTAAGAGGAAAGACGGGGTGTTCCACCTCAGCCACCGTCTGAGGCTGTGCCGGGTTGACCAGGCCCAGAGTGGACAGAGAGCTGTGATGCTGTGTGCTGGAGCTCTGCGTGTCGCTGGACTCTGTCGTGGCTGCAACATGTGGCGACTCGCTGTGCGTTGCATGAAATGATGATGGTGCTGAAGATTCCGTTGAGGTTGGTACGGTACCCGATGTCAGAGCTGACAGGAATGTTGTATAAGGACTGGGTGAGGACGGCAGACCAGAGGTCTGTTGTGGATCGGCCGATGTGCTGTGCTGGGTGTACACTGAGGACCCGACATGTTGTGTCGCCGTGTTGTGTGGAATGGACAATGGCTGGGACCTCGTGACACGCACCGGACCGGTCAACACGTCTCTTTCACTCCAGGACATTGTTGACGGTGACGTTTGTGTGGATGTTGTTGTCGTCGTCGTTGTAGAGGGTGTAGAGGAAAGCTCCTCCTCATTCCTGTATGGAACTAGAGGCAGACCGAACCCCCCTCCCGGTAGGATTTCTCCGGCTTTAATTTCAGAGCCTGCCCTCACAGAACTGTCCGCGTGTCTGTCGTTTCCTGACTGTGAGCCTGGTGGTGCGGAGGTCAGGGTGACTCCCCTTACCTGGCCGCCTGAAGTCTGAGGACTTGAACTGTCATTTGAACGCTCTTGTCCTGGTAGCTCTTCTCCTGGTAGCTCTTCTCCTGGTAGTTCTTCTCCTGGTAGCTCTTCTCTTGGTAGCTCTTCTCTTGGTAGCTCCTCTCCTGGTAGCTCCTCTCCTGGTAGCTCTTCTCCTGGTGACTCCTCGCCTGGTGGCCTTTCTCCTGGTGACTCGTGTCTGGACGCCGAGCTGGTAGAAGTCGTGTGCGGCAAACTCTGTGCCTGGTTCATCGCAGGGGGGAGATTAACAACAGACCCTGCCGTGACGGAATGGACACCTGAGACAGAACGTGAGGAGGAAGGCAAAGAGACAGCAGACCTCGTGGTCCTCCTCTCGTCACTCCCGGCCACGTTCCCTCTGAAGACAGGTCTGGTGAAAAGCTGACCTACGCCACCTTGAAGACGCTGACTGGATCTCGCGGAGGTGTGTTCTTCTCCTGCCTCCTCTTGTTCTACAGGCGTTTCGAGGTTCCCGGGTCCTCGTTCGTAGGCAGGTCCCTGTCCAAGGCCGTTCCCCTCAGGCGGTGCGGTCCTGCCCTGCTCACTGGCCTCGGAGTGTACCACCACCACGCCGGGCACGATGTTGCCCTGGGTAACGCTTCCACCGCCAGCGTGGCCCACGTCCTGCTGTTGTTGGGAAGCCAGAGAGTTACCGTTCCTTTTCTGCATGACGTTTCGGCCCGGCATTTCCGCCTCCGGTGAAGGCTCACTTCCACCGCCAGCATGGCCTACGTCCTGATTCCGGGAACCCAGGGAGTTACCGTTCCTTTTCTGCATGACGTTTGGGCCTGACATTTCCGCTTCCGGTGAAGGCTCAGACCCGGATCCCGTCGTTGCTGCCTTCACCTTTGACCCGCCATGTTGGTGCTGCCTTTGCGCTGAAGACCCCGCTTTAGTTCCCGACCCTGGCGTAATCCTCGCTGTCTTCAGCTTTGGCACGCCTCGCTGCTCTCTGTCCTCCCTGGGCCCTTGACCCTCATCTTCAGCCGAGTGTCTGCCGGCCACATAGGTGATCCTAGCGGCGCGTGACTGAGGGTCCAGCAGGTGGAGTCTGGGGGCGGTTGTGTGGGTGTCGGGGTGTTCAGGAAGCAGGTGGACATGAGGATGAAAGGCTCTGAGTCCAGGCTCGGGGGTCAGTAGGACTGGCGGGCCGACCCCTGGTCTGATGTGACACAGTAGGATCAGAGCTGGCATGGGAAACAAAGAGAGCACAACGTTACTGTGGTCATGATGATGTAATAAAAAACACCATACCACAACATTTAGAAAGAGAGTGGGGTTAGTTGCCGCCAAGGACACAGACCAACAAAGTACAGGACAAAATACCATGCATTTCGAAACGATTTTGATTATGTGCCGAATATGAGAAGATAAGTGGTTTCTCGTTGTTCGTTTTCACTATCCTAGATGTTATTTGTTTCGCCTGAAGAAGACCCAAGAGGTCCAAATGCATTGTGTTTTGTCCTGTACTCTGTTTGTCTGTGTCCTTGGCGGTAACTAACCCCCTCGCTTTCTGAATTTTGCTTCGTTTTTCCGCCCTCAGTCACTTCGTTTTGAAACTAACCTTACCACAAAGACAGACAGAACAGAAAAAAAAACATTCACCATCAGTAATGACAGCCGTAAGAGAATAAAGTTCAGAGTCAAATTACACCAAACAATAATGTATAAGACATGGCGACCGACTTTCTTTACTACAGGGGTTATTTCAACAAAACTGTAAACAAATAGACCAGAATTTGAAAAGAAGCGACATAGAGTCAGACAAGCAGTCCAATGATGTAAGGAGTAATATACGCGTGCAGGATGTGCGTCCCTTTGAGGACGCTGTTTCCTATGTTTTATACATTTGTTATTTGTTTGTTTTTGAAATCAGAACATTCTTCTAAGAGAGAGAGAGAGAGAGAGAGAGAGAGAGAGAGAGAGAGAGAGGGAGACAGGGGAGATTACCAATCGCTTTAAGATCCATCCTGTTCAGTGAGCATCAATTCCAGACGCCTTGAGTCCGTATACCAAAGAACCATCCAAACAGCGGCCGCAAAGTCAGAGGTTACATGTAGCAAAAAAAAAAAAAAAAAAAAAGCTTCACCGGCAAAAGAATTGTCAGAGGATCAGCATTGACCTCATCACGGGCACACACTTCAGTACCACAGACCACACGCCATATTGAACACTCGATCACAGCCTTGGGGAGCACGTGACAAACGTCGACAGGCCTGATGTTCTAAAGGCAACATCCTGTCCGCTCGTCTTCCGTCTTCTTCTTGTAGCCGACACGTGCTTTCTGGAAGAACAAGAACAGGAATGAAGACATACTGTCTATCCAGAATATCTGCCCCCACTGTGTGCGTACACGCACGCACGCGCGTGCGCGCACACACACACGCGCGCGCACGCACGCACACACACACACACACCACACACACACACACACACACACACACACACACACACACACACTCGCACGCACATACACACACACATACACACGCATTTACACTTATGCTTACGCTTACACACACACGCGCGCATAACACACACACACACACACACACACACACACACACACACACACGCACACACACACACCACACACACAACACACGCGCGCGCGCGCGCGCGCGCGCGCGCGCGCACGCACACATTAGGTGTGTGTAGGGTACAGCGGGGAGGGGGGGGAGGGGGGCGGGATGACGTAGTTCGGTGACTATTTCCAGTTGAAATTTGCTGTAGGGACTGGCTGCCCACCAAAAATCAATGCGCCAAGGTCTTTCTTAAGGAGACGAGTATTTATAGACTGGCGCAATTAGATTGTTTTGAGAATTTTCATTATATCTGAAAGTTGATTCTCCTCATTTTCTTTCATATGGCCATCAAGGTACAAATCAGGTGGTTCCAAGCAGACAGATTAAAATTAAAGGAATGGGACTTCTTCTTCTTCCTCTGCGTACACAGGCTGATACTCCTGCGGACACTCCCTGTGTAGACAGGCAAGTATTAATCCCATCTACCCTACAAAGGGAGTGGAGTTTTGTGTGTATGACCGTCTTCTATCCCGCCATTAAGGCAGCCATACTCCAACTTCGGGGAAGGTGCATGCTATGTGTAACGTGTCATCCATACCAACGGCCAAACTGGCCTTCTCTTCCGAAAGTTGGTGATGGGATTTTACGTGTGTGCAAGATGTTATGCGTGCGTTCACACACGGAACCTCGGTTTATAGTCTCATTCGAAGGACTGTATGGGGAACGGAGTCAGAACCAATGTTAACTCCGAGGGAAAAATCCCCCTGTACCCAAACGGCCCACTGGAGATTCGAACCTGCAACCCCAAGATTACGAGTCCGGCGTTCTACCACTGAGTATTCCGGCCCCCAAAGGAATGGGACTACTTGGGAGGTTCCGGCTGGCGCAAAGATAGGGTCAGGGGTGAGTGCAAAGGCCTGAAATGTGACGTCAACTTACGGGGAAAGTCATGCATTTGAAGACTGATTTCATCGATGACCCCCCCATCCCCACCCCCACCCCCACCCCCCCTAAAAAAAAAGAGGAGGGGGAATAATTGATGGGTAGCTGTTCTTTTGATGAATTATCAGTTTAATGTTAAATGCTGGTTCAAACTTATGGTGGGCCTCAAAACGCTTACATGGATTACATAGTGTTTTAGTGCAAAATCCTAATTGCGGTGTGCGGCCTGTGCTGTCCAGCGCAACAAACAGCTTTCAGTTGGGCTTAAATACTTCGTGGCACGCAAACTTTCTCCCGAACAAAAAAAAAAATGCCCTTGAAAAACTCCCCGCGTCTTCAATACTAGAAGTCGACATTACTCCGAAAGTATTCCTATCAACATTCAACAAACCTCCAGGAAATGTTCTAGACTACTTGTTGATTTATACAACGCAACCGTTCTCTCGGATGAAAGAGCATCGCAGAATATACTTTTTTTCAGACCAGTTTCTGCATAGAGAAATGACACAAGTTACACCGAGCAATAAAGGGTTTGTAAGCAGCGTTCCGAAGGTCAGGGATAGATTCCTACCTTAAGTAACGACAAGCCCATGCCGTCTCCTGCAATACCCGAAGTGATGACTATTGATATCGCCATTTTGCCCTAATTCATCGCTTGTGCCGATGTTCTCTTCGTGAACTTTGACTATGATCTACTTCACTGTAACTGTCCGAGCGTGTTTCTACGTGAGGTGTGTGCAGTGTGTGTGTGTGTGTGTGTGTGTGTGTGTGTGTGTGTGTGTGTGTGTGTGTGTGTGTTTACGAGCACACACTATCCGTACGTGTCGTGCGTGCAGTGTGTGTGCTAGGGGGGGGGGGGGGGTGCGCTCGCGCACGCGCGCCCTTGATTGTTATGGGAAATGAATTTCAGAGATGACGTGTGTGTATGTGTGTGTGGTGGTGTGTGTGTGTGTGGTGTGTGATGTAGTGTGTGTAGTGTGTGTGCGTGCGTGCGTGTGTGTGATACGCACACACACGCACGCACACACGCACACATAGGTATATACACACACATACGCAACTACATGCGCTCGCTCCTACGCGCACACGTGCATGCGCACATACACACCCACACGCGTGCGCCAACATTACACGCACACACATGAAGCGCACGCGCATACACATACGCAAATGCGTATACGCCCACATTACAAAGACACACCACATACACACACATATGTACACATACATATGCGATACGTGCGTATGCTCACACAAGCCAACAAATCACACGCACACATGCACATCAACTCTGCGCACACACGCCGCACACACACGCACGCACACACACACACACACACACACACAGCACACACACACACACACACACACACACACACACACACACATAAGCGCCACACACACATATAAGCGCACACACACCAACAACACACACACACACACACGCATACTCATGCATACGCATACACGCACATCTGCACACACACATGCGTTGCACACACACACATGGCCCGTGCGCCACACATCCTACACACATATGTGTACATTCACTACACCACATACATGATAAAAATGGCACAACCATGTTTGTAGATACTCAGGTCTGACCATCGCGTTGGGCTAATGCGTAAGTCAGACATCTGCTAAGTCGTAGCCACGAGACCTCTTCTAAATCTCTCATCTTAGTTATTAAAAGTCATTTATCCACCAGCTTCAAATCATGCTCAGTGTGGTCTCAAGCCTTAGCGGATGTTGTGTAGGTATATGGACTAGTCCGCACGCAGCGACACCTCCTTGATGAAACAAACTGAACTGAAACTGTGTGTGTGTGTGTGTGTGTGTGTGTGTGTGTGTGTGTGTGTGTGTGTGTGTCTGTCTGTCTGTCTGTCTGTCTGTCTGTCTGTGTCTGTCTGTCTGTGTGTCTCTGTGTGTGTGGCTGTGTCTGTCTGTCCGTCTGTCTGTCTGTCTGTCTGTCCGTCTGTCTGTCTGTCTGTCTGTCAGTGTAATGTGATCTGGGATTGGTCTGGCAGTGGAGATGAAGGAAATGAGCTGTGGTGTCAGTGTCAATGTCACTGGGGCTCTGCCCACCATCACACAGGGCGCCACAGGGGCCGTCTGTGCGTCAGAACGATAGTCCTGTCACACGAAAACAAACACACAAAACCCACAACATACCTGCACACACATAGCTACATATACACCAATGTCTACATACAGCAAGTCATAGCACAGTGGCGAAACTACAGACATCTTTGTGTATCAGATTTAGCTAGGCCGTTCTGGGCGACTTAGCCACCTCGCATGGTTGTCTGCGCCCCCCAGAATACAACAATAAAGCATTGAAAACAACAACAACAACGAAAACAACAACAGCCACAAACATAACGGTGCTGCACAGTATGCGTGTAAAGGCCACGATGGCAAATGGACACACAGCAGGATGGAGAGCTGTAGTGTCCGGTCTGGACAAGATTACATTATTTCACATTCTCGCTACCTTAGCACCGAATCACAACACAAAAACGCTGGTAAGTTACAAACAGGAAGAACCATGGAAAGACTTTCATCACCAAAGACAGGGGATCATGTAGACGAAATAAAAACCCAGAAAACGACAGTAAAAGAAAATTAACAAAGAAGAAGAAGAAGAACAACAACAACAAGAACAACTGCAAAGAGAAGAAGAAGAAGAAGAAGAAGAAGAAGAAGAAGAAGAAGAAGAAGAGAGAGAGAGAGAAGAAGGAGGAGAGAAGAGGAGGAGGAGGAGGAGGGGGAGGAGGAGGAGGAGGAGAAAGAAGGAGTAAAAAAGAGGAGAAGAAGAAGACGACGACGACGATGGCAACGACGACGACGACGAAGAAGAAGAAGAAGAGGAGGAGGAGGAGGAGGAGGAGGAGGAGGGAGTAAAAGAAAAAGAGGAGAAGAAGAAGACGACGACGACGACGACGACGACGACGACGACGACGACGAACGAGAGAAAGAAGAAGAAGAAGAAGAAGAAGAAGAAGAAGAAGAAGAAGAAGAAGGCCGAGTCAAGGAAACTGACAGAAAAGAGGGAAATTCATTCAGAAAAAGGGGGAAATTGCTGACAGAAACTTTCCATGAAGCAGAGGTCCAGCATTTCTGCATCCTCTGGGTGGGGGGGAGAACACATGGAACTGGGGTGGGTGCTGGGTGGGGGGGGGGGGGGGTGAACTGAGGATCGCTGTACAGGGCTTCACACCCATCACAATGGGTCAGTGGGACAGCTCCCGGGTACTGAGTGGTGTATGGATGTGATTTGACAGCCCCCGGGTACTGAGTGGTACACGGATGTGATTTGACAGCTCCCGGGTACTGAGTGGTACACGGATGTGATTTGGGGGATGGGGGTGGGGTGGGAAGGGGGGATTGTGAATGCATGTGGGCAGGGAGTGGGGGACTGTTGTTGTTGTTGTTGTTAAAATTGTTATTGTTTAGTTGCTTGTTTGTCTGTTTTTCCATTTTCTGCTGTTTCGTGACATGTATGTTTTTTTTCAATTTTCTTCTCTTTCGTGACATGTATGATTTTTATTTTCTTCTCTTTCGTGACATGTATGATTTTTTTTTACACGAAAGAATAGTTTCAAATTATCTGTCCTCTGCACAACTCCAGCAAAGACGCTTGATAACTTCAAGCAACACCTCACACGCCCCTCCATGGATGTAACGGTGTGTTCATGAAAAAAAATTTCATCGCGATGTTAAATTTGATCTTTTAAATCAGTCAGGTCACCGTCATGTAGAAATGGCAGCTCATCCACCATTGGACCTCTGTGAAACTGTAAACCGTTCATCGGTACCAGCAATAGGTCTATACGGGCAAAGTAGTCTATCTGTTGGCAATCTTCCCACGATTAAACCTAAAGAGGAAGAAATGGCACTATTATTATTACCATTGTTATTATTTGTAGTGTTATTACCATGGGAGGCTCGTGCGGATTTAAGCAACTAGGGCATATCTCTCATCCATGCCTTCTAGTGTATCAACGTAAATGCACACATTATTTCTATTAATCAAATAAGAGGAAGGATGGGGGAGGGAGAGACACAAGACAAGACAAGACAAGATTCTTTATTTACGAGGATAATAGATAAGCACTGACGTGCTTTTTTTTTTTTTAGGTCCAGTCCTCGCCCTGAGTAGGGTCAACAATGCAAAATAAGACAAAGCAACAAATATAGAAGCACGCAAAAAGTGGCTAGAATTGAAATAAGATATGGAATAAAAATTGAAAAAATAAGTAAAATGAAACAGAGAGAGAGAAAGAGGAGGAGGAGGAGAGAGAGAGAGAGAGGGAGGGAGGGAGGGAGGGAGGGAGGGAGGGAGGAAGGGAGAGAGACAGAGACAGAGACAGAGAGAGACGCAGGAGTAGAAGGAGTGCATGGAAGGGCGACAGAGAGAGAGAGAGAGGAGAGAGAGAGAGAGAGAGAGAGAGAGAGAGAGGGAGAGAGAGAGAGAGAGAGAGAGAGAGAGGCGAGAGTATGGTGCCAGAAAGAGCATGTTTAGAACAATCTAGCAAACAAAAAATACCAAGGAGATGCAAGGCAATCAGTTTTGAAGAGAGAGAGAGAGAGAGACTGAGAGAGAGAGAGAGAGAGACTCTGAGAGAGAGACTCTGAGAGAGAGAGAGAGAGACTCAGAGAGAGACAGAGACAGAGAGAGACAGACAGACAGACAGACAGAGAGAGAGAGAGAGAGAGAGAGAGAGAGAGAGAGAGAGATTCCTTACTAGACTCCTAAGTCGCTAGATAAAACAGATGAACAATATATTCTTGATCTTTATCTCTTCAACAAGGTGATAGGTACTATCTGTCTGATAACGCCGATCGTGCAAGCACAACTTTCCCTTCATGCAGGAAGTATGATAGTAGGTTAAGTGCTGATAACTTGTTTGAACCGCTCTCTCTCTCTCTCTCTCTCTCTCTCTCTCTCTCTCTCTCTCTCTCTCTCTCTCTCTCTCTCTCTGTGCGCGCGCGCGCTCGTGCGTGCATGCGCACGTGCGTGCGTGCATGCGTATGTGTGTGTGTTTGTGCGTATGTGCGTGCGTGCGTGTGTGTGAGTGCGTGTGTGCGCGCGTACGTGCGTGCGTGCGTATGTGTGTGTATGTGTGTGCGTGTGTGTATGTGTGTATATGTGTGTGTGTGTGTGTGTGTGTGTGTGTGTGTGTGTGTGTGTGTGTGTGTGTGTGTTCATCGGTGACCAATACAAAAGAAGATTGTCACTCCTTTGTTGTCGGCTTTCCGTTTTTTCGGGTATTTATTCAATGTAAATGACAGTGTGGGACCTTATGATGCTGTTCCTCACTCTATCAATATAAATGACAGCGTGGGGCCTTATGATGCTGTTCCTCACTCTATCAATATAAATGACAGTGTGGGACCTTATGATGCTGTTCCTCACTCTATCAATATAAATGACAGTGTGGGACCTTATGATGCTCTCTCTCACTCTATCAATATAAATGACAGTGTGATGCCTTATGATGCTGATCCTCACTCTATCAATATAAATGACAGTGTGGGACCTTATGATGCTGTTCCTCACTCTATCAATATAAATGACAGTGTGGGGCCTATGATGCTGTTCCTCACTCTATCAATATAAATGACAGTGCGTACGCAGGCTGATACTCCTGCGGACACTCCCTGTATAAACAGGCAAGGATTAATCCCATCTACCCAACAAAGGGAGTGGAGTTTTGTGTGTATGACCGTTTTTTTTATCCCGCCATTAAGGCAGCCATATTCCAACTTCGGGGAAGGTGCATGCTATGTGTAACGTGTCATCCATACCAACAGCCAAACTGGCCTTGTCTTCCGGAAGTTGGTGATGGGATTTTACGTGTGTGCAAGATATTATGCGTGCGTTCACACACGGAACCTCGGTTTATAGTCTTTATTTGAAGGACAATATGAGAAATGGAGCCAGAAGCAATGTTAACTCCGAGGGGAAAATCCCCCTGTACCGAAACGGCACGGCGGAGATTCGAACCCGCAACTCCAGGATCACCAAGATTATGAGTCCGGCGCTCTACCACTGGGCTATTCCGGCCCCGCTTCGATTGAATACATGGGATCGAGGGTACAGTATAGACACAGCGTAGGTATGTTCACTTAACTGTGAAAAGAAAAAAAATAACACTGTAAGCCTTTAAAAGTAGACTAGCATTTTAAAAAATCAACCAATATGAAAATCGTACATCACACACACACACACACACACACACACACACACACACACACACACACACACACACACACAACAAATTAATTAACTGGCTCAGATGAAAATGACAATCAATGTATAAGATAATTAGTTGAAAATACGCAAAAAAAAAAGAAAAAAAAAGAAAAAAAGAAAGACACGACACACTGCACACATTCACATCTGGTAATAACAGTAAAGTATCAGTGGTAGTATGTAAATGAGTAATTACATATGTACATACGTTTTAATGAACGCAGTGGAAGCAAAGAGGCCGGGGCAGTTAGTTTGTGTTGTGCTCTAGTAAATGTGTTCTAAATGCTTTTTTTAAATGCAGCATTGACTTGACGTAGCAAGTGACAGTGGAAGAGAATTCCATTGCATTGGGACAGTGAATGAAAATGTACGTTCTCCGAATGTGTTTGAGTGGGACTTTGGAATGCACGACATGGGGTGATCTGTGGATGAACAAAGAAGTCAAGATGATGATGGGGCAGACATTAGATTTGAAGGTAAAGTAAGGTAAGGTAATGTTGCTTATAGCCCAGCCGACCGCAAAGGGCCATATCAGGGCTGTTGCCACGTTGAAATCAACTCAGAAGTTATCAACAGCAAAAAATAATAATAAAAGAAAACATTCACACATCTCTTTCAAATACACCTTCTAAAAACGCACCAGAAACTTCGTTAAAAATCCTTCTTCCGTAAAATCTTAGATCAGATGAAAAATGTTAATCGCTTTCAGAAATTCAATGACCACGTCAAGTGGGACATCTCTGAACAAAGCCGATTCGAAGATTCGAAATATAAGTTGGAGAACACTCAGAGAAGAAATTCTGGCGAAACAAGGGATAGCTTATACTGAATGCGTGCTGCAACAGTAAACCGCTGTGACTAGGAAACCAATGTGGGGTTTGTAGTTGATATGTGGCATGATCTCGGATTTTTTCTTTACTTCCTGAGTACAAGCCTTGCAGCTGAATTTCCACGTCTGCAGCTTGTCTATGCACCTTTAGGACATCCAACACACAGAGCAATGCCATAGTCTAGCGAGCATAAACACAAGCACAGACTAGTGCCATTCTTGCTGTAGCTTTGAGGTGAAGACGGATGGAACTTATCTAACGAGGAGATGCATATGCACATTTGCAGATGTGAGTTTGTTTCTCGAGTGACATATTGTCAGAGATACTGAATCCTAAGTTACGTGCAGGTTGCGGTTCGGTTAGAGAGGGGGAAGGGAAAGTGTGGGGAGGGGGGGGGGGCTGCAATGTCAAAGTTTCCAACAGGGACAGTGGATGACTCTGGACGTTGGAAAAGGATCTGCCTGGATGAACGAGAAGGGCCTCAGTTTTGCCATCGTTTATTTTCATATTCGGTCAAGCAAGGTTTTACCTCACCAATGCTATTATGCATATTGTGTTTGGTGTGGTCTATTTCCACTGGTTGACAACAGCTGTAAAGCTGAGTGTCGTCTGGTTGAAGATGGACTAACGTTGAATGTGTGCATGAAACAGGCTTCTGTTACAAAACAAACAGGACAGGACCCAGTACTGAACCCTGTGGTATGCCAAAGGAAAAAGTCTTTACGTGGGATTAGAAAAAAATATTATTTTGTGCAAGATTGTGCAAGTCGGACAGAAAAGATGTTTTACCTGTGCGGAATGACTCACTAACTCAAACTGAGATACGTAAACCTACACTGGCACAACCAAAACACGAATACGCAGAGAGTGAGAGAGACACGTGTTTTTCTCATTCAAATACCGCTAAAACTGAGAGTGCAGATCTGATTATATTCACAGGATTTAAGTAACCCGTATCGAAAAAAAAATACGCCCCCCCCCCCCCCACACACACACACACACGCAAGTATCTTAATGTGATACAAAAAGAAACTTGCTAGATTAAATCCATCTCATTGCAAATTTGTTGTTTGATTTCAGTTTCATGCCCGGGCAAGTAAAAGACACAGAAATTAATCTGATGACCTCATGATTTACGGTTCGGATAATTTCAAGCGCGGTTCCTAATTGTCACTGTTATTCCAGGTGTTTTCAGCCATGATATGCAACAGGCTACTTGTTCTTGTAGTCAGTCTCATTTATTCACTTATGTTGGTCAACCAGGACCACTTTGGTTGGCCACTGGGGCGTCAAGCTTTCCCTGTAATAGGCCCATCAGGTGGAGGGATACTCATTAGTCAAGACGTCAAAGGCCTTTATGTCGTAACAGCTTCCAAGCGCTGTTTGCTAAGCGTGAGAGGACGCTCTTGTCGTCTGTCTGGCTCTCGTCCGGGCTGACAGGCTGCAAGAGCAGTCATTTGTCCACAGACACTTTGTGCGTAAAGCGACGACTGTTGGACCGTGTTGTCAAATGATGCTCTCAACAGACATCGCAGTGACCTTCGGTCGCACTGATTTCATCAACAGACGACACGAACACGAGAGGAGCTTCAAAGCTTCCGCGCGCCTAGTGGTGCGCAGCCAAGTGTGTGTGTGTGTGTGTCACACTGCTAGGCCAACTGTGAATAGGCAAGAACCAGCCAGACGTGGGAAAGAGGAAAGAAAGAGAGTGGGGAAGGGAGCGGAGTAGAGGTCAGAAGGGGGGGGGGGGGAGAAGGATGGAGGGCGGAAGGAAGGGGGGTCGGATGTTGGCAGAGAGGGAAGATGAAAAGAAAGGGCATGTCGAATAGGGAGCTCGTTTCGAGCGGAGAAAGAATTGAAAAAATGCGGAATCCTGCATTGTGTCACAAACAACTGGAGGTCAGCCTCTACAATGTTGCTCCAATGAGAAAAATAGTAATTGTGTCACAAACAACTGGAGGTCAGCCGCTGCAATATTGCTCCAATGAGAAAAATAGTAATTGTGTCACAAACAACTGGGGGTCAGCCGCTGCAATATTGCTCCAATGAGAAAATAGTAATTGTGTCACAAACAACTGGAGGCCAGCCGCTGCAATATTGCTCCAATGAGAAAATAGAACCAGCCTGGTGGGACGACAGGAGATTGGTCTGTTCGGAAGAGGGCGAGTAAAATGTTGCGAGTGATGCTGTAAGCTTAGACTTCACAACGCAGTAGACCCTGCTTCTGGTCCGGCTTTTTCCTCTGGCCTAGGTCTTGGCCTCCGTCCGACTGTCCAAGATCTGCGCTACCTTTCGTCCTGATGGAGACCACAGGCCACACGCCACGATTAGGATTTTGCCCTAAAACACTATATGATCCATGTAAGGGTTTTGAGGACTACCATGAATTTGAGCCAGCATTTAATGTTAAACTGATAATTGATCAAAAGAACAACTCCCCGGCAATTATTTCCCTCTTTTTTTTTTTGTTTGTTTGTTTGTTTTGTTTTGTTTTGTTTTTTCTGGGTTTTTTTTTTTTTTTTTTTTTTTTTTTTTTTTTGGGGGGGGAGGGTTTCACCGACGAAATCACAATCTTCAAATACTTGACTTTCACCTGAGCTGACGGCACATTTCAGGCCTTTGCACTCACCCGTGACCCTGTCCTTGCGCCAGCTGAAAGTCTCCAAACGGTCCCATTCCTTTTATTTCAATATGTCAGCTTGGAACCACCTGGCTTGTATCTTGATGGCCATATCAAAGAAAATGAAAAGAATCAACTTTCAGACACATCAAAAATTATCAAAATGATCTTATTGCGCCAGTCTATAAATACTCGACTCCTTGTGCAATGCCTTGGCGCATTTAATTTTGGTGTGCAACCACATCAAAGTCTCAGAGAGAAAGCCTTCTTTACAACAGCTTCCCCCTTCAAGACACAGGAAACTGAATCGCGTCGTGACACTTTGTTTTCGCTCCAAGGTCGTCCGGTTCTGTTCATGCTACGTAATTATGGCGGGAGCTAACTCTTCACCAAATCGCAGAACACAAAATTTGAGTAAGTGCGCATTTATTTCGTCTGTAACATTCATAGACTTAAAACTAATATATCAGTTTCTTTCTTTCTTTTTGCTGATACTCCTGCGGACACTGCCTGTATAGACAGACAGTGGAGTTTTGTGTGTATGACCGTTTTTAATCCTGCCATTAACGCAGCCATACTCCATCTTCGGGGAAGGTGCATGCTATGTGTAACGTGTCATCTAATCCAACGGCCAAACTGGCCTTCTCTTCCGAAAGTTGGTGATGGGATTTTACGTGTGTGCAATGGGGAATGGAGTCCGAACTAATGTTAACTCCGAGGGAAAAAATCCCCCTGTACCGAAATTCGAACTCGCAACCCCAGGATCACAAATCCGGCGCTCTACCAACTGAGCTATTCCGGCCCTCTAATATATCAGTGATGACAGAACTGTGAGGAAATGACACAGAAATATATTCTTTACTTTATGCCGACTGCCCCAAGTCTTCTTTTGCTATAGTCATCCTTCCGTTGTCTTGTGACACATGACGTTACTGATCCTCCATTGTTACATATGACATTACTAGCCCCCCTCTGCAACACGT
Source organism: Conus canariensis (assembly GCA_033310375.1). Lineage (NCBI taxonomy): Eukaryota > Metazoa > Mollusca > Gastropoda > Neogastropoda > Conidae > Conus > Conus canariensis. Next base: position 7,482,685 of record CM065722.1, read on the forward strand.
GCATTACTTTTTTTCCCCATTCTTACACTTTTATATTACAATCTTCTGTTGTGACACATGATATTACAGTCTTCCATTTTGACACGTAGCATTAGTAATGTTTCATCGTTATATAATCATGACGCTATATATCCTCCATTGTTGCGTATGTCATTGTTAATCCTCCATGGTTACATATGACTTATCCTACGTTGCTATATGTGAATCACTCTTTGCCATTTTTATGAATGACATTCTGCAAGAACTTTTTCAAACAATCACAGCATCCCTATTCTCCAGTTATGAAACAACACTGCCTCCCCCATTTTAAACGATCTCCACTCTGCCATTACTAAACAAGTCCATATTATCCCATTGTTTAATGAATCCCTACTCTCTCCTCGCTGAACAAATCACAACTCTCCCACTGCTGTACAAGCCCCCGCACTCTGATTGCTAATCAAGCACCTGTTTTCCCGTTGCTAAACAAATCCCTACCTCCCATTGTTAGCTAAAAATAATCCCTGGTATTCCATTGCTAAATAAATTCATAATATTGCCCAATTGCCAGACAATTCCCTATAGCCCTATTGCTAAATAAATCCCTACTCTCCTATTGTTAAACAAATCCCTAATCTGATACTGCACAGCAAATCTCCACTCGCCTATTACTAAACAATTACTGTCGCGGATTTAAAAAAAAAAACCTTCCATCCAGTAACTGAACAAAGTCTTACTTCCCCTTCACTAAACAATTTCTACTCTCCTGCGAGTAACCCTTATTATGGTATTGCTAAGCAAATTACTACAGTCTCATTACTAAGCAAATCCCTTGTCTCCCTTTGTTAAACTTTCCCTTCCATTGCGAAACGAAATCTGTACTCTCTCTCTCTCTCTCTCTCTCTCTCTCTCTCTCTCTCTCTCTCTCTCTCTCTCTCTCTCTGCCAAAAATATCCTCACTCTTCTACAGCTATTGCTAGACAAAATCCCTGCTGTCCTACTCCTTAACGATCAGTACTCTTCCATTTGTAAATAAAATCCCTACTTTCCTGTTGATAAACAAATCCCTTATCTCTTTTTGCTAAACAGCCATTACTCTCCCGCTGGTAAAACAAATCCCTACTCTCCTATCGCTGAACAAATCTCTACCCCGTTTGTTGCTGTCAAAAGATTCCTTCTCTCCTATGAGTAAATAAATTCCAACTCTCCTTCCAACCTGCCGCCAGTTTTTACTCTCCTTTAGCAAAAAAAAAGCCTGTACTCCTCCATGGTGACTCTCTTACTGATAAAAATGCCCCACATTTGTCATTGCTAAACAAAACCCCTACTCCTCCCTTGCTAAACAAATCATTACTCGCCGACTCTGCCAGTGCTTAACAATACGTGACTCTTCTACTCTCCCAATGCTAAAGATATCTATTGTTGAACCACGTGACCGTCCATTGTCACGTGGGAGTGAAGTACCTCCTCAGTCGCAGAGCAAAGAAGCTATATCCGGAATCTAAAGCGTGGAATATTTTTCGTAAGACGCAGTTTCACGTGCGGTTCTTCGAAAAGCTGATGCATGGATGGGATAAGAACTCTGCAATAGCGGTCGTCAGACTGTGATGAATGTTTTCACGGAATAAGGCATTGTGCAATGACAACACGAAGGTGTAGTTGCAAAGCCAGAGGACTGCAGGCGGAAATCTAAACAAATCTTAAATAAATGTTAGCGAACCGCCCAGAGAACGTGGACAAACGAGTCACAAGACGAAACACAACGCGTTTCGACCTCTTAGGTCTTCATCAGGTGAGACATAAACGAATAAAACAACGAAAATTCACTTAGCTTTGATCGCTTCAGATCACTTCACAGGGTTCAGCGCAAGGAAGAACCCTGTGAAGTGATCTGAAGCGATCAAAGCTAAGTGAATTTTCGTTGTTTTATTCGTTTCATGTCTCACCTGATGAAGACCTAAGAGGTCGAAACGCGTTGTGTTTCGTCTTGTGACTCGTTTGTCCACGTTCTCTGGGCGGTTCGCTAACATTTATTTAACACGAAGGTGGTTGTTGTGGCAGCCATTATTTGGGGACCAATCTACGAAACAAGTGTAGAAAACGATCCATGTGAGTGATGACGATTCTTTCCCA
>CM065722.1:7489796-7534796 GCA_033310375.1 Conus canariensis
AAACCTATCTGTTAACTGAATTAGTTTTAAAGCTATCTTCGCTTGATAGCTGAATTATTTTTAAACCTGTTAACTGAATTAGTTTTAAAGCTATATTCACCTGATAACTGAATTAGTTTCAAAGCTACCTCCATACGTTTGACTTTTTCAACAAAACACGGCACTGCATATGTACAAGATATTGTTGGTTTTTGTTATAAAAAAACAAAGGAATAAACAAAAAAACGGAATTACGCCGTGGCTTTATTCCTCCAGAAAAAAAAAAAAGCATGAGTCTCTGAAGACTTGCAATGTACAGCAAGGTTTCAGTCTTTCAGAAAGCAATGGGTTCCCAGAGACCCATGACATACAGCAAGGCTGTATTCTTACACAAAAACCATGGTCCCAAGAGACCCACGACGTACAGCAAGGCTGTATTCCTACACAAAAATCATGGGTCCCTAGAGACCCACGACGTACCGCAAGGCTGTATTCCTACACAAAAACCATGGCTTCAAAGAGACCCATGACGTACAGCAAGGCTGTATTCCTACACAAAAACCATGGGTCCCAAGAGACATACGACATACAGCAAGGCTGTATTCCAACACAAAAACCATGGGTCCCTAGAGACAAAGCTTACCGAGAGAAACATGCTTACAATTACACCACAATAGACTAGCTCATGTAAATACTCCATTAGGGCTAAAGATATAACAAATCGTAACTCTGCAATCAATCTTAGGGAATTTTTAAAAAGTGCCTTATTGTTCTGTGCCATGCAGTTAGCCAGCCACCGTCCTCCGTTACAACTTGACCAGTCCCGCTTGATGTCATGGTAGAAAGACAAACAATTCTGATTAGGAATTAATCAAAAAATAAGTATCTCCTTTATTCTTAAGTTCAAGAGCAGCTAGTGTATATCTGCAAAAGATTCTGCAGCGTTTAACATGGAATTGGGGCTATGGTTTTCAAACAAGATTGAAGAATGTAAAACACACACACACACACACACACACACACACACACACACACACAAACACGAAAAGAAAAAAAAAGACAAAGCAAAAAAAGGATGTAACTTACTTGTAACAGAGCCGATGTAGGAACGGCTTCAGGCTCTATGTCTTCTAAATGGCATTATTCCCATACCGATCACTCTGCCTCCCCCCCCCCACCCTCCCCCCCCTCCCTCCCTCGTCCAATACCGCCCAGTCTCCACCCTCATCTCCTGTACACACACATACACACTGTCCCCAACCAGATTCATCCCATGGCTGCCTCTATAGGCACAGTCCATTCATCCCGTGGATGCCTCTATAGGCACAGTCCATTCATCCCACGGCTGCCTCTGTAGGGACAGTCCATTCATCCCACGGCTGCCTCTGTAGGGACAGTCCATTCATCCCACGGCTGCCTCTATAGGCACAGTCCATTCATCCCATGGCTGCCTCTATAGGCACAACCAATTCATCCATGGCTGCCTCTGTAGGGACAGTCCATTCATCCCACGGCTGCCTCTACAGAGACAGTCCATTCATCCCATGGCTGCCTCTATAGGCACAGTCCATTTCTCCCACGGCTGCCTCTATAGGGACAGTCCATTCATCCCACGGCTGCCTCTGCAGGGACAGTCCATTCATCCCATGGCTGCCTCTACAGAGACAGTCCATTCATCCCACGGCTGCCTCTATAGGCACAGTCCATTCATCCCACGGCTGCCTCTGCAGGGACAGTCCATTCATCCCATGGCTGCCTCTATAGGGACAGTCCATTCATCCCACGGCTGCCTCTACAGAGACAGTCCATTCATCCCGTGGCTGCCTCTATAGGCACAGTCCATTCATCCCACGGCTGCCTCTGTAGGCACAGTCCATTCATCCCACGGCTGCCTCTGTAGGGACAGTCCATTCATCCCACGGCTGCCTCTGTAGGGACAGTCCATTCATCCCACGGCTGCCTCTGTAGGGACAGTCCATTCATCCCACGGCTGCCTCTGTAGGCACAGTCCATTCATCCCACGGCTGCCTCTGTAGGGACAGTCCATTCATCCCACGGCTGCCTCTGTAGGGACAGTCCATTCATCCCACGGCTGCCTCTGTAGGGACAGTCCATTCATCCCACGGCTGCCTCTATAAGGACAGTCCATTCATCCCACGGCTGCCTCTACAGGGACAGTTCATTCATCCCGTGGCTGCCTCTATAGGGACAGTCCATTCATCCCATGGCTGCCTCTACAGGGACAGTCCATTCATCCCATGGCTGCCTCTACAGGGACAGTCCATTCACCCCATGGCTGCCTCTATGGGGACAGTCCACAGGGTGCAGAGTCCCGTCATAATCCTATCCACTATAGGATGGAAACATTTATTCCCATTCTGAAACAATTTAAAAACTCAAAAGTCCAAAATAGGCTGCTTGCGGCACCCTTTTGCCTAGAACATAAGCAGACACAAGAAAATCTGACAGGCTAGTTTCATATATTTCATGTCCATATGTGTGCCATGGTCCCTGAGGCAAGTTATGGGCATGGAATTGTATCACTGTGGCCACAAGAGTTACCTGTCTTTTCCATTACTCATTTTTCATTTCATCATTTCACTTCCATTTTGAAACACACACACACAGAACTCCAGCAAATATGCACGTGCATGTGTGTAACTTACATATCTGTGTATTTAACCAGCACTAAAATGAATGGATATCTATCAACTGTATGTGTGTGTAATTTACATCTCTGGGTTTTTGACCAACATGATTATAAACGGATATCTGACGTTCTGTTTCTTTTCTTCAGAAATGTGCAAAATATAAATGCACGGTGCACACACACACACACACACACACACACACACATGCATGCACAAATACATGTTTCATTTTCAAATCAACATTTACTCTCAAAAATCAACAGCAAATATCTGAACGAGTCATCACTTCATCAACAAATTGCACTCCTTTTTTATTCCAGTAAAATGTACCATTTCACTTTTATTTAGTTCTCCTTTGGAAAACTGAGGAGGTGGAAACAGAGTAGTTTGAACTTCATGTAAAAAATGTAATCAACAACTGTCCACTATAATCTAAAATGATAAAAATGTCAGCAACTTGAAATGGGGAGTTTTTCTTATACTCCCTGTTTGGCTAGTATACTTACCATGTCAGACCATAGCATTCAACGGCAGTTAGTCAGCTCTGCCAGGCCGAAGATTTTTGTGGCTAATGCAGTAATAAGACAGTAATAAGACAGTCAAGTGAAGCCCCCCCTACTTCCGCCATGCGCAGAACGCTATAGTGCGCTTGTTTACCTCATTCTCCTGAGGCCGCACTAAGGTAACCCCGAGAACCCTGGCACCAGAGGGGAAGGAGGGCGGGCATTTGAGTCTGACATGGTAAGTATACTAGCCAAACTGGGAGTATAAGAAAAACTCCCCATTTTGGCGTCATATACTTTACCATGTCAGACCATAGCAGAATTTAAAGGAATTGGAGGAGGGCAGTGCCCTAATGGTTCTTGGGGTTAGATGGCGGAACGGAAATAGCTGCATTAGCCGCCACAAAAGAGATTCCCTTTGAACCATCAGCCCGGGTCATTCGGATGTCCCTCAAGTAGAAGTTTATGAAAGGGTTTTCCGAACACCAGAAGGCTGCCTCCAATAGATGGCGCACGGGGACAGAGTGCTGGAACGCCGCGGAGGTGGCCAGCGCTCTGACCTCATGAGCACGGGGGGATATGGCCGGGAGATCCTTGTACGCCTGGGCGTATGCTGATCTAACCGTCCTGGACAGCCACCTGGAGATGGTGCCCGCCGAGATGTCCTTAGAATTGTTGGGGTTAATGGAGATGAGGAGGCGTCTCTGGGATGCGCGCCTGGGGCGCGAGCGTTCCCAGTAGTATCTAAGGCACGCGCACTTCGGCGTTCTGCGCATGGCGGAAGTAGGGGGGGCTTCACTTGACTGTCTTATTACTGTCTTATTACTGCATTAGCTACAAAAATCTTCGGCCTGGCAGAGCTGACTAACTGCCGTTGAATGCTATGGTCTGACATGGTAAAGTATTTGACGCTAAACAGCATGTTTGGTAATCCTCTGGTAATTCAACTCCACCCCCCTGATGTTCGTGTTGAACCTTCTCTCAAGTCCCTTCCAACACGTACTTCTCAGCTTCTTAACATTGTTCATTAGCATACATTTAAAAACATTCTCATAAACAACATTCTCATGTATGGAAATATTGCAGAAGAATCTCTAGAATGCTGCATGCACCATGACATAAGAGTGCGGACCTCCCGAACTGCTGCTCATGCACCCAGTGCCATTTCCTTCCCTACAGGTTTAAAGAAATGTAAGCTGAACCACCACAAGAGCTTCATGAACACTCACACTCTGAAGAACCAAACAGGGGCTTCAGAGAAAAGCTTCCATTAACAAACAAGAAACTCCTCAAACTAAACTCACACACATCACAGATAACTCAAAAGTAGACAACAGATGCAAGCAAGTGTGAACACAGACGTTCCCAGGGCCACACACATTCACATCTTAATCAGCACCAAGCTCTGTGAAGGATATGTATGTAGTGCTTTGGGACAGGTATGACTTCTACTGAGTTCCCTGCCCTTGGTCTGTGTAGAGTGGTGATCCACGGCAAAGTCTGTTGGTAGTCTCCCCTCAGTCCCCAACCCCTTACACACTGGCTTCAGATCTGCTCTCATTGCAGTCCAGTTTAACATCAACTGGCTCAAGTCCAGCAGGGTAAAGCTCTGATTGATCAAGTGGTCTCTTCAAGGACAACAATATAAAGCTATGATTGTTAGTGTGAAGACTGGTCCTGTACAGACTGTCCAGCCTGTATTGTGTTAAAATCACTGCTGGATTTAGGACTCCACATCTTTTCAGTGGGATGATCCTTTGAAAGGGACAGCAGTGAAGATTTTGTCAGTGATCTTTGTATCATCAGGATGGATTCTGTTGGCACTTGTTACTGCCAGCAACACACCAATGCTGGTATAGTGCACACACACACGCATGCATGCAAACACACAAACACACGCACGCACGCACACACACACACATACACACACAAATACATGCACTACTGAAACTGATCACACAGACACATCTTGTTCAGAAATTTCAATAAACAGCAAGGACTGTCGTTGCATGTGACAACACTTCAATAAATAATGCTGCTTAATACAAGTAGGTCTATGGTTATGCATTTATAACAGATTAATGATCACACTCATACACATAATCAGCCAAATCAGATTTCAACAGTTTCAATGTCAACACTAGAAAGAAACAGAAAATGCAAAGACTGATGTCAGTTCTATACCTAGGCAAAGACTGATGTCAGCTTTATACCTAGGCAAAGACTGAATCAGTTCTATACCTAGGAAAAGACTGAATCAGTTTTATACCTAGGCAAAGACTGACGTCAGTTCTATACCTGGCAAAGACCGACGTCAGTTCTATACCTAGGCAAAGACTGACGTCAGTTCTATACCTAGGCAAAGACCGACGTCAGTTCTATACCTAGGCAAAGACCGACGTCAGTTCTATACCTAGGCAAAGACTGACGTCAGGATGTTCTATACCTAGGCAAAGACTGAATCAGTTTTATACCTAGGCAAAGACTGACTTCAGCTCTATACCTAGGCAAAGACTGACGTCAGTTCTATACCTAGGCAAAGACCGACGTCAGTTCTATACCTAGGCAAAGACTGACGTCAGGACGTTCTATACCTAGGCAAAGACTGAATCAGTTCTATACCTAGGCAAAGACTGACGTCAGTTCTATACTTAAGCAAAGACTGACGTCAGTTCTATACCTAGGCAAAGACTAGTATCAGTTCTATACCTAGGCAAAGACTGATGTCAGTTCTATACCTAGGCAAAGACTGACGTCTGTTCTATACCTAGGCAAAGACTGATGTCAGTTCTATACCTAGGCAAAGACTAGTATCAGTTCTATACCTAGGCAAAGACTGATGTCAGTTCTATACCTAGGCAAAGACTGACGTCTGTTCTATACCTAGGCAAAGACTGACGTCTGTTCTATACCTAGGCAAAGACTGATGTCAGTTCTATACCTAGGCAAAGACTAGTATCAGTTCTATACCTAGGCAAAGACTGATGTCAGTTCTATACCTAGGCAAAGACTAGTATCAGTTCTATACCTAGGCAAAGACTGATGTCAGTTCTATACCAAGGCAAAGACTGATGTCAGTTTTATACCTAGGCAAAGACTGATGTCAGTTCTCTACCTAGGCAAAGACTGATGTCAGTTCTTACCTAGGCAAAGACTGATGTCAGTTTTATACCAAGGCAAAGACTGATGTCAGTTTTATACCTAGGCAAAGACTGATGTCAGTTCTATACGCAAGGCAAAGACTGATGTCAGTTCTTATAGGCAAAGACTGATGTCAGTTTTATACCTAGGCAAAGACTGATAGTTCTATACCCAGGTATAGACTAATGGCAGTTCTATACCTTGGCAAAGACTGATAGTTCTATACCCAGGTATACACTAATGGCAGTTCTATACCTTGGCAAAGACTGATAGTTCTATACCCAGGTATAGACTAATGGCAGTTCTATACCTTGGCAAAGACTGATAGTTCTATACCCAGGTATACACTAATGGCAGTTCTATACCTTGGCAAAGACTGATAGTTCTATACCCAGGTATAGACTAATGGCAGTTCTATACCTTGGCAAAGACTGATAGTTCTATACCCAGGTATACACTAATGGCAGTTCTATACCTTGGCAAAGACTGATAGTTCTATACCCAGGTATAGACTAATGGCAGTTCTATACCAAGGCAAAGACTGATAGTTCTATACCCAGGTACAGACTAATGCCAGTTCTATACCTTGGCAAAGACTGATAGTTCTATACCCAGGTACAGACTAATGCCAGTTCTATACCTTGGCAAAGACTGATAGTTCTATACCCAGGTACAGACTAATGGCAGTTCTATACCAAGGCAAAGACTGATAGTTCTATACCCAGGTACAGACTAATGCCAGTGCTAAAACAAGTCAATAACAAATAACTGCAGTTGTCTTTGAACACAGACAGAACAAGAAAGAGTGAACAAGTCCTCATAAAAAAAAAGTAACACAAAAACCATAAAATGTTGGAGCACAACTCATCATAACAAAAAGTTGCACTAACAAAACAAGCAACATAAACACCAGAAAATTTCAATTTTCTTTTCTATCAAATAACACTTTTTTTTTTTTACAAAATGAGCATATTTTGCCTCACCCTTTGTGAGAATAAACTGGCTCATGTCCCAGTGAGGATTAGATCCTGTACAGCACAAATGAGCTGGGGGGTTTTCTCCACAGTGATTTGATTGATTCCTCACTTTTGACGTTGTCCGTTCTTACTTGGGCAGCGAACTGATGTAAGCCATGAAGACTCAGGCTCAAAATGCATGTATTTGACTTCACAAACATACATCCCCAACACTCCACCAAATGTATGGGCTTTAAGCGTATGATGAAAACTACTTTATCTCTTTCCTTAGCTAAACTGCTGCCATGTAACTGGAAAAATCTCCACTAGGTTACCTATCTACAATCACTGTGATGATTGCTCTGTGTATTTTGAACTTGTAAATACTCTATGGTTGAACTCATAACTGAACTGAGACTGGCCACAGCATGCATCATTTTGTCAAAAAGCAAAAGGGAAATAACCACACAAGATGTGTGCGCATGTGTGTGTGTGTGTGTGTGTGTGTGTGTGTGTGTGTGTGTGTGTGTGTGTGTGTGTGTGTGTTTCAGGAGAGAGTATGGACCCTTTTCCTTTACAATCAGTTCCACTGCTCTAAGAATTCTTAGTGATAAATACCAGTGCTCCAGAATCCAAAACAATAAAGAAATGAAAACCATGCAGCCGTGATGAAGGTGCCTCAGAAACAAGACATTTCTCCACACCACCAATGCCAGTAATATACAGAAACACTCTCCAGAATTTCACCCTCATTACACAACAACTGGAGTCTCCTAAACCACCTCATTCAGCTCATCTGTGAGAAAAGAGACTCTGATTTGATATTCCAATGTAGAAAAATGAAAGTGTTCTAAAGTCAGGATGAGAACTCCAAGGGACGGTCCATTCACCCAGGCTGACCTGGAGCTGCAGAACACCTCAGCTGATGTCTGTGTTGCACCATGTCCAAGGAGCACAACGATTCCACCAGACTCTTACTGCACAGCAGTACAGCGAGCCAGTGTCCACATTTCAGACAAGTCAGGTGAAGTTAGGATGGAGACATTCAGACTGCTTGATATCCTGAACTCCACGATGTGAGATGCAGTGTTAGCCACAGTACTTAACTTCATTCTAAGCTGCAACAGTCCGTCACAGGACATGCGAGGCTTGCCACAGACATCCACGGCAATGGATGAATGAAAAAGTAAAACTTCAGTTGACTCATTTTGACAAAGTGACAGAACTGTGCACTCTGCTTTCAGGCGAGTATTATTTTGTGCTTTTTAATGTCTGTGTTGTCACATCTGACAAGGACATTTTTTTTTTTGAGAATTCACTTATCTGTTTTGCACTATATTAAATAAGCAGTACTTAACAGTTTGTTTTGTGTGTTCATCTGCATTTTGATACAGTAACAAGAAGGCTGAATGGAGAGTTTAACTCCAGGGGAAAAAAAGTGTCCAAAGACTACAATGCTTAGCATCTTCATAAAAAAGCAGAACTAGTTGGAAAACATACTCCCCCCAACCCCACCCCCTGCTCCTCCAAAAGACAACTAAAAAAAAAATGCCATGTTTGAGTCCCCATCCCCTCACCTCTTCCCCACCAACATCACCAACACCGGCTTCTACAGGTCTCACTTTTGTTGCTGTTGACAAAAACATTTTGCTGCGATTTGCTCGTATGATCATGTCATTGTTTATACTTGTTTTCCTTCATTTTGAGAGCAGAGTTCACTCACTCTTTTTCTTCTTTTTTTGTTTTCTAGATGCAGAGACCAGGCTGAGTTCTGGCTGAGCTCTGACACAGGAAGTTACTTCTGGCCCTGGTAGGCCCCGGGAGCCTGTCCTCCAAAGCCCTGGCTCAGGAATCCAGGATGGGGGTGGACCTGGCCGGGAGACCCCCCCGACCCTCGCTGCAAGATCATGACCGGGGACATCCCAGGTCGGGGCGACATAGCCGACTGGGAAGGCAGCACGGCCGCCCCCATGGGACCCACGTGATACATCTGGTTGAACCCGGGAGCCATCTGCAGGTTAGGGGGGAAAACTCCATGAGAGATCAGCTGGGCCGAGGTGGCGGGAGACTGAAAGCCGAAACCTCGGGGCGGGTAGGGGTGGGTGGATGATTCAGAGTGGCCGTAGGAGTGAGAGTAGGAGGGGTCCGGGTCTGGGGTGTAGCTGTCCTGGCTGCCTGAACTGACGGTGTGGGGGCTGTTAGCGCCGGGAGAACTGGGGGACGACCTGCAGTCCACGCTCTTCTCCTCGGCGCCATCCCCTTCTGGGCCAAGGCTGTCGGCGCTCTCCTTCCTCCTTTCAGACATCTTCTTGTCCCCACCGTCCTTGGAACTCGCTGGGTCTGACCGTCCCTCGGAGGATCTGGACTCTTTCTGCTGCTGGGGGGGAGACTGCTGCTTCCCTTGCTGGGAGTGTTTCATCACTGTCTTCATGCCGCCCTGAGATGGGGAGGAGCGTTTCTGGTAGTTGGGGTAGCGATCCCACAGCTTCAGCAGCGCCTCCCCCACAGACGGTTCCAGCTCCTGGAATGTTCAAAAAACAAAACAGTAAAAGCCCTTGAAGCAGCACTCTACCAGACCTCAAAATACACATCAACATGCTGCTTTCAGTATAAATATGCTGTCAACACTTGCTTGGGGACTGAAATGAACCGCATCAAGATAAATTCTGGTCAACAGCAGGATAATATGAATAAAAGGAAATGTGAGGTGGAAACAGATCCTCACATTCAAAAACAAAAATCTTTTGCTGTACATGTCTGTCTGTTACCTTTACACCTTTCTGCTGTTCCAAATCAAATATACAGATCCTGAGGTAGAGGGAAAATCCTCCACCTATTTCTCCTTGATCTACCTGGTTGCACCATTGCTCATGGCGTATGGAATGAGAACAGATGGAATGGCACTTGGTATGCGAGAAATTGTATGGGATCAGGCAACACATATGAATGGGGCACGACAAAGATAGCAAGGCAACTGCATTGGACAGGGCAAGACTGCATGGCACTTCATGACAGTTGTACTGAATGAGACAAGATGGCACGGCATAGCATGGCAGTCATGTGGGATAAGACAAGATGGCATGGCATAGCATGACAGTCATGTGGGATAAGACCAGATGGCATGGCATAGCATGACAGTCATGTGGGATAAGACAAGATGGCATGGCATAGCATGACAGTCATGTGGGATAAGACAAGATGGCACGGCATAGCATGACAGTCATGTGGGATAAGACACATGGCACATCATAGCATGACAGTCATGTGGGATAAGACAAGATGGCATGGCATAGCATGACAGTCATGTGGGATAAGACAAGATGGCATGGCATAACATGACAGTCATGTGGGATAAGACAAGATGGCATAGCATGACAGTCATGTGGGATAAGACAAGATGGCATGGCATAACATGGCAGTCATGTGGGATAAGACAAGATGGCATGGCATAACATGACAGTCATGTGGGATAAGACAAGATGGCATAGCATGACAGTCATGTGGGATAAGACAAGATGGCATGGCATAACATGGCAGTCACGTGGGATAAGACAAGATGGCATGGCATAGCATGACAGTCATGTGGGATAGGACAAGATGGCATGGCATAGCATGACAGTCATGTGGGAAGAGACAAGATGGTGTGGCATAACATGACAGTCATGTGGGATAAGACAAGATGGCATGGCATAACATGACAGTCATGTGGGATAAGACAAGATGGCATGACATGACAGTCATGTGGGATAAGGCAAGATGGCATGACATGACAGTCATGTGGGATAAGGCAAGATGGCATGGCATAGCATGACAGTCATGTGGGATAAGACAAGATGGCATGGCATAACATGACAGTCATGTGGGATAAGACAAGATGGCATGGCATAGCATGACAGTCATGTGGGATAAGACAAGATGGCATGGCATAACATGACAGTCATGTGGGATAAGACAAGATGGCATGGCATAACATGGCAGTCATGTGGGATAAGGCAAGATGGCATGGCATAACATGGCAGTCATGTGGGATAAGACAAGATGGCATGACATGACAGTCATGTGGGATAAGACAAGATGGCACGGCATAACATGACAGTCATGTGAGATTAGGCCAGATGGCATAACATGACAGTCATGTGGGATAAGACCAGATCGCATGGCATAGCATGACAGTCATGTGGGATAAGGCAAGATGGCATGGCATAACATGACAGTCATGTGGGATAAGACAAGATGGCATGGCATAACATGACAGTCATGTGGGATAAGACAAGATGGCATGACATGACAGTCATGTGGGATAAGACAAGATGGCATGGCATAACATGACAGTCATGTGGGATAAGACAAGATGGCATGACATGACAGTCATGTGGGATAAGGCAAGATGGCATGGCATAGCATGACAGTCATGTGGGATAAGACAAGATGGCATGACATGACAGTCATGTGGGATAAGACAAGATGGCATGGCATAGCATGACAATTATAAGGGGCTAAGACAAGATGGCATGGCATAGCATAAAAATTGTAGGAAATAATAAACAAGTAGGGTAACTTTTGCTCCCATAAGAAAACCTAACACAGAGTAACTTTTATTCAAGACTGGCACAGCCTTTTAAACTTGAATAAAGTCAGACAAATGTTCGCCTATGTATTTGTCTGACTTTATTCAAGTTTAAAAGGCTGTGCCAGTCTTGAATAAAAATTACTCTGTGTTAGGTTTTCTTATGGGAGCAAAAGTTACCCCACTTGTTTATTGTTTACTGTTCCCTGCCTCATTTCATTTCTAATTTTGTAGGAAATAAGTCAAGAGGGAATGGCAACGCATGACAATTGTGGGAGATAAGGCAAAACGGTGAGGCAAGGTTGAGGAAAAACTACATCAGGCAACTGACTACATGATACAGTTTTCAGCACAAAAATCAGAAACGAAAACAATAACCATAAACTTTAAAAGGAATTTTAAAGTAATTCCTCCAGTTAACATGGACAAACAAATGACAAGACCAAACACAACAAGTTTCACCACTCAGGTCTTGTTCAGGCAAGATAAACAACATCCAGGACAATGAAAACAAAGAATGAGCAATCACTTATCTTCTCAAAACATTCAAGAAGATATGTGATAAGACCTAAGAGGTCGAAACATGTCATGTTTGGTCTTATTATTCATTTGTCCACTTTTACCAGTGGAGTTACTTTCAATTCCTTTTAAAATTTGTTTCAATTTCCACCTGCACTCACCTCACTTTGAAAATAACCATAAAGCAATGCAAATTAAAGAAAAACTTGAACCTCTCATGCTCACAAAGAAACAAAACAGCCCACTTTAATGTAGAGAAATGCCCTGATGTTGAGCGATGTCTGCAGACAACTGACCTGTCCATCTCGGCTGACCTGCACCTTCCGGTTCTCGTTCCACTGGTTGTGGAGGTGATGGGTAGCCATGAAGGGCACGTTGGCTCTGCAATGATGAACACACATGGACAGGTTGACAAGACATAACACACCTCAGGCCTTTTGCCGCCAGGTGGCGGTGTGGGGCTGGGGGCAGTGCGCAGAGGGGATGACAGGGAGGGAGAAGATGGGGACTGGGAGTGGAGAGCGGGAGAGTCTTTCAAGACAAGTGTCCAGTAATGGATTTGTTTGTATTTCTTGCACCGCCACAGTTTTTCTCACCTCAGGAGAGACATTTCTCTGTGTTAATCCTCAAAAGGAAATTTCTCTATGTAAACACTTAAGAAGAGACATTTCTCTAGGTGAACACCTTACAAGAGATGTTTTTCTGTGTAAATCCTTGCAAGAGACATTTATCAGAGTGAACACCTCACAAGTGACATTTCTCAGTGTGATAACTTATCAAGCAAAATTTCTCTTGATCAAAATCCCCACAAGAGAAGCTTCCGGAATGCCTCATGCAAGAAATTTCTCTGTATGGACATCTCACTGTCCAGTGACATTTTTCTATGTGAACTCCTCACAAGTGACATTTCTTTATGTGAACACCCTGCAACAGACATTTTTCTGTGTGACCATCTTACAATAAACAATTCTATATTTGGACACTCCACAGAAGACATAAAAAGATATTTTTTCTGTTTATATTGCTCTGGGTTAGCTGTGATGTAGAGGGCATAAAGACAGTGATACACTACCATTGCAAACAAAAGGTGAACAAACCTTTTAACCCATTCGATGCTGAAGGTACCACTTAGCCCAGGAGCGGAAAACTCTGGTGACTTGTCGCGGCCAATCTCTGATGTCATTTTGGCATAACCCTGGAAGTGCCCGCTGCCTTGTACTGAGAAGATCAGGTACACCGTCTTTCCATCCTGCCAACACAACAGATGAAAGATTCAAAACCAAAAAATTCAACGTGGCCGGCCGGCCTGCCAGCCTGCCTGCCTGCCTGCGTTTACGTGTTCACCTACTCTCCCCAACAAGAGAGTTCAAGTCAAAAGTCAAACTCAACATAATCCTCACATTACAAAAACTTGCTAAAATCTCTCTATTAAGGTTACCACGATGGGAATCTTTCACCCTTTTCATTCAGGAAACACGCTGGTGCGCTGCTATCACAAGCATCAGGAAAGGCGCTGATGTGTACACCTCCATAGCATAGTCAGGAAACACATGCACATTCATCCCATGAGTACTGTTATTCCAATGAGATGCACTAGTGGTGTACTCATCGCACAGTTTAGCCCACTATGTCACTCAAACCTGCTATGATTCAACAAAACTTTACAGGAAATTGCCCTATTTAGAGCAAAAATGAATTTGATAACCAAAAAATTATGGCAATCAGAAAGGCTCCCTTAATCTTCCTGCTGTTGGCAAAAGACTTGGTTCAAATGAAAAGCTCTTTTCATCATTCCGTCGTTGGCAGTAGACATGACCCAAATGAACAAGCCTGAAAGGCTCCGTTGATTTTCGTGTCGTTGGCAGTAGACATGACCCAAATGAACAAACCCGAAAGGCTCCGTTGATTTTCATGTCTTTGGCAGTAGACATGACCCAAATGAACAAGCCTGAAAGGCTCCGTTGATTTTCGTGTTGTTGGCAGTAGACATGACCCAAATGAACAAGCCTGAAAGGCTCCGTTGATTTTCGTGTCGTTGGCAGTAGACATGACCCAAATGAACAAACCTGAAAGGCTCCGTTGATTTTCGTGTTGTTGGCAGTAGACATGACCCAAATGAACTACCCTGAAGGGATATATTGAAATGTTTCTGTCACTGGCAGCAGAAACCGACTAAATGAACTCACCTGAAAGGCTCTATTGATTTTTATGTTGTTGGCAGTAGTCGTGACCCAAATGAACTCACCTGAAAGGCTCTGTTGATTTTCCGGTCGTTGGCAGCAGACGTGGCCCAAATGCCTTTGGTCTGGGAAATATCCAGGTTCTTCTGGTTGTTGCACTTCATCACAAAGTAACGGCATGGTGCTGTGCTGCTGGCTCCTGGGTCACTGAAACAGCCAGCACCAGGAAGATTACTACACACCTTCAACCAATGCAGGTGAAGAGGAATGGAAGACAAAAAAGGATCACAATATACACAGAATTTCTGACAAATAATCTTTGAAATGTCTGTCCAAATAAGTCTTTGGGGTCTGGGCTTTAACAGCAGTGAATTTTCAAGTTTTTTGTCTAATAGTAACACTAATTCTGTCAGACACAATACATCTTTTAGATGGAAAGTAATATCTGTGTACAGAAAAAAAAATTTTTTTTTTTTTTTTAACCCACAACTCTTTCCATAAGGTGCCCAATCCCTTTATTCATCTATACACAAATAATTGGTAACAGGATATTACCTTGGACTAATTTTCTTCTTGTATCATGAGCTGCTGTGTGTGAGCAAATCCGAATAACCTGATAGGGGTTCGTCAGTTTTTGACACCATTAGCCACTAAAATTAATTTACAGTGAGGCAAATGTTGGATAAAAGTCTTCACAAATTACCTTAGAGAATATATCTAAACTATAGATACAAAAGCCATAAAAGTTTACAGAGGTGCAAAAAATATGATTGATTATGATTCAGTCAAACCTCACTGGCATTTGAAAACAAATGAAGCTAGTAATTATAACCTGTTAGTATAAAAAATGCTGATGAAGTGACAAATTATGTGTTTAACCCCATTGAACCATGCATGAGGCGATTATTTCCATAATACTTTTATTACCAAGAATAGTTTTATGATGTCCTTATCTTCTAAACAAATGCCTCATATCCTATGTGGCAAAGAATATTACCAAATTATCAGTCTCAGTTTCAAAAATAGAAAAATTTGAAGAGCAGAGAGCCAATCATGCTTCCATACCCCGTCAAGCCAGAAGAGTTATCACACTCAGTGTGTAAAGCCTACAACAGAAAATACTACAAAACCAATAAGACGACAACCTACTGTTGGCTGTCAGCCCACATTATCAGACAGACAAGACACCTTGATGTACAGACAAGACACCTTGATGTACAGACAAGACACCTGATGTACAGACATGACACCTTAGACACCTTGATGTACAGACAAGGCACCTTGATGTACAGACAAGACACCTTGATGTACAGACAAGACACCTTGATGTACGTTACCTGCCACTGTCCACACTGCCGCTGCTGCTGCTGCTGATGCCACTGCCCCCACCGGTGCTGCGAGCAGGAGAGGCTGACTGCGGGGAGGGGGAGGGGCAGGGGGTGGAGGAGGAGCTGCCTGCCACCTGCCCGGCGCTCTGTGGAGGGTAGTACTCCTCTGTGCCGCTGCGGCTGTTCCCTGGCCAGTCAAGACACTCACTGACAGTGCTACAACCCAGCCTCAGTGATCACATCATTTCTTTTTTCTGTTAACTGACAGCGCTACAACCCAGCCTCCGTGATGACATCACTTCTTTCTTCTATTAACTGACAGCTTCACTGATGACATCATTTCTTTTTTCTGTTAACTGACAGCGCTACAACCCAGCCTCCGTGATGACATCACTTCTTTCTTCCGTTAACTGACAGCGCTACAACCCAGCCTCCGTGATGACATCACTTCTTTCTTCCGTTAACTGACAGCGCTACAACCCACCTCCGTGATGACATCACTTCTTTCTTCCGTTAACTGACAGCGCTACAACCCAGCCTCCGTGATGACATCACTTCTTTCTTCCGTTAACTGACAGCGCTACAACCCAGCCTCCGTGATGACATCACTTCTTTCTTCCGTTAACTGACAGCGCTACAACCCAGCCTCCGTCATGACATCATTTCTTTCTTCCGTTAACTGACAGCGCTACAACCCAGCCTCCGTCATGACATCATTTCTTTCTTCCGTTAACTGACAGCGCTACAACCCAGCCTCCGTGATGACATCATTTCTTTCTTCCGTTAACTGACAGCGCTACAACCCAGCCTCCGTCATGACATCATTTCTTTCTTCCGTTAACTGACAGCGCTACAACCCAGCCTCCGTGATGACATCACTTCTTTCTTCCGTTAACTGACAGCGCTACAACCCAGCCTCCGTGATGACATCACTTCTTTCTTCCGTTAACTGACAGCGCTACAACCCAGCCTCCGTGATGACATCACTTCTTTCTTCCGTTAACTGACAGCGCTACAACCCAGCCTCCGTGATGACATCATTTCTTTCTTCCGTTAACTGACAGCGCTACAACCCAGCCTCCGTCATGACATCATTTCTTTCTTCCGTTAACTGACAGCGCTACAACCCAGCCTCCGTGATGACATCATTTCTTTCTTCCGTTAACTGACAGCGCTACAACCCAGCCTCCGTCATGACATCATTTCTTTCTTCCGTTAACTGACAGCGCTACAACCCAGCCTCCGTCATGACATCATTTCTTTCTTCCGTTAACTGACAGCGCTACAACCCAGCCTCCGTCATGACATCATTTCTTTCTTCCGTTAACTGACAGCGCTACAACCCACCTCCGTGATGACATCCTTTCTTTCTTCCGTTAACTGACAGCGCTACAACCCAGCCTCCGTGATGACATCCTTTCTTTCTTCCGTTAACTGACAGCGCTACAACCCACCTCCGTGATGACATCCTTTCTTTCTTCCGTTAACTGACAGCGCTACAACCCAGCCTCCGTGATGACATCCTTTCTTTCTTTCCGTTAACTGACAGCGCTACAACCCACCCTCCGTGATGACATCCTTTCTTTCTTCCGTTAACTGACAGCGCTACAACCCACCCTCAGTGATGACATCCTTTCTTTCTTCCGTTAACTGACAGCGCTACAACCCACCCTCCGTGATGACATCCTTTCTTTCTTCCGTTAACTGACAGCGCTACAACCCACCTCCGTGATGACATCCTTTCTTTCTTCCGTTAACTGACAGCGCTACAACCCACCTCCGTGATGACATCCTTTCTTTCTTCCGTTAACTGACAGCGCTACAACCCACCTCCGTGATGACATCCTTTCTTTCTTCCGTTAACTGACAGCGCTACAACCCACCCTCGTGATGACATCCTTTCTTTCTTCCGTTAACTGACAGCGCTACAACCCACCCTCCGTGATGACATCCTTTCTTTCTTCCGTTAACTGACAGCGCTACAACCCACCTCGTGATGACATCCTTTCTTTCTTCCGTTAATCTGACAGCGCTACAACCCACCTCAGTGATGACATCTTTCTTTCTTCGTTAACTGACAGCGCTACAACCCAGCCTCAGTGATGACATCATTTCTTTTTTCCGTTAACTGACAGCGCTACAACCCAGCCTCAGTGATGACATCATTTTTTTTCGTAACTACAGCCTACAACCCAGCCTCAGTATGACATCATTTCTTTTTCTGTTAACTACAGCGCTACAACCCAGCCTCAGTGATGACATCATTTCTTTTTTCGTTAACTGCAGCCTACACCACAGTGATACATCTTTTTTTTCTGTAACTTACAGCCTACAGCCCAGCCTCAGTGATGTACATCATTTCTTTTCTTTAACTGACGCGCTACAACCAGCTCAGTGTATTACATCATTTCTTTTTTCTGTTAACTTACAGCGCTACAACCCAGCCTCAGTGATGACATCATTTCTTTTTCTGTTAACACAGCCTACAACCCAGCCTCGTGATTACATCATTTCTTTTTTCTGTTAACTGACAGCACTACAACCCAGCCTCAGTGTTTACATCATTTCTACAACCCACCCTCAGTGATTACATCATTTCTTTTTTCTGTTAACTCAGCACTACAACCCAGCCTCAGTGATTACATCATTTCTACAAACCCAGACTCAGTGATTACATCATTTCTTTTTTCTGTTAACTTACAGCACTACAACCCAGCCTCAGTGTTTACATCATTTCTACAACCCAGACTCAGTGTGACATCATTTCTTTTTTCTGTTAACTTACAGCCTACAACCCAGCCTCAGTGTTACATCATTTCTTTTTCTGTTAACTTACAGCACTACAACCCAGCCTCAGTGATTACATCATTTCTTTTTTCTGTTAACTGACAGCACTACAACCCAGCCTCAGTGTTTACATCATTTCTTTTTTCTGTTAACTTACAGCACTACAACCCAGCCTCAGTGTTTACATCATTTCTTTTTTCTGTTAACTTACAGCACTACAACCCAGCCTCAGTTTTACTCATTTCTACAACCCAGCCTCAGTGTTTACATCATTTCTTTTTTCTGTTAACTTACAGCCTACACCAGCCTGTGACTACAAACCCAGACTCAGTGTTTACATCATTTCTTTTTCTGTTAACTACAGCACTACAACCAGCCTCAGTGTTTACATCATTTCTACAACCCAGCTCAGTGTTATCATTCTTTTTGTTACTTCAGCACTACAACCCAGCCTCAGTGTTACATCATTTCTTTCTTCTGTTAACTTACAGCACTACAACCCAGCCTCAGTGTTTACACATTTCTTTTGTTAACTTACAGTCACTACAACCCAGACCTCAGTGATTACATAATTTCTTTTTGTTACTTACAGGCTACAACCAGCCTCAGTGTTTACATCATTTCTTTTTCTGTTAACTTACAGCACTACAACCCAGCCTCAGTGATTACATCATTTCTTTTTTCTGTAACTACAGCACTACAACCCAGACTCAGTGTTTACATCATTTCTACAACCAGACTCAGTGTTACATCACTTTCGTTAACTTACAGCACTACAACAGACTGTGTTTACATCATTTCTACAACCCAGCCTCAGTGTTTACATCATTTCTTTCTTCTGTTAACTTACAGCACTACAACCCAGCCTCAGTGTTTACATCATTTCTACAACCCAGACTCAGTGATGACATCATTTCTTTCTTCTGTTAACTTACAGCACTACAACCCAGCCTCAGTGATGACATCATTTCTTTCTTCTGTTAACTTACAGCACTACAACCCAGCCTCAGTGTTTACATCATTTCTACAACCCACCCTCAGTGATGACATCATTTCTTTTTTCTGTTAACTTACAGCACTACAACCCACCCTCCGTGATTACATTTCTTTTTATATTTCTGACCAAGAAGCCACAGCTTTTTCTTTCTTTTTCTTTTTCACCTCGTGCTTTTTCTTCATGAAACCCAGTGAACAAAAAAAAAAAAAAAAATCACATCAAATAGAACGTTCCTGAACAGGATCTTAATGGAGACTGCTGCAAATTGTTTAGGTTGACTATCAGACTAATCCAAATACTTTATGAGCACCTGTTTCCACACAACAACACACACACACACCACCCCACACACATCTCAGACAACCACAACTACGACACACACTCAGTAAGATAATCAACATACCACATACTATGAATTCATAAATAATCACTGAAAGACAGACACATACACAAAACTGTTCTGTTCCATTCCCCTTGCCACTTCATGCAACTGCTGATAATAAAGACAATCACGACAAGATGATGACAGTTTCTAACACACTGCAGACACTCACGGAAAGTCTGGAACAATCTTTTGGGCGGCGAAGACTGCATGCGGCGGCCCTGACTGTAGCGGTTGTTGTAGTCCTCACTGTAGTTCTCCGTGTAACCATGATTACTGCCGCCAGACATGATGGTCTCTGCCGCTACAATGTGCAAAAACACACAACCTTTCAATTTCTTATCAATACATGTTGTTTACCGCCCTGCAAAACTCCAGGGCAAAACCAGTATTGAAACATGTTTAAGAACAAAAACATTTGTGCGTGTGCCTGTGTGTGGTGTGTGTGTGTGTGTGTGTGTGTGTGTGTGTGTGTGTGTGTGTGTTGTGAGAGAGAGAGAGAGAGAGAGAGAGAGAGAGAAAGGAAAGAGAGAGAGAATAAGTGACTGTGTTTGTGCATGCATGTGTGTGTGTGTCTGTGTGTGTGCTGTGCATGTGTGTGTGTGTGAGAGAGAGAGAGAGAGAGAGAGAGAGATGTGTGCTATGCCATACAGTGTTTAACATGTGCGTACAGATTCTGCACCTTTGGTCTTCTCAGTGTACATGTGTTCACATACTGATGTAGACCATAAGATCCTTAAGGTGTGTGTGAGAGAGAGAGAGTGTGTGTTTGTGAGTGTGTGTTTTGCAAATCAAGGTTAAAACTGAAACATAAACCGATTCTTCCAATGATACGAAGTAAGCATAAAGTACAGCCCTGTCATGTAGTCTCAGACCTGAACGGAAATCTGCAGCAATAACTTCATCATCCTCATCCCATCAATCAGCATTAAAAAATGCCTCAAATTCTGCGGCCCTTCATGCTCTGCTCTCATGGCGACGTCAGTTCCAATGAACTCACCACATCACTGCCCTTGGTTTGGCTCTGTTGGGTTCAATGGTGTTGGCTAATTCATTGAATAAGCAATAATTGTCATCGGTAGGGGCTTAGTACATGGTGTGCTGAGTATGTTTGATCAGAACAGGCACCACTGAACGCCACCAAAGCGACTCGGCAGTAGCCAATGCCAGCGCCGTAACGGAACAGGCCAGGCTGTGGCTGTGGATGGGACCTGGAATGACAGCATGGAGGCAGTGCCGCTAAAAGTGGCGCCAAAGATGAGACAGCAAAACAAAACATAACAAACAAACAAAAAAACAGTTAAAAAGGCCAGATCAAGTGTTTTCAGTTTGAAAACATGCCATGAGATGTGTGTTTGGTTGATAGCTGACTGATGAGTTGTGTAAGCCTGCAGGTGCTCAAAGGAAATATTGACACACTCTGCAATGACTGTTTCCACAACACGGCAAACTCTGACAGCTTTTCAGCCAAGTGTGAGTACCTGTGTCTTCCTGCAGCACCAGTTCTGAACAAAGATGCCATCTGTTTTGTCACAGCTGCACGTTTCTGGTCCTCAAAACCCTTGCTGTTACTTTAATCTCACAATAAGATGTACTCCTTCATTAGAAAATGGAATCAAGATCGAGGAAAATTTATGGTCTTCAAAACATTGATGATTGGATTTCATGTGTTCATGCCAGAGTTTGGCGAAGCAATCCCGATGCAAACAGAAGTTGCAAATGGACAATTATGTATCTTAAATGACTTGAGCTCTGCATTCCTATCTTGCTAGCATACGAAGTACATCATTCTCCCCCCATCACATCAGACACAAAGTATCAAAGACATCTGGTGTGAACGATACAACATCAGTCACCAATCCAAGCAGCTCTGTTACTTACACATTGGCCTGGGGCGTTGCCCAATCCCTGCTGGTTGCTGCAGGCCAGCGGCTTGCTCCTCATTGGTCAGAATATGGATCACGGCTCGCACCACCTCCTGTACATAATAGACACTGCCAGATTGAATGCCACAAGAGGCAAAGAAAGACTTTTTTACTTTTTGTTGTCCTTTTTTTCAGTACACTCCCAATGGTTTTACTCCAGCGCTGTTCATTCAGACTCATACACACAACCACACCCAGCTGTCTTGCCAAAGCTTTAGCATGGGCAGTCCAAAAGAGAGAGAGCAATCAACATATCATCATGAGACAACCTGCAAGAGTAGACACAGCACGGCTGCATTGTCACTTTGGTTGTGTTCAGTGGTGCCTATTCTTTTCCAATGAAGAAAAAAGGACACCAACCATTCAGCCCCCAACTGAAGACAAATGAAAAAAAGGCAAGATCAGCTATTTTTACAAACTGCTTAATCACCGCGTCAGCATGAGTGAGTATCCCTCTCTGAATGGTGCCACAACAACCATCTAGCAACTGTCCACCACAACCATCTAGCGACTGTCCACCACAACCATCTAGCGACTGTCCACCACAACCATCTAGTGACTGTCCACCACAACCATCTAGCGACTGTCCACCACAACCATCTAGCGACTGTCCACCACAACCATCTAGCGACTGTGACTGTCCACCACAACCATCTAGCGACTGTCCACCACAACCATCTAGCGACTGTCCACCACAACCATCTAGCGACTGTCCACCACAACCATCTAGCAACTGTCTACCACAACCATCTAGCAACTGTCCATCCACAACTCTTACACAAACTCACCAGGTCAGGATGTTGAAGCAAATCAAAACCAAGGTCACCACTTCAGCATGGCATACAGGATAAAAAAAATTTGATGGTTTTTTTTTTTTTTTTTTACATGATTGTCACTAAGGTCGAGAGAGATGATACTTCAGGGTTTCCTACTGCTTTGAGACTACATGACAGCCCTGTATTCTCCACTTCCTTTCATAATACATCCTACCATCAACCAGGCCTGAGAGATACAAACGCCTGCAGGGTTGGAGAAGCTGGAGAAACAAATGCATTCAGCAGTGATCAAACTGAATGGTGTGGTTCCAATCCTCTAATTTGAGATCACAGCGCACTGAACAACTCTAGACAGAAGCTGGCTGGAAAAAACTAGGTATGGGGATAGAAGAGGAAGAAAGGTGGCAGAGTGGTTAAGACGTTCGCCTGCCAGTCCAACGTGTGAGAAGTGCGTGGGTTTGAGCCCTGCCTTTCTCGCCCTTTCTTTCCCAGTTTGAATGACAAATCGAACTGAACGTCAAGTCCATCGGATGGGGACTATAAGCGAGTTGGACCCGTGTGCCTTCCTGGCCCCCTGCACACGTTAAAGAACCCACGGCAGTTGAAAATCGAAAAGAGCAGGGGGGTTCCCCGCTGCCCTGGCAAAACTGATGTAAAGTAAAGATAGCCACCTGGTGTTTCTTACCAAGCCACAAAAATTGTCATTTACTGTTGTCGTGTGCCATCCTGTACCGGTGGAAATGGAGGACATGTATAAAACACTGTATGCATCCTATATGAGAAACTGGAGGAATAAATGAGATAAATGAAAATGAGTGACTGATATTTGAATGGTACGGTAAACGACTGAATGAGCGCCAGTAGGCTGCTCTTTGGCCGGCTCTACCTGGGTAGGCAGCCCGTTGAGTGAGTGAGTGAGGTAGTGTGCTTATTGTAAAGCGCTTAGAGCTTGGTCTGTGACCGAGGATAGGCGCTACATAAATACCCAATATAAGAGGGTTAGAGTTGGGGGGGGGGGGGGGGGGCAAGTTCCATTTTGTTCTATTATAGCCCAGCCAGTCACACAGCACCCTTTCAGAGCTATGACCACATTTTAAAAAAGAGGCCACTCCTACTATGGGAACAAAAGTCACATACATGTTCCCACACAAGGAGTAAAAGGTTTGACTTTTTTTTATTACTTTTTTTGTTGTTTTTTTTTTCAAGACTGGCGCCAGTCTCCTAAATCCATTTCTTATAGTACCCAACAAAGTCAAAGAACTGCTGTTTTAATTTTTTTTTTAAATTACCAAACAAAACCTGCAAGTCCAAATTACACCAGATTGTGGATTACAATCTAATAGCAGCACATACATTTTTTTATCCATGAGTCAGTCTGTGTGTCGCTGATGTTTATGTCTAGCCACAGACTTGTTTACCCTAAAGCCACTACTGGCGTATTTCTGAATTAAACTGAGTGTATTTTCTTAAAAATGTGTGTACAGATCTTCCAAATTTGTTAACTTTTGTAAAAGTAGGGGTCCCCACTGTTGTTCTAGCGTCATCCAGACACGAGTTCACACATACGATGTTACACGAGTTGTCTGTCACTCTTCGGCTGTAGCGCTCAAACACAATGGTTATACACCACAAGTGCCACTACCGCTCAAGAACTTTGTCTCCAGATTTTCCATTTCAATAGATTGCTTCCGGTTCATCATATTCATCATCTTTTGCCACACGTGTACAAAATATGGCAAAATCGTCTGGGTAAAGAGGTCTGTAGCCACAGTGACCCCAGTCACCATCGTCAATCCAGCAGCACCTGAACAGTTAAACCATTCATCATCATTCTAAACCGACTGCTTGTTATTTCTGCCAGTTGCGCATAATACTAGGTCAACTTTTTGGACTTCCCAAGTGCTTTTGTTTGGCTCATTATCCAAATAGTACCTGCAGAAGTAGAGCAACCAGCTCTAAACTATGTCTTAATGCTTAACCCTTCCCAAATAACTTGTATGGAAACAAAATATAAAATCACCCTCAAAAAGTGGTTAAAGAATAACAGATAGATAGTGTCTGAGCATATTTCAAAGATGTGGATCGGTTGTTCAAAGATTATTACAACAAAAAAAATTCATGATTTGGTTTTTCTTTTGTCTTTTTTTTTTCCCAAATACCAGATTCTAGGAATGGCATACAACAACACAAAAGAAAACCTGAAATCTGTGAAAGGGTTGTAAGCGATGCATCAATGAAAAGCACACTCACTTCATCGCTCTGCGACCAGGGTTTGGAGGGAGCTCTCATGCGTCTCAGGAACAGGGCGTGCCACTTCTGTCGGAGCTGCAGAGCCAGATGGGCAGCCTGGAAATGGTATACAGTGAGGAAAGGTAATGTTACTTATAGCCTGGCGGACTGCAAAGGGCCACATCAGGGCTGGTGGTATATGGTACAACATGGCTGTGTGGGGAGAAAATCATAGAGAAGAAAAGCAAACTACTGCTTGCACAGTGAACCAGTGACATGCCCATGACTTCGGCTGATGAAAATGATGACCACAGACTGTGAGCACTCACTGTTAACTCACAATGGGTGCAATGGCTGGGTTGTTTTTCTCCCTGACTGCGTAGTGAGCACTCACTGTTAATTCACAATGGGTGCAATGGCTGGGTTGTTTTTCTCACCGACTGTGTAGTGAGCACTCACTGTTAACTCACAATGGGTGCAATGGCTGGGTTGTTTTTCTCACTGACTGTGTAGTGAGCACTCACTGTTAACTCACAATGGGTGCAATGGCTGGGTTGTTTTTCTCACTGACTGTGTAGTGAGCATTCACTGTTAACTCACAATGGGTGCAATGGCTGGGTTGTTTTTCTCACTGACTGTGTAGTGAGCACTCACTGTTAACTCACAATGGGTGCAATGGCTGGGTTGTTTTTCTCCCTGACTGTGTATATGTCTTCTCTCCACCCCAGCTAAGACTGGCTAGGTGAGAGGAATTCAACAGGCATTTCGCTACTCCACACTGAAGTCTGGTATACGGCATAGCTTTCACAGCTTTATGAGCCAGAATCAAGCTAATGCCCACATACATGTGTGTGAGTGTGTACATATGCATGTGTATGTGCATGCACGTGTGTATGTATGCGTGTATGTGTGCATGCATGCGTGCATGCATATGTGTATTTGTATTTTTGGGTCAGTGAGTAAGTGTGTGTGTGTGTGTGTGGGGGGGGGGGGGGGGTATATCCACATGAATATGCATGTCTGAGAGGCAGAGAAATAGTGCATGCTTTCTGACAAAGCAAAGAGAAAGGGAAAGGCAAACACATTTAACCCATGTCTGACTCAGCTGCTGAAACAAACTCAACCCTGTGGCCTGAGCTGCCTTAAAAAAAATTTTTTTTTTTTAAAAACAACAAACAAGCACAGAAAAACCAGTGCACACAGTACAGTGTCACAACTCAATTATTTATGTGCAAAACTCGGCAAAAGTTGGTGAATTCTTTGCAGAGAGACTGTGGTATGTTTTAACATAAATGATTAGCAAGTTGCTACAACAGCTTTATGGCACCTATATTGAAAATTGGAATGATGTTGTAAACAAGCACATTTTTCTGGTTTAAAGATGAATAAATTAACATGCGATTTACACACTTTTATCATTCTTTGATAGTTTCTTAAAGATAAAATTCATTTTAGTCATCAGATGGTTCCCTGTCATTCTCACTATCAAGAGCAAGCTGTGTCATCTATATTTGCACAAACAAGTGCAGCCAACGCATTGGCACTTCACTGTATCCTGATTCCATTTTCAAATTCCAGTGCAGGGCAATGTACATTCAACAGTGTGAAGGAATGTGTACAAGGGAGCTAACCATGAAAACATGGTAATAACAGTGAAACTTTTTTTCAAAGGATTCAGATCACTCTCCCTTCTTTGACTTATCTCAAAAGACAGCTGGTGCAGCAGCGATATGATAATGACTTATTTGAGAAGCTGGTAATAACAATGAAACTAACTGTCTTTTTTTCCCAATGACTCAAATCACTCTCACTTCTTTGACATCTAAAAAGACAGCTGGTGCAGCAGCGACATAATAATGGCTTATTTTGTAGGTCGTCTGGAATGTGTTAAACTCATGATTATCAGTACAGCAGTACTGTCATGACAGTTCATTTTCCATTGCTAAATTCTTTGCCCCTTCTTCCGTCATCCCTCGTTCCATCAAATGTGAATAGTAATTCCCTTTTCACTCTGTTTTGTTCTTTTCCTTCTGCTCTTCTTTCTTTAATGGCTAACCAGAATGTTTTGCCACAGTCCTTCATCATAAACCCATTTATTCCCTATCCATATTCCCCAACTATTAACCCTCTGCCTACCGTGTCGACCGAGATCGACCGCGAGATTTCCTCTATCTGAATACTGGATCGACCGAGATCGACCCCTGAATACTAGGTCAACGACTTTCGCTTTCACCATCGCATATCCCAGAATGCAATCGCGACAGAAGAGTTTTCCAGTACGGAAGTTTCTAGGCGCCAATTTGGTTTTTGTTGCACAAGTTTTGGTGGAGTAGTTTTGCTGCTGTGAATTTTCAAAGTTCTGCTTTTTTTCGCGAAGATTTTCTGGGAAAATGGCCGATCAAGTAACTATGCAACTTGTAGAATTCATTTTCTGACGTGATATTGATGAAGACAGCATATTTGCGGGCTACATTCTTGAAGAAGATCTGAAGCGAGACGATTCGGACATTGATCTTGACCTAGTTATAAATAAAGATTGACTGCTGACTGATTTTGAGGCCGGAATCGATAATGATTCGGGCGATGATAATGATGATGTCAAATAGCCCATTGCTGCTGGGCCCACCCCCCAAAAAAAGAAAATTCGAAAAACAAAACTTGCTAGAGACTCTTTAATTGTTGACTGGAGTGGTAGGCTACAAGAAGTGAAGCCCCAAAAAAGTTTCGCTTGTGTTGACAGCCAGGAAACCGGGTCAGTCAGTGGGAGTGTCCCATGATTTGCCTGTGGGAGTGTCACCTTTAGCCTTTTGATTTCAGAGGAATTTTGGCAGACTTTTAACGAGAAACAAATTTATTTGCTGCACAAAAGCAAGCAGAAAAGGATGAACATAAACTCTGGCCTAAAATAAAAACTGCCTGTTTATCAGAAAGCAAAGAGGTGACGGACAATCTGAGGTACACCATCACCACAGTGTTTGTGTGTGTGTCGGTTTTGGGGGGGGGGGGGGGGTATTGCTCAGTGCACTTGTGCAAAAGCACATTTTTGCTGAATTCCATCACAATCTCAAGTCCAGTATTCAGTAATCTGTTCTTGTTATTTTTTTTTCCCCTCAGTAGTTAGAAGACAAATCTTCTTGTATGTGATGCCTTCAGTTTAACAAAATTGTTAAATCGGAAATGAAATGAGGCAGGGAACAGTAAATGATAAACAGTAAACAAGTGGGCTATTTTTTGCTCCCATAAGAAAACCTAACACAGAGTAACTTTTATTCAAGACTGGCACAGCCTTTTAAACTTGAATAAAGTCAGACAAATACATAGACGAACAATCTAATAGTGGGGGAAAAAACAAGCGCAGGCCAACAACTGAACTTTCTTCATAGTAATGACTTGGCAAAGATTTGGACTTAAGGAGGGGGGCGGGGGGGGGGGGGGGGTTTAAAGATGGAGAAACTGGGAACATGAAATCAAGAAAATATGTTACAGGTATGAAAACTCTTCACTAGCTGCATAAGGGAACCATCGCAATCCCTTTTGAAGGCAGATATATTTGTATTGCCTGCTCCGAAGCCTTTCGTCCGCTGGGTCGGAACTCATCAGGGAGACACGGCTGGTTGTGGCTGCGCTCCTGGCGTCAAATAGAGACACACCACAGTCCATAATACTGTGGTGTTCTCACCACCAAGCGTGCAAAAAAGAATCCAATAGCACTCCCAAAGCAGCCAGCAAAGAGTAATTAATGAAACCAAACGAAAGTGTGGGGAGGAAAAAAAGTTGCTGAAAAACTAAAGACATTATGCAAATAGTATAAAATGTAGGGGACAATCTTTGAGCCTACGCCTGAGGATCCACCCAAAGATGCAAGGGAGATCAAAAGACAAACACACAGACGGACAGAAACAAATACAAATAACCTCAATTTAATCAAAACAAAATCGGAAATGACATGAGGCAGGGAACAGTAAATGATAAACAGTAAACAAGTGGGCTATTTTTTGCTCCCATAAGAAAACCTAACACAGAGTAACTTTTATTCAAGACTGGCACAGCCTTTTAAACTTGAATAAAGTCAGACAAATACATAGACGAACAATCTAATAGTGGGGGGAAAAAACAAGCGCAGGCCAACAACTGAACTTTCTTCATGTAATGACTTGGCAAAGATTTGGACTTAAGGAGGGGGTGGGGGGGGGGGAGTGGGGGGGGGGGGGGGAGTTTAAAGATGGAGAAACTGGGAACATGAAATTAAGAAAATATGTTACAGGTATGAAAACTCTTCACTAGCTGCATAAGGGAACCATTGCAATCCCTTTTGAAGGCAGATATATTTGTATTGCCTGCTCCGAAGCCTTTCGTCCGCTGGGTCGGAACTCATCAGGGAGACACGGCTGGTTGTGGCTGCGCTCCTGGCATCAAATAGAGACACACCACAGTCCATAATACTGTGGTGTTCTCACCACCAAGGGTGCAAAAAAGAATCCAATAGCACCCCCAAAGCAGCCAGCAAAGAGTAATTAATGAAACCAAACGAAAGTGTGGGGAGGAAAAAAAGTTGCTGAAAAACTAAAGACATTATGCAAATAGTATAAAATGTAGGGGACAATCTTTGAGCCTACGCCTGAGGATCCACCCAAAGATGCAAGGGAGATCAAAAGACAAACACACAGATGGACAGAAACAAATACAAATAACCTCAATTTAATCAAAACAAAATCGGAAATGAAATGAGGCAGGGAACAGTAAACGATAAACAGTAAACAAGTGGGCTATTTTTTGCTCCCATAAGAAAACCTAACACAGAGTAACTTTTATTCAAGACTGGCACAGCCATCATGTTCCCAGTTTCTCCATCTTTAAACTCCCCCCTCCCCCCCCCCCCCCCCCCCCCCCCCTCCTTAAGTCCAAATCTTTGCCAAGTCATTACTATGAAGAAAGTTCAGTTGTTGGCCTGCGCTTGTTTTTTCCCCCCACTATTAGATTGTTCGTCTATGTATTTGTCTGACTTTATTCAAGTTTAAAAGGCTGTGCCAGTCTTGAATAAAAGTTACTCTGTGTTAGGTTTTCTTATGGGAGCAAAAAATACCCTACTTGTTTACTGTTTAAAATTGTTAAAGTTTGGTTGTTGTTTTTTCCTTCACAATAAAAGTTGATTATTTAGTGTGCAGACCATATAAAATGACTTTATTTTGTTCCTGAAGGATTCAGTACTTTGTTTAGACTTGGAAAATCACTCTGTGCTCCTTATCCATGACATCCT
Organism: Conus canariensis; assembly: GCA_033310375.1. Lineage (NCBI taxonomy): Eukaryota > Metazoa > Mollusca > Gastropoda > Neogastropoda > Conidae > Conus > Conus canariensis. The sequence continues at coordinate 7,519,974 of CM065722.1, forward strand.
GTGGATACAGTGAATTTAGGGAAAACTGTTCTACCACCGAGAACACTGAAGCAGAGTTAGTCTGTTCGTTTCTTTTTTTTTCCTCGTGTACCAGTTCACTATATATGGGAAAAAAATGGCTGTTTTGGATGCAGTGATGTCTTTGAATTTTTTTCATTACTTTAATTTTTCATTGAGGTTTCTTTATGGCAAGTGTGTATGTGTTGTGGAGTTACCTCACTTGGCATGGTATTCACATATTCAGGTAGCACAAAGTCATGCAGCAGGCAGAGGGTTAGATAATACTATGGTCAACAGAAACAAACTGTCATGATATCTAACATCTCTCAGACAACCTCTGTCACATCGATCACATGAATCAGACGAAGGCACAGGGCGTGTGCTGTGAGCACAGACTTACCTCAGCATCCACGCTGAAGGTGAGCCACTCATCCAGCTGAAGCTGTGTCTTCTTCACCTCGCTCTTCTCCTCCCCTTCACTGTCACTGTGGTCCCCTGCCTCTCCCCGCTCCTCACCTGCACAACAAACCCTCTGACTACAACAGTAGTGTCTTTTTTTATTACTATTATTGCATTGTATATCTTCACTGTCACAAGCACTTTTTCTCTGTGAAACACGGGCCGCTCTCTCTCTCTGTGCAGAATGCACACCACGCCTATGGTACCGCCCACATTTCTCCTTCATAAATCTTTACAATACTTATATAAACTGGCTCCTCATTCAACCCACTGTAAAAATACCTAATCTTTTAACTAAAAACATTCAAGCCACTAGCAGCACACCTAGCCTGTTCATTAATCCCACTGATAAACTATCAAACCCGTCAAAGCAAACTTTCACCCCAATATAAAAATATCCTGCCTGACCCACTGTGAAGATATTTTGCCTGTTAACAAAACCATTCCACTGACCTTCATGTGGGTTCTCAGCCACTTTCAGGGCATCCGCAGGAAGTTTGGATCTGCCAGCGAAGATGACCACAGTGATGGGCGACACCAGGGTACAGCACTTGACCAGTGCCAAGCGTTCCATGCGCGTCATTTCTTCATACAGCAGCCAATCACAGGGCAGCTGCTCAATGGCCTTGACGTGGGACTGGCGGTTCAAACTGGCGGCTGTGGGCGCTACACTGAGCACTGACTGCTGATGGAAGCGGACCTTGGACTCTCTCCTGTAATGCATATGTACTTCTGGTTTCTTACCCAAAATCAATATCAAATACAGTGCTTGTTATATTAGTAGTCAGACAGACAGAAAGAATTCCATTATACCATATGTTCTGCAACACACACACACACACACACACACACACACACACACACACACACACACACACTCACTCTCTCTTTCTCTCTCTCTCTGTTGCTATGTTCTCCATATCTCCCTTCATAAGGGGCAATGGCCTTTATATGAATAAACCATCTGAGTTCTGAAGTCATTCTCTCTCTCTCTCTCTCTCCTCTCTCTCTCTCTCTCTCTCTCTCTCTCTCTCCTGAAACAGACTCTTCAACTCATCCCCAGCAGCAAACCTCCCAAACTACAACCCATACAGATCCAACACAGCAGCAGAAGCACCTACTGGGTGACCAGGTTGCAGGTCTTGCGGTCCACAAACAGCAGGTTGGGAAACATGCCTGCACACAGCGCCGCCTTGACCACTGCCCAGTTCTCAGAGTTGGTGTTCAGATCCCGGATGTCCCCTCCTCCTCTGGCCCGCACAAACCCACTGGCTCGCAGCTGGCCCAGCAGCTGAGCTCTGGTTGTAACACATCAACATCTTGTCATTTCCTAGTTCCTTGACCTGCCCTTGAAACGACTGCCAAAACCATGATGCACATCACATGCAAAAGACAAAAACTGGGATTTCTCCATACTAATCTGTCCAAATGAATACCCCTCCACTAGGTGTGGAAGAAAGCATACCTCAGGATTCCCACAAAAAGATTATTAAAAAAAAAAAAAAAAAATGGAGAGCAGGGAGCTAACTCTTCCCTTAACTAACATGCCAACAGTAATAATCTCCCTTAGTGGGTTCACATCATTGCACCCTGAGTGATTGAAATCAGTTTTCTCCTCTTTTTTTTTTTCCAGTTTTTCCTCTTTGATCTGCCACAAAAGTCACTGCCTAAATCACTATGCACATCACAAGCAAAGGACTTAAACTGAAAATCATATACTAGGATAGCATGGTGCACAAATCAAATGCAACAGAGATGTACTGAATGCAGAGCGTAGGGATACACATCTAACAAACCAGCTTCAGTGGGGCTGACTGATATCACAGAAGAAACGGAGCAGCTAATGTCTGGGCATTAACTGGATTTATGAGTTCATGCAGACATACAGAGTCTCTAGCAATGCGAGCTGACAGTTCACATACCTCATTCCCACCACCATTTCCATACAAGCCGCAGACAGGTAATTCTTATCACAGAAGGACTTCTCCCAGCCTTCTGTCCTCGCTTTCTGCCACATCTGAAACAGTCAGGCCACAATCAGCTTTATAATGCATTTGCAGGATGGACGCATAGACCATTGTCTAATATCACATAATTTTGTGAGAAGATGTAAAATGAAGGTACTACTACTACTACACATAGACCAACTGTCAAACTGCTCCTACCTGGAAGGCTCTGAGCAGAGCCATGTGATCACTGAAGGTTCCGGCAGCAAACTTGCGGCGTGACATGTTGGCTGCACGTCGTTGTGAAGGTTGCCCCGGTAACAGGACTGGAACAAAACCACGGCGTCCTTTCCAGATTAAAACGGATGGCGGAACCACCACAAATATGTAAATGTCTGCATTGTGATACAGTTACTTATCTTGTGAAATAACGAGAACATACATAGTCTGAAAAAAAAAAGAGAAAGGCAATATTTCTGAACAGATGAAATAAAACAATCAAGAATGAGGCAGCTGATTTCAGCATGACTGATGACTACCTAGGCTGTGCCAGATGGGAGACAGAAAGACAGACAGACAGACTGATTGATTGATTGATTTATCTTTTATACGCAAGGATGAAGATATGCACACAGAGAATGATTATCCATGATCAAAACAAAGCTAACGTTTCCCTACTTTGCCAAACACAAACAAACGAAATGATCACTTTTCCAGCCCTTGTCCTTTTCTCTTTTCCTATCTTAACAGCCATCAAAGTGTTTAAACCAATCAAACTTCAAGAGAGAAGAAGGCCAAGCCATAATGAAATAATGATATTTTGCATTGGTCTGCATCTTCAAATTAAAAAAAAAAAACACAGCAATGGAGAGTAGGCAGATCAAACAAAGTGAAATGCCTTGTTCTTCTCCATTCCTTCTCTACAACTCTGAGGTTCACCGTTGATGAGATTTCTGTGTATGTAACATTTGTAATGCCACCATCACACACCATTCAGGTCGCCACATTCTATCTGTCCACAAGGCTGATGGCTGAACACAGCAATGTGCAAATATGTGGAGGGTTGCCTAACTATTTGGTCACACACACACACACACACCTCCCCACTCTGGCCTACTCTTCTCGATCCAAGTAACTATATAAAAGGTGATATAGGGCTATAATTTTAACCAGAACAATAATATAAAAAAATGATCAGCTTGCTTTTTAACCATACTTGTTTCAAGAGCCAGCTTAATGGTTGTTTCGTTTACACAGCAGTTATCTTATAGCTTTACTTCATTATCATATACTATCACCACCACCACTCCCCCACAGGGGCAAACAGATGAGATGTCCCGACTCTTGATGGAAATGAACAAGATGGTCATACCAACCTAATATAATATTTCTCCATCTGTGAATACTTGAAATACAAGATCTGGTCTGTTTTCTTAGCAACAACAATAAGAATAATTGCAAATATCCCAGAACAAATTTAGCTGGAAGTATGACACAAATGCTAAAAAAAAAAAATCTAAAACCCTGAAAACCACGTTACAAAATTACATAGAAATGTGTCACTGAACACAGAACTTTAGGCTCCTGAATTCAGTGCATGCAACAACAACACTAAAAAGTTGAAAATAAAAAAACCTGCCATCTTTCACATATAAATGGTGGCACACAAAGACCACTTTTTGCACACTAAATTGTAAATTAGTTTTAGCCCCTGGGGCATTCATGTATTCCGAAAATCACTATCCCCTACAGGCTACATCAAGATCCGTCATTTCCATGCCATACAAAGAAGCAGACCAGTTATTGGATAACACTTAGAAAATTGTGGGAAAAAAATAAATAAAATAAAACCCTTACCAAAAAAAGAAAAGAAAAAAAACAGAAGCACATAAGCACTGACAAGTTTAAAAAAACAAAACAACAAGGAAAGGTAAGCCAGGCGGTGACTGACAGGGGTCTTTGTGGGCCAGGGCACACACGATGGTGAGGATGGGGTCCAGGCACTTGAGCACCACGGCGTGCAGCACCATCTTGCCCAGGCGAGGCTCCACAGGCAGGTCCGTCAGGTGGTGGCCCAGCTCCGTCAGCTCCTCCCATTCGTCCAGGGCGTCCATTTGCTGCACCATAAGGTAAGGTCATGTTGTTTATAACCCAGCCGACCGCAAAGGGCCATATCAGGGCTGTCACCGCCTTGAAGTCAACTCACAAATCATCATTTTTTTTTAAATAAAAATCATTCACACAACTCTTTAAAACACACCTTCCAAAAAACACATAAAAAATTTTGTTAAAAAACTTTCCTCCGTAAAATCGTAGATCAGATGAAAAATGTCAATCTCCCTCCGAAATTCAAAGATCACATCAGGTGAGACATCTCTGAACAAGGTTTTCATGTAGCCTGCTGTAAAATGTTTATGTCTCACATTATGCAAGTCCCAACACTCTATAAGAATATGTTTCACTGTCAGTGGTGCATAATATGGCATGCACCATGGATATTCTTCACCTTTTAAACGATAAGAATGGGTGTAAAGGGAATGGCCTGTATGCAAAGGCACAAAACTGTTTCTTCTTTACAGCCACCTCAGGAACATGGTAAATACTCTTTCAGGTTTAGACAGATTTTAATATAGTTTGTTATCCGTCCATTTGTTGCACACACACACACACATACACACACACACACACACACACATGAACACAGCCCACAGTGGTGGAGTGTGTGATCGTCTTGTGCAGAAAACTAATATACTGCAAGTTTGTAGTAAGTCAGTCACACAAACCTCCCATATTGTAACTCTACTCCACAATGAAAGCTATTCTCCTGCTGATAGCCTGATTAAGTATTGTTTCATGCATTTCTTTTTTTGTGTGTGTGTGTGTTTCACTTGTGACACCTGGTCATGACATATTTGTCAACTAGAAATCTCTTTTATCCTTTATATTATGTATTAAATAACATGAATTTGCACCAGAAGCCATTCTCCTGCTGATAGCCTGGTAAGTAGTGTTTCATGCCTTTATTTTTTTGTCTGTTTTTTTTTTCTCTTTTTTTTTGACACCTGAACATTACATATCTGTTGAATACTGATTTGTTTGTTTCATATTGTATATTGAATAAATGTACCTTTGCACCTTGCTTCATGAGTTTCTCTGTATTTCAGCTGGTTTCCAGTAATCCTGCCGTCTGCTTCCTTCTTCATAGAACTTGATGTGCATGCTGTGAGCAAGTCATGAGTAGAACATAGACACACATGCACACACACACACACACACATGCACACACACACACGCACGCACACACACACACACACACACACACACACACACACACACATGCACACACACACATGCACACACACACACACACACACACACACACACACACACACACACACACAAGCCAACTGGCCTTTACTCTAACACCTGATGTCAGACCCTAAGTGAACAAACTGACAGCGCAGTGCCAGGTGTGTGTGTGACCCCAGAGACAAGGTTACCTTCAGCATGGACACAGCATTGCGCAGGATGAGGAATGGGGGCGCCTGGGGACAGCGGCCCAGGAACTCCGCGATGGTCATGGTGCTGGGGGCCAGCAGCTTGGTGTGTAGACACAGCTCCTGTGTACAACACACACTTGAAACTGATCAACTGTTGGAGGGCTTTACTACTTGGTGTGTAGACACAGCTCCTGTGTACAACACACACCTGAGACTGATCAATTGTTTGAGGGCTTTACTACCTGGTGTGTAGGTACTGCTTCTGTGAACAACACATTGAGACTGATCAATTGTTGGAAGGCTTTACTATTTGGTGTGTAGTCACAGCTCCTGTCAACAACACACCTCAGACTGATCAACTGTTGGAGGGCTTTGTTATTTGGTGGGTAGACACAGCTCCTGTAAAACAACACATTGAGACTGATCAACTGTTGGAGGGCTTTACAACATGGTGTGCAGACACAGCTCCTGTGTACAACACACACCTGAAACTGATCAACTGTTGGAGGGCTTTACTACTTGGTGTGTGGACACAGCTCCTGTAAAACAACACACTGAGACTGATCAACTCTTGGAGGGCTTTACAACATGGTGTGCAGACACAGCTCCTGTGTACAACACACATCTGAGACTGATCAACTCTTGGAGGGCTTTGCTACAATGCTTTAAAATAACACACCTTCCCTAAGTCAGGTCAAAATCTGATCCGATCAAGCCCTGCTGCTTATAATCCAATCAATCACAGAAGCCATAACCGGGTTATACACAAGTAAATACACACTACATAGAGCCATGACTGCCCTGAACACACTCTGACACAGCATACTACACACAGCCATGACTGCCATGAACACACTCTGACACAACACACTACACATAGCCCTGAACACATTCTGCCACAGCATACTACACACAGCCATGACTGCCATGAACACACTCAGACACAGCATACTACACACAGCCATGACTGCCATAAACACATTCTGACACAGCACACTACACATAGCCCTCAACACACTCTGACACAGCATACTACACACAGCCATGACTGCCATGAACACACTCTGACACAGCACACTACACATAGCCCTCAACACACTCTGACACAGCATACTACACATAGCCCTCAACACACTGACACAGCATACTACACACAGTCATGACTGCACACAGCCATGACTGCCATGAACACACTCTGACACAGCATACTACACACAGTCATGACTGCACACAGCCATGACTGCCATGAACACACTCTGACACAACACACTACACATAGCCCTGAACACACTCTGACACAGCATACTACACATAGCCTGAACACACTCTGACACAGCATACTACACATAGCCCTCAACACACTCTGACACAGCATACTACACACAGCCATGACTGCCATGAACACACTCAGACACAGCATACTACACACAGCCATGACTGCCATGAACACACTCTGACACAGCACACTACACATAGCCCTCAACACACTCTGACACAGCATACTACACACAGCCATGACTGCCATGAACACACTCTGACACAGCATACTACACACATTCATAACTGCCATGAACACACTCTGACATAGCACACTACACATAGCCTGAAAACACTCTGACATGGCACACTACACACAGCCCTGAACACACTCTGACACAGCATACTACACACAGCCTGAACACACTCTGACATGGCACACTACACACAGCCCTCAACACACTCTGATATGGCACACTACACACACCCTCAACACACTCTACCATGGCACACTACACACAGCCCTCAACACACTCTGATATGGCACACTACACACAGCCCTCAACACACTATGACATGGCACACTACACACAGCCCTCAACACACTATGCCATGGCACACTACACCTGAACACACTCTGCCATGGCACACTATACACAGCCCTCAACACACTCTGCCACAGCACACTACACACAGCCGTGAATGCCCTGAACACACTATGACATGGCACACTACACACAGTCCTCAACACACTCTGACATGGCACACTACACACAGCCCTGAACACACTCTGCCACAGCACACTATACACAGCCCTCAACACACTCTGCCACAGCACACTACACACAGCTGTGAATGCCCTGAACACACTCTGACATGGCACACTACACACAGTCCACAACACACTCTGACATGGCACACTACACACAGCCCTGAACACACTCTGCCACGGCACACTACACACAGCCTTCAACAAACTCTGCCATGACACACTACACACAGCCCTCAACACACTCTGCCACGGCACACTATACACAGCCCTCAACACACTCTGCCACGGCACACTACACACAGCCCTCAACACACTCTGACATGGCACACTACACATAGCCCTGAACACACCCTGCCACAGCACACTACACACAACCCTAAACACACTCTGACATGGCACACTACACACAGCCTGAACACACTCTAACATGGCACACTACACACAACCCTCAACACACTCTGCCACGGCACACTACACATTGCCCTGAACACACTCTGACATGGCACACTACAGTCAGCCCTGAACACACTCTGACATGGCACACTGCATACAGCCCTGAATACACTCTGACACGGCACACTACACACAGCCCTGAACACTGTCACGGCACACTACACATAGCCCTCAACACACTATGACATGGCACACTACATACAGCACTGTACACACTCTGACATGACACACTACACACAGCCCTCAACACTCTCTGACATGACACACTACACACAGCCCTGAACACACTCTGACATGGCACACTACACACAGCCCTCAACACACTATGACATGGCACACTACACACAGCCCTCAACACACTCTGACATTGCACACTACACACACCCCTCAACACACTCTGACATGGTATACTACACACAGCCCTCAACACACTATGACACGGCACACTACACATAGCCCTCAACACACTCTGACATGGCACACTACACACAGCACTGTACACACTCTACCACGGCACACTACACACAGCCCTCAACACACTCTGATATGGCACACTACGGACAACCCCCAACACACTCTGCCACGGCACACTACACACAGCCCTGAACATACACTGACAAGGCACACTACACACAGCCCTCAACACACTCTACCATGGCACACTACACACAGCCCTCAACACACTCTGCCACAGCACACTACACACAGCCCTCAACACACTCTGCCATGGCACACTACACACAGCCCTGAACGCACTCTGACATGGCACACTACACACAGCCCTCAACACACTCTGCCTCGGCACACTAAACACAGCCTTCAACACACTCTGCCATGGCACACTACACACAACCCTCAACACACTCTAACACAACACACTACACACAGCCCTGAACACACTCTGCCACAGCACACTACACACAACCCTGAACACACTATGACATGGCACACTACACACAACCCTCAACACACTCTGACATGACACACTACACACAGCCCTCAACACACTCTGCCACAGCACACTACACACAGCCCTCAACACACTCTGCCATGGCACACTACACACAGCCCTGAACGCACTCCGACATGGCACACTACACACAGCCCTGAACACACTCTGCCTCGGCACACTACACACAGCCTTCAACACACTCTGACACAGCATACTACACACAACCCTCAACACACTCTAACACAGCACACTACACACAGCCCTCAACACACTCTGCCACGCACACTACACACAACCCTGAACACACTATGACATGGCACACTACACACAGCCCTCAACACACTCTGACATGACACACTACACACAGCCCTCAACACACTCTGACACAGCACACTACACACAGCCCTGAACACACTCTGACATGACACACTACACACAGCCCTGAACACACTCTGACATGGCACACTACACACAGCCCTGAATACACTCTGACACGGCACACTACACACAACCCTCAACACACTCTGCCACGGCACACTACACATTGCCCTGAACACATTCTGACATAGCACACTACAGTCAGCCCTGAACACACTCTGACATGGCACACTGCATACAGCCCTGAATACACTCTGACACGGCACACTACACACAGCCCTGAACACTGTCACGGCACACTACACATAGCCCTCAACACACTATGACATGGCACACTACATACAGCACTGTACACACTCTGACATGACACACTACACATAGCCCTGAAACACACTCTGACATGACACACTACACACAGCCCTGAACACACTCTGACATGGCACACTACACACAGCCCTGAACACACTATGACATGGCACACTACACACAGCCCTCAACACACTCTGACATTGCACACTACACACACCCCTCAACACACTCTGACATGGCATACTACGCACAGCCATCAACACACTATGACATGGCACACTACACATAGCCCTCAACACACTCTGACATGGCACACTATACACAGCCCTGAACATACTCTGACATGGCACACTACACACAGCCCTCAACACACTCTGACAAGGCACACTACACACAGCCCTCAACACACTCTGACACAGCACACTAAACACAGCCCTCAACACACTCTGCCATGGCACACTACACACAGCCCTGAACGCACTCTGACATGGCACACTACACACAGCCCTCAACACACTCTGCCTCGGCACACTACACACAGCCTTCAACACACTATGCCATGGCACACTACACACAACCCTCAACACACTCTAACACAGCACACTACACACAGCCCTCAACACACTCTGCCACGGCACACTACACACAACCCTGAACACACTATGACATGACACCACTACACACAGCCCTCAACACACTCTGACATGACACACTACACACACAACCCTGAACGCACTCTGACATGGCACACTACACACAGTCCTGAACACACTCTGCCTCGGCACACTACACACAGCCCTCAACACACTCTGACATGACACACTACACACAGCCCTCAACACACTCTCATATGACACACTACACACAGCCTCTAACACACTCTGACATGACACACTACACACAGCCCTGAACACACTCTGACACAGCTTACACCACACACCCCTGAACACACTCTGACATGGCACACTACACACAGCCCTCAACACACTCTGACATGGCACACTACACACAGCCCTCAACACACTCTTGACATGGCACCCTACACACAGTCCTCAACACACTCTGCCACGGCACACTACACATAGCCCTGAACACACTCTGCCATAGCACACTACACACAGCCCTGAACACATTCTGCCACGGCACACTACACACAGCGGTGAACACACTCTGACATGGCACACTACACACAGCCGTGAACACACTCTGACATGGCACATTACACACAGCCGTGAACACACTCTGCCACAGCACACTACACACAGCCCTCAACACACTCTGACATGGCACACTACACACAGCCCTGAACACACTCTGCCACAGCACACTACACACAGCCCTCAACACACTCTAACACAGCACACTACACACAGCCATGAACACACTCTGCCACGGCACACTACACACAACCCTGAACACACTATGACGAGGCACACTACACACAGCCCTCAACACACTCTGTCATGACACATTACACACAGCCCTGATCAAACTCTGCCACAGCACACTACACACAGCCTCAACACACTCTGCCATGGCATACTACACACAGCCCTGAACACACTCTGACATGGCACACTACACACAGCCCTCAACACACTCTGCCTCGGCACACTACACACAGCCCTCAACACACTCTGACATGGCACACTACACACAACCCTCAACACACTCTAACACGGCACACTACACACAGCCCTGAACACACTCTGCCATGGCACACTACACACAACCCTGAACACACTATGACATGGCACACTACACACAGCCCTCAACACACTCTGACATGACACACTACACACAGCCCTGAACACACTCTGACACAGCATACTACACACAGCCCTCAACACACTCTGACATGGCTCACTACACACAGCCCTCAACACACTCTGACATTGCACACTACACACAGCCCTCAACACACTCTGCCATGGCACACTACACACAGCCCTCAACACACTCTAACTCAGCACACTACACACAGCCCTCAACACACTCTGACACTGCACACTACACACAGCCCTCAACACACTCTGACATGGCACACTACACACAGCCCTCAACACACTATGCCACGGCACACTACACACAGCCCTGAACACACTCTGACATGGCACACTACACACAGCCCTGAACACACTGACATGGCACACTATACACAGCCCTGAACACACTCTGCCACGGCACACTACACACAGCGTGACTCACATGGAGCTGGAGGCGCAGGATCTCAGGCTGCTGGTATTCCATCATGCTGGCATGACGTGCACGACTGAACAGGTGATAGCAAACCCCTGCCCGACACCTCCCAGCTCTGTGCACAACATCAATTCAATTCAATTCCATTCCATTCCACTCCATTCCATTTCTTGTCCTCTGACAAAAGGAAAATTGTCTTGCAGTGATCATAAAACATTCAACAATATTAAAAAGCATTCACATGTAAAATACAGAATGTTAATAATATTAATATATACACTCACATCCATAGTCACAACACACAAACCACTGCTCCTACATGCACACACACACTAAAAAATCACACACACACACACACACATATAAGTAAGCGCATATGCGCATGCATGCCCCCCCCACACACACACACACACACACACACACACACACACACACACACTCTTTCACAAGCACTCACACCCATATACGCATGGAGAGAGAGAGACAGAGAGAAAGAGAGCAAAAAACGAAATCGCACATAAAGGATGAATTATAACAAGAATAAATCCGTCAAAATGGTCATCCTCAATGTGCAAGGTTCTGACCAAAGATTTCCTCGTATGAGTGCGTGACTGCCCTTTTTTGTTTTTCCTTTATCTTATCACTGAGTCTCCACACTGACTACAGTAAAAATTTGTTATGAATTTTTACTGTGCAAAAAGTTTGAAAATAAGTATGCTGGAAAACAAAGAGAAGGATGTTTTACTGAAAGTGTTGAATTTATCAATCCACAAACAATCCACACAATGAAGTCCCATGTTTTCCTACTTCTGATTATGTAAAAGTAAAAACAGCCTCGCAGAAAAGAACGCAAATTCTGTACACTGAAGCATGTGAGGTACTACTGTCATGCTATGCTATGCACTGAAATATGTGAGATATCCCTGTCATGGTATGTTGTACATTGAGATACTTGGCTCATTCCTGTCACTGTATGCTATGCACTGAGATATGAAAGGCTTTTGTGTCATAGTAGGCTATGCAACGAGGTATGTAAGGTGTTTGAGTCAACCTATGCTGTGCACTGAGATATGCAAGGTATTGGAATCAAGGTATGCTATGCGTTTAGATATATAAGGCATTTTGTGTCATGGTATGCTATGTATTGACATATGTAAGGCATCTGAGTTATGGTAGGTTATGCACTAAGATATGTAAGGTATTGGAATCAAGGTATGGATCTTACTATGCAGATAAACACTGATTTACCTATAACTTAGCCTAAATAATTCTGACAACACAAATAAACGCATGATCATGCATGTGAAAAGTACGGGATGAAAATAAAAACTGATAAATACCCACCTTCCTTTTCTCTGCAAGGCACTAGCTTTGGCGACCCAGTTGCTCTTCAGAGAGGACACTTGTGTCAGAGCGCAGAATGTTTTCTGAAACATATCTTGCACGTCACACCACTGAGCAGCATGGAATACTGCAGTATTACAGATCTGTATTGATGGCCTAGAGATGAAATATATCATGCACGTCACACCACTGAGGTGCATAAACTATTGGAACATTACCTATCTATAGCAACAAACTTGAGACTAAAACACATGTGAGGATATTGCACAATGTCACGAACAGCTTAGATTACACATCTGCTGCATGCACACACACACACACACACACACACACACACACACACACACACACACACACACACACACATACATGAAAGAAATGAACATTAATAAAAAATTAGGCACACAATCATCCATCAAAAAGTTCTGCTCAACTGTATGCTACTCTTCCGATTCAAACAATTCTGCACAGGAATGTCGTTACTTAAACAAAGAAAATCACACACACACACACACACAAACACACACACACACACACACACACACACACATACACACACATGGTAATAAACACACACACACACACACACACACACACACACACACACACACACACACACACAGAGTAACAAACACACACACACATACAAACACACACAGAGCAGCACACACACAGAGCAGCACACACACACACACGGAAACACACACACACACACACAGAGCAGCACACACACACACACGGAAACACACACACACACACATACACACACACACACACACACACACACACACACACTCTCTCTCTCTCTCTCTCTCTCATTCACATGCACACACAGGTCCTCACCTCTTTGACCTTTCCACTGTCAACAACAAAGACCACATCATTGATGGTGATGCTTGTCTCAGCAATGTTAGTGGCTAGAATCTGTCAACAGACCATGAATCCTTTTCTCAGAACTTCAACTTTTGATACAGCATAGCTATTTAAAAAACAAACACCACCAAAACATAAAAAAGAAGAACTTCATTCGACAAACCAGACCTAACACAACTATCCACAGAAAAACAAAAAGCAGTGAGTAGTATCCACCTATAAACCCCCCCCCCCCTATCTCCCAGCCTCTTTTCCACCCCCTCTCTCTCTCCCTAGCCTACCTCTCTTCTCCCCCTCCCCCTTCCCACCCTACCTTCCTCACCTACGCTCTCCCTCCTCTCTCCCCATCTCTGACCCATTCCCCTAAACCTTTTATCTATC
>CM065722.1:7544796-7549796 GCA_033310375.1 Conus canariensis
CAAAAATGGTGGCGCCCGAAGCAGAACATGATAGAATTAGGAACTTGTTTGAAGATGTTTTTGCTGAATTTCATGTGGAAAAAGCAGGTGAAGAAGAAATTATGGACATTTTGAATGAACTGGGTGTGATGGGTGATAGTTTTGATTTAGATCAAGCACCATGTAATCGTGATTTTGAGATCGACACAGACAGTGACTGGATGAGTGCCTAAGGGTGAGGGGAATCTCAAGATGCTATTCAGTGGGGAAGAAAAACTCAGTGTAGCGCTTCCAGATGATCCTAAACCTTTCAAACATAAATGACGACAGTGTGGGCTGACTATTACATTTGTTGATAGTGACCATTTTTGTTTTTTTTTGTGTGTTAGCAGCACATGATTCAATGTGAAAACTGAACTGTACCTTATTCATTCTTACCTGAATTACCTGCATGAAAGACGGGTATAATCCACACTGACTTTCCTTTGAAAAAGGCTATGACTTATTTCTGGATACTGTGGAACACCATAGACTAGATTATTTGTGAACAAGCTCGTGAGAATGACAAGCAGGATGTGCCACCTGTTTTCACCTGTTATTTTCACATTCTGGACAGGTCAGCACCTAATCAAACACTCACAAGCACCACAGTTCTGTTTTATATTATTCTTTATTCAATAACTAACAATTTTTATTCTGCATGTCATGTTCAAATACTAACCGTTGAAAAGTTATGCATATCATACAAACGTAACTATTCTTTTCAAACTTTCCTTCTGGAAATTCACCAGACAACATACTTAATAGTACGTTGTTAAATAACCAGTGTAAGGGTTAAAATACACCTTCTAAAAACACACCAGCAATTTTGCTAAAAAAAAAAAATCTTTCTACCATAAAACCTTAGTTCAGGTAAAAGATGTTAATCTCTTTCAGAAATCCAAAGATCACATCAGGTAGGACGTCTCCGAACAAGGTTTTCATGGAGTCTGCTGTTACATCATGCAAGTCCCCACACTCTAAAAGAATATGTTTCACTGTGAGTCGCCAGCGCTCAAACCACAGCACCGACAGTTTGATACACCTGGTAGCAAAGTATGGTGAACAGACAGCACATGCGTAAACAGGAGGCAGACAGACAGCCAATCAGATCAACAGGAAATAGTGAATGCCTTCAATATGTGTGATGGAACTCTAACTAGGGAAAGATGAATGGGTATTTTTTCTTCCTTCCCTCTTTGTCTGGACTTACAGAGTAAATGGTTGTCACAATGCCATATAACAGATCTGCAGGTCCAAACATTCTGCTGTACGCAGTAGATCATAACAGCACTATCATTGGTGAGAGAAACACACATACACACACACACACACACACACACACACACACACACACACACACACATGCACACATACGCACATACATACACATGCATGCGCATGCGCGCACGCACGCGCGCACACACACACCACACACACACACACACACACACACACACACACACACACACACACACACACACACACACACCAGCAGCAGCAGCAGCAAGATCTTACTCCAGCGTTGAAGAAACCTCCAGTACCAGGCAAAGGGCAATAAAAAAACAAACAAACAAAAAAAAGAGAGAGCAAGTTACCTCAGCAGCCTGCAGATCGGTACCCCCATCCTCATTGACTCCATCAAAAGAGCAGCTGTTGGCGCCATCCCCCAGCATCACCTGTCTGGCGCACCACTCACTCAGCTGTTCCTGCTGCTTGAAAGCTGAAAACACACCGGGAAAGACCCCAAATAACCAATGAACTCGCCTGTTACGAATATACATCTTTAGACATTTACACTGTGTATCAGAAAGACGGACTACAGTTGTGCATGTACAGACCCACACCCAGTATGTGTATGACACTGGCCAGGCTACACCTGTACATGTACACATGTAATAATATGTACATGACACATGCCAGACCCTACCTGTACATATACATACAAAGCATGTAGATGTATGAAACAGGCCAGACTACTACTGTACATGCAACACACAATCAGGACAGCCCATGACACGTACTTTTTGTTTTTGCACTTACTGTTCTTTTTCTCCTTCTTCAACTTTTCCATGATCTTGTTGGTGTGGTTCGTCCTAGAACACAACAATATTATCTTAATTATGCCGTTTCTTCAACAACAACAACAAAAATCAGCATTCCCTGTGATCAACTGAGAAATATCAGACACACCAAAAAAACAAACAAAAAACTGTACCTTTTTTTTGTCACTCAAGCGTCTAAATCAAAACTCTTCTTAAATAGTGCTCCAATATTTATGGATCAACATATACAACTGCAATATTGTACATTAAAAGACAAAATATTTGAGCTGTTGGCCTGTAGCCATATTTCTGTGCTCATGCTCTCTCTTTCTCTCTCTCTCTCTCCCTCTCTCTCTTGCTCTCTACATGCTTATTTGTTTCCTTTCTCTCTCTTTCTCTCTCGTCTCTCTCCTCCTTTCCCCATTTCCTTCCCTCACTCCTTCCCATCCCCAAGTCTGAATAATACACAACACAAAGAAATGCATGATGGGAAAAATAAAAGAACAAGAATCAACCCATTTCTACAACACAGGCACCGAATAATTCTGGTGTTGAAGTACAATACTAATTAGAAATATTGAGATAGAACCAAAAATTAATTAATATCTAAGGACTGTAACCCGCTCCTGATTCTGCTATTGTACAAATGAAAATATCATCTTGCATTGTTTGAGGACACTTTGTTTACATGAAGACACTTTGTTTACATGCTGTCTTCAGACCTTTGACAGGCAGGCTGTTCCTAGAGAATGGGTCTCCCTCTGAGGTTTGGCTTGGGGTCACATCGTACACAACGTGCAAGTAATTGTCATTACCTGGTGAGAGGGAGGGGGAAAGGGGCAGCTGAAGGTCTACACCTTTGTTGGTTCTAATTCCTTTTGCCTCCTTTGTTGTCTTCAACTGATATTTGCTGACCAGTACGTTGCCTCTTTCCCTTGAGATTTAGCGTCATATTGCTTTACAATGGTCCCCCAGCACTGTCATCCAGCCTTGTGTTCAGGCCCTTCTTGCCTTTGCCTCAGTGCAGCACTATGACAAGACTCTCCCTTGGGGTCTCGACTATACGGATGTATACCAATGAACACTCTGTCCTCTGTTGATTTGTCTTTGGGGTGGATCTATTATGACCTGCGTATATTACAAAGTTTGTGGCAGATACTAGAGTTAAAATTTGCTAAAAGATTCTTTACTGTGCAGAAAGTTATGGTTATGGGGAGGGGAGGGGGCAGGGGGATAGTTTCTGTTTCTGTGAGTTTCTGTGAGTTCAGATGTGGAGATCAAAAACGCATTTCAGGGAGATGACAAATCCTACGGCTTCATTCACATGCTTGGTTCTGATTTTCTGTCCTGACGTTCAATGTTCATCTCATGCCCGTTAAAGAAAGATCATAACGGTTGAACTTTTGTGATGAAAGACTCAAAATTCAGACTCTTTATATCTCTCAAATGATTTCAATTCCGTTTTCTTGAGCCATATTTTAGTACAAGTAAGGTTCTCATGTCATTCTTGAATACCAATGCCCAGAATTTCTGTAATATTCCAAATAGATATCTAGACAGCATTGTTATTGATAACTGTTTTTATTCTGAACTTGGCATTCATGTTTCACTAGAAACTGAAGGCTTGGAACTGGAAAAATAGTTACGGATTCTGCAGTTATACTGGAAGACTTTCTATATGCATGACAGAAATTAAAAAAAAATAAATTCTAGCATTCAAAAAAACTTACTTTTTCGACATTCAATATTTCATGTAACATACCATTTGAACTGCCACTACCCTAGAACTACCAATTTGAACTTCCTGCATTTTAGATAACTTATCATTTCTATCTCTGGTTCTCTAGATGACTTACCATTTCAACCTAAGAATCAGTATTGTTGCCTACATACAACTGTAACCACAAATATTTCATTTCAACCAGTATTCTATGTAACTTAACCATTTCAATTTCTACTCTTCTGGAACAAATATTTCATTTTAACCAGTACTATTCTATGTAACTTACCATTTCAATTTCTACTCTTCTGGACTGCTTCCTTTTTCAAATACTCCTATTATATCATGAACTGATTTTTTCAACCTAAAAAATTCTAGGTGACTTACCATTTCAAAATATCCTCCAGAAAATACTCCTCCACACTGTATAACGTCCCTGGAACTGTTCAGTTTTCACACACACACACACACACACACACACACACACACACACACACACACACACACACAAACAAACAAACACACACACACACACACACACACACACACACACACACACACACACACACACACACACACACAGAATCAAAAGATGTATATCAAATGAACATGTCTTAAATAAATGTTAGCGAACCACCCAGAGAACGTGGACAAACGAGTCACAAGACGAAACACAACGCGTTTCGACCTCTTAGGTCTTCATCAGGTGAGACATTAACGAATAAAACAATGAAAATTCACTTAGCTTTGATCGCTTCAGATCACTTCGCAGGGTTCAGCGCAAGGAAGAAGGCGTTGAAGGCCATGACCATGTTCAGACATACCTATGACTGTGCACATTAAACTGGTGACCAAACTGTGGAGGGAGGACAAGAACATAAGGAATGGTGGAGTATTGAAAAAAAAAAATGAGGGCTATGGTGGAGGTGGAGGGAGGGGGGGAGGGACAAGTCGGGCAAAGAAACATTTCAGGAATGGAACATTTAGTAAACAACAAGTGAAATCCTATTTCAGAAATGACTGAATATATCTCACCTATTCAACTAATGCAGTAAATTCATCTCATCTGACTAAAAAAAAACCAAAAAAACTTTACATATGCAAACCACACAATTTCATTCATATCTTGAATTCAAAATATTCCAAATCAACCTGAGCATACAGACATAGCCTCATTTAAAAAATGTGCCCACCTCTCCCTTCCCCCTCCCCCCCCC
>CM065722.1:7554796-7617296 GCA_033310375.1 Conus canariensis
GTACATGCATGGATTCTGAAGCGAGGTCAGTCAGAATGACATGACCCCAGCCGAAGAGGTCAGCCCAGAACCACGGCCATGGGAGGAGCATTGCCGCAGCCCTACGTTCCACGATACATCTAAAAGGATGAGCGAGAACGTCCACCCGAAGGTCCGTCCCACTATGACAGGAGATCCAAGCCATGCCATTCCAACATCAGGCTGAGATACAGATAGGTCATCAAAAACTAGTTTTAAAGTGAGGTGACTGCAGGCTGACATTGAAACAAATCTTAAAAAGTAATTTTAAGCAACTCAGCCAGTCAACATGGACAAACAATTACAAGACAGAGCATGACGGGTTTTGACCTCTCAGGTTTTCTTCATGCAAGATAAACAACATTCAGGACAATGAAAACGAAGAATGAGCCATCACTTATCTTCTCAAATTCAGCGTTCAAGCAAGATAAACAACATTCAGGACAACAAAAACAAAAAAACAAACAATCCTTATCTTCTCAAATTTGGCAAAAGATGGGTTGTCATGTGACGTAGCCTCACATCAAGGCATGTGATGCTCCATCACATTTAGTCTAGTGATATGAATCATTTCCCCCCTGCCACAACTAAAAAGGAAGAATATTCATGTGGCTTGACTAGTGTAAAATAGACAAGGGTTGGTCATTGGGTGAAAGTGACCACTGAGAGACAGTTTAATAAGGGCTGGTAAGGTGCTGGTCATGTGTTTTGAACACTGGGTATGCGCTCACTAGGAGGAGGGAGGAAAGAACTAGTTTTAGCCCAGGAGATGGCCTAAAGACTGAACCTGTCAGGACGTTGGTCAAGGGGTCCTAAACGCTGACCAGTCATTACCAGGTGAGCCATAGATAGTTGGGGAAAGGTACAGGGGAAAGCCTAAAGAAAAGAGAAAGAAAGAATTCATATGTTAAATTGGGAAGCAGGTTACTTACACGAACCTTATACATGTTTCAGCCCTTCACCCCTCACCCCGTCAGCTATTCCTCCTCTGATGCTGTGACGGCATCGTTTTCCTAAGTGCTGAGATGGGTGTTTAACGATGGCCATGGTGTGGGGAACACACTGATAGTTCAGCCCCAGCAATTGAAGACCCTGGGTAGAGGAGTCAGATCTCACGTTCCCCCAGTGACTGGAGAGTTCAAGGGGCAAGCGCTTTTTCTGATGCGGGCAGGGCATCATGATGGTATGGGGCGAGTGCTTTTTCTGATGCAAGTATGGCATCATGATGGTATGAATGTTTATTCTCCTGGTCTGGATCTTGGGCCAATGTTGTGTAAAAGGCCATGACTTTATATTCTTGGAGGATGTGTGTATTCTTTCTCCGGCAAGAAGGAGGTATCTAGCAAGACTTTATTCATATCAGTTCGTAACTTGATTTAACTCTCAGTGTGGACAGAGAGAGAGAGAGACATGTATAGAATTTGTTTGATAACTACTGGAGTGTGATGAACACTGTCGGAATTGTTCAATTCATTTAGTAAAGTGTTTTCCCCGGAGGAGAGGGGGAGAAGAAAAAACATTCTGTAGTGTGCCTTTTGGTTGGCTGGAGGGATTGCATGTGCGTATGGAGTAAATACTGTCATGAATGCGTGTGTGCAAGAGTGACAGTGTGACATGGGCATTGAATTTGAGAAGTTATTGCTCATTATTTGTTTCCATTGTCCTGAATGTTGTTTCTCCTGCCCGAAGAACGCCTACGAAGTCGAAATGCGTCGTGTTTTATTTGTAATTTGTCCATGTTAACCCATGGAGTTACTTCAAATTACTTTTTAAGATTCATCAAAAAATAGTTAAGAAGAATATCATTATCAAGTACAAGGAAAGGAGATCATGTGGATCTCACTTGCTCTCGAGGCGAATCTGGTAGCCGACAGTCTGTCCAATTCTCTCCCCTCTCTCAGCCGCCACACGCTCTGCCACACTAAGGGCGGCAATTCTCCGGGGCTGGGTACACAGGATGCGGCACTGTTGGTTGCGTGAGCAGCAGTCATCGAGGATGATCTGTGGCACCTGCCCACACGACAGAGTGATCACTTAGTACACACATCTACACCAGTGACAACACACTCAACATCTACAAATTAGTTTCAATAGTATGAAACCCCAACGATGGCAAAACATAACGGACAAAGCCATAATGTTCTCAATAAGTATTCATAAAAAAGGGACAGTTTGTACAGGACAGCGTTATGTCACAGCTTATATACTGCAACACCACACACGCACACACACACACACACACACACACACACACACACACACACACAGATTACAGTCTACAAAGTTCAATCCCATCACTACCTGTAATACACGCTACTGACAGAATGATTGCATTGTTTCTCCAAACAGCATTTGCCATAATTACAATGAATAAAGGGAGGAAAGGAATAGAACACCCTAAAACCAAGGACAATGTTAACTGAGTCTGCTTAGCACGGATAGGACAAACACAATATTGTCCTGCACTCCCGGTCGTACTCCTGTATCGTCTGCAGTAATGCCTGATCTACACAAACACGAGAAACCCATCATTCTCCTGCACTGTCTGTTATAATGACTGTTGAACAAACACAGAAGAAACCCGTCATTCTCCTGCACTGTCTGTTATAATGACTGTTGAACAGAAACAGAAGAAACCCGTCATTCTCCTGCACTGTCTGTTATAATGACTGTTGAACAGAAACAGAAGAAACCCGTCATTCTCCTGCACTGTCTGTTATAATGACTGTTGAACAAAAACAGAAGAAAACGT
Organism: Conus canariensis; assembly: GCA_033310375.1. Lineage (NCBI taxonomy): Eukaryota > Metazoa > Mollusca > Gastropoda > Neogastropoda > Conidae > Conus > Conus canariensis. The sequence goes on from CM065722.1 coordinate 7,557,567, forward strand.
CATTCTCCTGCACTGTCTGTTATAATGACTGTTGAACAGAAACAGAAGAAACACGTCATTCTCCTGCACTGTCTGTTATAATGACTGTTGAACAGAAACAGAAGAAACACGTCATTCTCCTGCACTGTCTGTTATAATGACTGTTGAACAAAAACAGAAGAAACGCATCATTCTCCTGCACTGTCTGTTATAATGACTGTTGAACAAAAACAGAAGAAGCGTATCATTCTCCTGCACTGTCTGTTATAATGACTGTTGAACAAAAACAGAAGAAGCGTATCATTCTCCTGCACTGTCTGTTATAATGACTGTTGAACAACAACAGAAGAAACACATCATTCTCCTGCACTGTCTGTTATAATGACTGTTGAACAAAAACAGAAGAAACACATCATTCTCCTGCACTGTCTGTTATAATGACTGTTGAACAAGAACAGAAGAAAGACACATCATTCTCCTGCATCATGTAATGACTGTCTAATACAAACATGAGAAACACCACATTCTCCTGCACTGTCTGTGTGATGACTATTCAATACTAACAGGAAAAACACAAAATTCTCCTGTATTGCCTGTTGTAATGACTGTCACACACAAACACAAGTTATATCAGTTTCCTGCTTTGTCTGTTACAGTGACTATTCCATACGATTGAAAGAAACAAATCATTCTCCTGCACTCTTACACAGACTGTCTAAAACATGAGAAACACCACATTCTCCTGCACTGTCTATTGCAGTGACTATTCAATACAAACAGGAAAAACACATCGTTCTCCATCTGTTGTAGTGACTGTCCAACACAAAAAAGGAGAAACATAAGACAGAAAGGAGAAACACCACATTCACCTACACTATCCGTTACAGAAATCTGAAGCATCAACTTCCTCTCAGTCTTTCTAGCCCACTCAAAGAATCAAGAGCTTGATTTGCTACATTTTATATGCATGCTTTCACTTTCTTTCTTTCTTTTTTTTTTTTTTTTTTTTTGAAGTGTAACATGAAATCCACCCACTAATCAACAAACACAGCAAGTCACATAAGGCAGCCAATTGGTATATTTTTCATGTGTGCTTTCACTTTCCGTTTTCTTATAAGTGTAAGGTTGAAATCCATCCACTAATCAACACAGCGTGGCATAAGGCAGCCAAGGCCGAAAACAGAGAGACAACCCAAAAGTTACCTGGGTGGTTTTTCCAGACCCTGTTTCCCCGGAGACGAGGGAGACCTGATGACCGTTGATGGTGTTGAGGATGTCCTGCCTCATCTGGTACACAGGCAGTGTGTGACGGAACTGGTTCAGGTCCGATTCCCCGCGCCTCGGAGGAACCTGCGGCACGCCGTTGTTCAGACGCCCCGTGGTGGTCTTGTTGAACTCTCGGGTCACTGTGGAGTGTAAAAACAACAGCTTTGTGCCAATGGAACATGTCAGGCAACTGTGCCTAGAGAGTCTATCAGAACAACTCCAAAGCAGCTTTGCTGTAAATGCTGTCACCATTTTTTTTTTTTCTTTTTTCACCGTCACTGCTTCTCCGCCTATAAGTTAGTACATCACTTTCTATACATTTATTCTCTGAACACTGCTAATCTCATGAGCAACTGAACTGGTATCAAGAGCAGGACTGCGACTTGGGGGGGGGGGGGGGGGGGTGTTGGGGGGGGGGGGCTGAAATTCAAGGGGTTAGGGGAGGTAGAAATGAGGGTAGGGTGGGGTCCAGCAGGCATGCCCTTCCCTCCTGCCCTCTCCGCTCACCTGCAAAACTTCTAAACTTGTTTTAAAATGGTGCGACTTGACAAAAATCTGAACATAGAGTGGTGTTTCATCCACGTTTCTGTCCAATCACAAGCAGGCCCATTTGTTTGCACAGCTTTTGTCCATCTCTTTCACTTTTGCAGTGTCTTGTTGATGCAAGACATCAGTGATATTAATTTGCCTTCAGGCATACCAAATGACAATTGCTGATGTTCATGAAGTTGACATGAGACTTTGTGACGTCTGTGTCAGCTGTTAGCATACCAAAGAAACAGACTGCCTCTGCAGTTTCCCAGCCACTTTTTTTTTCTTGTCCCCTAATTTTTCTTCCCTGAAAGATAAAATTTTTCAGATGTGCGGATGCTACAAGTGCTCTCTCACTAAGTGCATGCGTGCGTGTGCGTGCGTGCGTGCGTGTGTACGTGCATGTGTACGTGCGTGCATGCGTGTGTGTGTATGTGTGTGTGTGGGTTTGTGGGTTTGTGTGTACGTATGTGTGAGTGTGTGTGTGTACGCATACGTGTGTGAGTGTGTGTGTGTGTTTGACTGAGTACCTAGTACATGCGCCTGTCTGCTCCTCTCTCTCTCTCTTCCCCCCCCCCCCCCCCTAATAACTGTTTGTTTGAGAGTGCATGAATGTGTGTGTGTGTGTGTGTGTGTGTATCTGTGTGTGTGTGTGTGTGTGTCTGTGTCTGTGTGTGTCTGTGTCTGTGTCTATGTGTGTAAGAGTGTGTGTGTGTGTGTGTATGTGTGTGTGTGTGTGTGTGTATGTGTGTGTGTGTGTGTGTGTGTGTGTCTGTGTGTGTGTGTGTGTGTGTGTGTGTGTGTGTGTGTGTGTGTGTGTGTGTGTGAGTGTTAATTTGTGTGTGTAAGTGTGCATGTGTCTGCACCAAAAACATGTGTGGCTGCAAGCATAGGTAAGCACACATGCATACATTCATGCATGCACACCTGCATGAGCTTTATGCTCGAGTGTGTGTTTTTCCTAAGTCAAACACCACTGACTATCACTACAGCTCCTTATTCATAATAAAAGCTTTATACTGAAATGTAACCAGAGTCATCATAGTAACCACAGGAAAATACAGTCTTAGCCAATCTGCTGTCATATGTCTCATTATCTACCAAATCCTATTAGACAGTTCAAACCAAATCTGTTTTTCAACTAGATTTTAAACTAAATATTTGTTTGGTGACACTGAGCACACAAAAAAGACACCCAAAACAAAAATCAACGAATTCAATTAATAGCAGAAACAAAAAATCTTATATAAAACACTTTTTTTCTCAATCCACACATCAAGCAGACAAAATCAGATTTATTATCACTGAACTTACTATCACATGCATAAACACAAAAGAAAAATTTGAAAGCAGATGTGAAAAAAAAATAAAGCAACTGATGTGCAGATCTATTTACTGTTCATGAATGTAAACAAAGCCCAAATGCCACGTTTCAACTTCATACAAGTCAAATCTAAATATTTTCAAAGTAAGTATACCAAAAGTAAGTAAAGAGGGAAGAAATGAGACTGAGAAATGTGATCAGACAGGCAAATAGAGTTGTTGTTGTTGTTGTCTTGTTCGTCATTTTTTCAGATGGATTCCCCCATCTCCTCGACAAAGGTGGCACTACATCGCACGTCCTCCAGTCCTCCGTAGAGCTTCCGGGCCACTGGTACTGGGTCGGGCCAGGTTTTCTCTCAGAGCGCTTGGTGGAGCGGGCAGGACTGCAGTAGATGTTCTGTTGTCTGGCAGCCTGTTCTGCAGGGGCACTACTCTGTGTTGCCGACGCAGAGTTTACTGAATGGCAAATAGAGTGATAGTTGTGGATTTGCACATGTGTGCATCTATGACTCTATATGTTCATATGACTGTGGCTGTGCACATCCTCATGAACTTCTAAAGGCAACAAGAAGACACAACCATTTATTGTTTAGTGTACTTACTGCATATTTTCAAATGCACACTGACCTTCACTGATAGACATTTTGTGTGTCCGAGGCTGCAGATCAGCGCGCTCCCGTGTGGTGAGAGGCAGTCGCTGCAGCAGCGTCATGATCTGATGGCGTGAGTTGCGGGCCAGGTGGAATCCCGTGGACCACCCCCCCAACGTCCCTTGTTCCTTCTTGTAGATCGTCAGCGCACGGTTGGCCCCTTTCCTGATTCAATCACACATTGTGGAGATTATCTTTTCCTGATTCAATCACACATTGTGGAGATTATCTTTTCCTGATTTGATCACACATTGTGGAGATTATCTTTTCCTGATTTGATCACACATTGTGAAGATTGTCAGAGAATATTCTGCCCCTTATCTGATTAAATTCTAAACTATGCATTGCGCAGATTTGTAAGAGAACACTTGGCCCTTTTCCTGACTCAATTATCCACTTTTGTCCGCTTTGAACCAGGACCATTTGACGTACAGCATTTGCACCAGTCATTTTCACTTTTGCCGATTTTGGATGACACATGACATCACATTCTGATTTATTTCGCTTTTGATCAAGTACACAAAATGTCAATTAGTCACGCTCATGACGAAGTTGTACATGAGGTTTCATAATGTCAGTGTCAACTGCTAATAAAAAAATTTTGCTTCCATCACTCTGCAGATTCCACTACCATTGTTCTCCTTTTTTTTTTTTTTTCGCACAGACGTTCATCTTTTAAATTTGGCCAGTATCTAAGCATTCATGAAAACACACGAACCCTGACCTTTGCAGAGACATGTGTCATTCTTACCCTCTGCTTTTGGACTTCATCCCCATGGACTGAACCAGTCGGTGTATGTAAGCTCTCTCTGTGGCGGTGAATGAAGATGGGAATTCCAGTTCTGAAAACACACCAAAATGAACAGGACTGCTCTTCCATCGCACACTAAGAAAATGTCACAGCCTGCTTTCCATTAACAGCAACACTTTCCTAGAATCACTTTCTTTTTTTCTTTAATAGCAGATGATGAAAGAGGCATATACGAAGGTGCCGGTAAGACCCAGGGAAGTACTGTCTTCAAATGCCAAACTAATCAGCTGGGAGCGATCCTGCACCATCTTTGGAAGCCTGTGCTGTGTTCACATTGGATGAGGCATTTCGTTGTGTCGAGTACAGTAACTTTTAAACATGATCTCAACTTTTAGGTCCAACACAGTAACTTTTAAACATAATCGCATTCTTCAGGTCCAGTACAGCAACTTTTACATACAATCTCATTCTTCATGTCCTGTACAGCAACTTTTAAACATAATCTCATTCTTTGTGTCCAGTACAGTAACTTTTAAACATAATCTCATTCTTCAGGTCCAGCACAGTAACTTTTCAACATAATCGCATTCTTCATGTCCAGTACAGTAACTTTTAAACATAATCTCATTTTTTATGTCCAGTACAGTAACTTTTAAATATATTCTCATTCTTCACGTCCAGTATGTACAGTAACTTTTAAATATAATCTCATTCTTCAGGTCCAGCACAGTAACTTTTCAACATAATCGCATTCTGCATGTCCAGTACAGTAACTTTTCAACATAATCTAATTCTTCAGTAACTTTTAAACATATTCTCATTCTTTATGTCCAGTACAGTAACTTTTCAATATAATCTCATTCTTCATGTCCAGTACAGTCACTTTTAAACATAATCTCAAAGCAACACTCAACAAATCATGTCACCTGGACATCATCTCACCTTTCCTGTTTTCATCCAGCTTGAAGCGTTCCACAGCCAGGTGGATCCCGATCTTCACCTCCTCCCCGATGCACGCCGCCTGGTCAAGGCGAGGGCCGCGAGTGGCGCTCATGACTGACTCTGGTCTATTGGCCGATCCTGGTCGGTTTACTGACCCTGGTCTGTTCTGATTGGCTGATCCAGGCCTGTTCGCTGATCCTGGTCTGCTCTGATTGGCTGAGCCTGGTCGGCTGGCAGAAGAATTTTGTTTTACATTTATTGAATGTACTGTCACATTGCACCAGTCTACACTCATGTCAGCTGGTTACGATATAGTACAAAAAAGACATGTTTATCAATCAAATAATGCAAAAATATATCATTATATCAGGGCATTTATCAATGAAATCTCAGCAATACCAAATTTTTCCTGTCTGTACAGCATAGACCAAGAGCCTGGAAAAACTAATCATGTTGTTGAATGAAAACTGATACATTCAGGCCATACACAGCCAACGCAACAGATATAGCAAATGAAACCGGAAGCTACATTTCACTGTAACTACAAAACTGAACAGAAGAAAAAGAAATGTTGCACAGCATACACTAGTTGATTTGATTATCACTGGACACAGTAGAGATAAACTGCACAAACAAGAAGGCCAGTGAGATCAAACCCTAAATATAGTAACCAGATAGGAAAATGGACCCTAATTTTGAAACAGTCAGCTGCATTGATCATGTAGAAGGAACAACAGCTAAACGTGTGCAGTCTATAACTCATCTACATGAAGATAATAAGTTAAGTACTATTTCTAAATTAAGAGGAATATAATTTGATCAGCTGAATATCACATGCATACAAAATTACTGATACTAACAAATCACTGCTTTGGTTCACAACTTAACGCATGAATCCATTAATGAATCACATCACAGCAGGCCTAACAGTATTGTCAGGAAGTGTATTTCTTATCAGAGTAATATCATCTGTAGTTTCAGGCCTGACTAACAGTAAGTGAGTAACATCAGGAAGTATTTCATTACAGAGTTATATTATCTTTAGTTTCATGTGAAAGCAACCATACATTTTGTCTTAAGAACATCTCTACAAAAAGTACCCACTTCAACAGTTTCTATGAGTCACATATGCTAGGGTGCATTTGATTTTTTTTTTTGTTTGTTTAGATGTTTGGAAAACACAAGTTTAGAAGGGATGGGTGTCAGGAAGCAAAGCTGGGCAGGGGCATGGCCACAAATATGAGACAAAAGCACATTAACTGTTCGTAGCTAAAATCCCCGGCCAGACACTCACAAATATGAGACAAAAGCACATTAACTGTTTGTAGCTAAAATCCCCAGCCAGACACTCACAAATAGGAGACAAAAGCACATTGACTGTTTGTAGCTAAAATCCCCAGCCAGACACTCACAAATAGGAGACAAAAGCACATTAACTGTTTGTAGCTAAAATCCCCAGCCAGACACTCACAAATGCACACAGCTGAACGCATCTAATCAGAGATCTGGGATCAGTCTTGGTTCAAATCTAGCTGTTTACACATACCGCTTTGGCGTCAGAATGAAATTTTTTTTAAATGGAAGAAACTAACAAAATATTAAAGTTCCAGAGGGCGAAAAATTGTTATGTGAGATCATATCAGAACAAACGAAATCAGTAAAGAAGGCAGGTGATACTACTGCAAACTACCTAGCAAGCGTCGTGACACCAAGGGAAAAGGTCACGGAAAAGCTAAAACCAAGGAGACAGACAGAAGGACTGGCACAGCTTCAGCTCTAAGATCGTACATTCAAACCAAATATGACCTACAGCGGTGTTTGCTCCAACCATTTTGTAAATGGTATGTTTCTGTGAGTGCAGGTACATTTGTTTCCTATGCATGCATACAGTCAAGATCAAGTGTACTTTCGCTTTTACATGGGTGGGAGTAATAAATGCTTGTAATACTGAAAAGTTTGCGGCAGGAGTCCAGGGGCTGCTTAAGGCCCCTTGTGGGGTGCAGGGACTACACCCTGCTGAGGGGTCTGGGGGGCAAAGTCCCTGAGACGGTGACGAAAACTTGACATTTAAGGACAGTTTACTGCATTCTCCTTCCATACAAATCCTGAATGTTCTACTTCTCAGTACTATATAGTTACAACTATTCCAGACAAAAAACAACTACAAACGTCCAAGGGAGTTGGGGCAAAGGAGTAAAAAGTATGGATCAGAGAACCAGCGCACACATCCATACAAGTGCAAATAGGGAAGGGGGGGGGAGGGGGGAAGGAGGGGGGGGGGGATCGCTAATAAGGAAATCCGTATAATACTGAACTACTCCCTACCATGCTTTTACTCTCTCTCCCTCTCTCTCTCTCTCTCTCTCTCTCTCTCTCCCTCCCTCCCTCTACTCTTTCATCTCCAGCTGGCTGTGCCGTTCGTTTGCAACAGACAGCAGCCACAAAAACATTTGAGGTGCGACTATCTTTGTAAATCTGCATCATTTTGACTCTCTTGTTCTCAGTAAATAAAGACTAAACAGGGCATTTAAATCACTGAAATCTGGAAACAAAGATTGTGACTGTGTGTGAGACTGCCTGGGCCTGGGCCAAAAGCATTGTCTGTAGCTTCTAGATCACCAGGTTAAGTTAAATTATCATTTCCTCTTTACTTAGTTTTTATTCTGTCACTACTGAGTCCTTTAAAGCTTTTTTTTTTTTTTTTTTACTGTGTGTAACTGCCAGTGCCAAGTCAAGTCTACTTACTCATTCACTGATTCAGTCTTTTCTGATTTGTTCTTTGATATTTACTATTTCATTTCAGTGAGAATCTCCTCTGTACCTGCATGTGTGTGTGTGTGTGTGTGTGTGTGTGTGTGTGTGTGTGTGTGTGTGTGTGTGTGTGTGTGTTTTGTGTGTGTGTGTTTGCTCTCTAATTTAACGTCTTCCCACTTAAACTGATTACAGATTGTGTAATGGTGTGTGTGTGTTGTGTGTGTGTGTGTGTGTGTGTATAATTCCTCTTTGTATATGAGGGTTTGTTGAAAGTTACATTCCTCCTGGACTCGGTGTGTGTATGAGAGAGAGACAGAGCGAGAGGGGAGTGTGTGTGTGTGTGTGTGTGTGAGGGGGGGGGGGGGGGGGGGGGGAAGTACTGTATCAAAGACTTCCCATGTTTATGTGGTGAGTAAAACTTTATGGGCATAAGGTCAAACATTTTGTGATGTAATACTAATGGCAATGGGCAATTGTTAGTACTATGTACAGCGTACAAGGGCAGGGACCAGTCGGTCTTCATGCACTAATACAAGCTATGCCATTTGAATAGTTTTATTCAGACGTTATTGAGTTCTAGCATGAAGTACATCCAAAACACTATAAAAAAAAATTAAAAATTTAAAAATCTAAAAAGATTAAGTGTCTAATATACAGATTTAAGTCATCAAGCGTACACAAATTAATGCTATATATGTGTTTCCTTAAATCTGACACCCAGTTTTCAGATTTGTCTAGATAGTCTAGGTTTTGAATTTGATTAACAAACCAATATGCGCATACACAACAAACCAATTCAGAATACTAAACAATTCATGGATGGGGATTCAAGAAAGGCCGCGAGGCCTAGGCTACGTATATCAGCCTGTCCCCTTACTACTACTACTACTACTACTATTAAATGACTAAGCTCTGTGTAGGTTATTTCCGATTCGCTCTGTACATGGGGAGCAACTTTCACAAGCTTGCCGTGGGTATTTGAGAAAACTGCTTCTCCGTACTTAACGCACAAGCGTACATGGGGGTAAATATGAATGAATTCTTGAGATTAATACAGTTCCAAAAACAAAAACGTCGAGAGGTCAGATGATGTCCCTTAGTTTGATAGCCCTTTCTGTCGATTTGGATGAGTTATCAGCACAATCTCTCAGCATTTGCATAACGGTGTTTTTTTTTTTTTAAACCTTGATAATTCTTATAGAATCTAAAGTAATTTTTGTCAGACAACTTTAGGATGTGTATGTTTGAAGATGAACAATTTATTCAGCTATGTGTCGAAAGTAGGGTGATATGATCGCTACCTGCTGATTTCCCTTGAACTTCGTCTGCCGCTAGCCTCAGCAGATTCATTCCAAATTTGATTTAGACCCCGCATGTGAAAAGTTCTTTTTCTCGCAAAACTAACCCTTCATACCTCGATTTTTGATGAGATGTTGGCGAAGAAGAATCTGAACCAAGAGGGCTCGATTTCTTGCGACCGCAGACGTCGCCAGGCGAAGCTCTGGCAGCCATGTTTGTTTTACCACGAAAATGAAAGTGCTGAACAAGGCCTATATTATGTACCAAATTTACCAAAAAGTAAGACTGACCCTCACGCTTCTCGAACTAAATCAAAGTATGTACCATTCGTCATGGAACTGTATACTTTACTCCTAACATGACATGACAGGCATAAACCAATGGGTGTGTCTTCAACGAATGTGAAAGGAGGCCAGTTCCAATCAATGACAAAGGGAGATGACTACGCCACACTTCGCAGAAAACTGCAATCATTCATGTTGTTAATTAAATCTTAAATAAATATTAGCGGACCGCAATTAGCCTAGTCTGTGTAAGAAACAATCGTTAGCAGACAGACGTACACTGCACTGGAGTGAATATTTCCTTGTCCTATCTTTTCAGCCAGTTTCATTTCCATTGAGTTTTAACAGTTTTGTTTGTTTTTACGGTCCAATTCAGTCCGTTAACTCTCACCTTAACTTTGATGCATCATAACTTTTTTTTCATGTAAACAGTAATTACTGTTTTAGCAAGAAAGTATTCAAGGCAAGTCGCGGTAGTGATAAAACAGCAATCACGAATGACGTCAAACAACAGCCATCTTTGCTTTTGACATCAGTACGGTAGGCCTACTAGACAATGACAAAACTTTATGACTGTTACTGTTTTTAGAAGCATTGAAGCATGGACAAGAACAAAGCATGAATGACATCGATTACGGCCATTTCAGATAATCAGCTCTCTTTCGATTCGGGTTAAATGCTTCAGTATGCGAACATGTTTGATTAACAAACCAATATGCGCATACGCAACAAACCAATTCAGAATACTAAACAATACATGGATGGGCATTCAAGAAAGGCCGCGAGGCCTAGGCTACGTATATCAGCTTGTTCCCTTACTACTACTACTACTACTACTACATGTTAAATGAACTTAGGCCTTCACCCAAAGAAAGTGTTAATTAGGCCAAACGATTTCGTTAGACTACACGATCACTGATACATTAATGTTATGAGTTTTCATCAGTGTCTTAGTTCGTCTGCCTGTTAACGAGAATACGTGAAGGCGGAACTTATTTAACGGGGCATTTTATTCGTAGTGGTGGAAAGATGGCATGCGTTTCGATGGCGGCGAAGCGATTGATTGAAAATTAATTTAGGTGTAAATCCGGATCAAAATATGGCAAATCTGGGATCCGGTCCATCTTGGTGGAGACTCTCCCGAATGTCCTATTGTGACTGTTTTCTTTACGTTTGAATATTATAGTGCAATATCACACACACACACACACACACACACACACACACACACACACACACAACACACACACACACACACATTTAAACAAATTTTAAATGTAATTAATAGCGAACCGCTAAGAAAACGTGGACAAACGAATCACAAGACAAAACATGATGCGTTTCGACCTGTTAGGTCTTCTTCAGGCAAGATGCAAAACACTCAGGACAACGAAAATGAATGAGCAATTACTTATCTTCATTCACTTCAGCGCAAGATGGGCGTTGAGATTTAGTTCATTGGCTCTCTTCTTATTGAAAAAATTTATATCTCTCTCTCTCTCTCTCTCTCTCTCTCTCTCTCTCTCTCTCTCTCTCTCTCTCTCACTCCTCCACACACACACACACACACACACACACACACACATGCGTGTACGCAAGCACACACACACACACACACACACACACACACACACACACACACACACACACACACACCACACACACACACAACAACCAAACACAACTTGAAGCCTAACACACACACACACACACAACACACACACACACACACAACACACACACACACCACTCCTTCTCTCTCTCTCTCTCTCTCTCTCTCTCTCTCTCTCTCTCTCCTCTCTCTCTCTCTCTCTCTCTCTCTCGCACACTCACACACACACAGCTCGTTCACCGTACGAAGCGGACGTGTTTTGCACAGCTCCGATAAATGTTTCTATATTTTCCGCAATAACTGTAACAATTATGGACTGTGTATCCTGCATTTGTGACTAGTGAATATATGTATTTGTCTGCCTATCATGCCTGTGTCAAATTTGCACGCAAGAAGCTGTTGTGGTTGTTAAATCTTCTATTTACAGCAAGATCATGGAGGATCTGACGTTGTCATTTTTAATGCTTGCCTGTGCAAACATGTTCCTAAGAAGAAAACCTGATGCAACCCAGCAAGTACGTTACAGACTGACACTTCACTTCAGAGGGGGATCTTCCGTAATCCTATGTGCCATCGCCACTGTATTCATAGCAAGCCTGCTTCTCGCCTGTGGCGATGTGGCATCCAACCCCGGACCAGCGACAGTAAAGGAACAGAGTACAGGTGAGCATGGTGAAGCCAGTTACAATGACGGAAAGGAACAAGACTTGAATTCCCGTTTGTCCCTCCTTCACGATAATATATCTGTCATTACTGAAGCAATAACAAGAATGGAAAATGCAAATCAACGACAAGGACAGATGATCGAAGACAGACTGATAAGCGTGGAAGACAAAATTGATCGTCGCCTTATCCAGATAGAAGAAATTCAAAATCAACTGACTACTGATGTTCATGATTTGCAGAAAGAATGTCAAGCACTATCAGAAGAAAACACAGATCTGAAAGAAGAAATACATCTACTTCAAAACAAGTGTGACTACCTGGAGAACCAGAGTCGGCGCAATAACCTTCTCTTTTTTGGCCTTCCATTAGAAACCTCCTGGGAAAAATGTGAACAGCTCGTGAAAAAGGTCATCAAGGAAGGATTACGTCTTGACGAAGAAGTTCATGTAGAACGAGCTCATAGAGCGGGCAAGGCTGTCATCGTTAAGTTTTTTTCCTTTAAACAAAAGTCTCTAATTCTTTCTCTAGCTCGGCGACTGAGGGAATCAGAACGGTACCATGGTATTTACATTAGAGAGGATTTTTCAGCAGCGGTACAAACCAAACGAAGAGCGCTGCTCAGCATGAGACGAGATTTAATATCCAAAGGAGAAGTTGCAAAATTGCGTTTTGACAAGCTTGTCACAGAAAACGCTGTCTATGAATTTGACCTCGCCAGCCAACGTGTGACAAGAAGCCAGACAGGTAGCAGTGGGGCAACAGGGAGGTCTGCCACAGGTCAGGTCAGACCAGGTCAACACAGACAGCAACAACAGCAAGGTCTGCACAGTCAGTCAACAGTACACGACAGCAACAGGAGCCTGCCACAGGCCAGGTCAGTCCAGGTCAACACAGACAGCAACAACAGGAAGGTCTGCCACAGGCCAGGTCAGTCCAGGTCAACACAGACAGCAACAACAGGAAGGTCTGCCACAGGTCCAGGTCAGTCCAGGTCAACACAGACAGCAACAACAGGAAGGTCTGCCACAGGTCAGGTCAGTCCAGGTCAACACAGACAGCAACAACAGGAAGGTCTGCCACAGGTCAGGTAGCCAGTAACACAGACGCAACAGAAGGTTCCACGGTCAGTCAGACCAGGTCAAACAGACAGCAACACAGGAAGGTCTGCCACAGGTCAGGTCAGACCAGGTCAACACAGACAGCAACAACAGGAAGGTCTGCCACAGGTCAGGTCAGACCAGGTCAACACAGACAGCAACAACAGGAAGGTCTGCCACAGGTCAGGTCAGACCAGGTCAACACAGACAGCAACAACAGGAAGGTCTGCCACAGGTCAGGTCAGACCAGGTCAACACAGACAGCAACAACAGAAAGGTCTGCCACAGGTCAGGTCAGACCAGGTCAACACAGACAGCAACAACAGGAAGGTCTGCCACAGGTCAGGTCAGACCAGGTCAACACAGACAGCAACAACACCGTGCGGACAGATCAGCGGATCTGCTACTGTCAGTGGACGAGTACCCTCCACTGCCGACGAGGGGACGTGAAGGGAATCTTCACTCGCTCAGTGACCAGCGACCACGGACCACCAGTGCCGGCCAGTCGACCTCCCAACGTGGTGCCAGGAAGCAGCCTGAAGTCAGCGGCAGGGGAACGGGGGGCAGCAGACAGCAGCAACGAGGAGCCACAGGTCCAGGAAGATCATCACCCAGGGAACGGCCCCGTGCCGACGACACCACTGCTACACGCCCCAACTCCAAGTACAACCTGCGGACAAGAGCGGCACCGAACACGGAAGCAGCAGAGCCAGGAGCAGAACGGGCGAGGAACGACAGCAGCAAGGCAGGCACCCGCACTCCTGCATGGTGCCGTGGAGACGATGGCCCCACAACTCCCCGGGACTTTGGAAGAGGACAAGATAGGATCCCGCCATTCCAGACAAGAATCGACTCCATGTTCCGCCTGTCCCACCGTGGTCCAACTCCTGTAGTCGACACCGCTCACCATGGTGTTGACACACACATGACAGTTGACCAGACTGACAGCCAGACAGTTGACCAGACTGATGACCGAGCAGATAACCAGACTAACGACCAGACAGACGACCCTGACTTTACAACTGACACCACTACTGAAGACCAAGCAGCCGTCAACAGATAAGATTCTGGCCGGCCCCCAGCATCACCCAGTGTTTCCTTTCTGTCATACAACATTGGTGGCTTAGCAAGCAAACTGTGCGATACTGACTGGGTAAGTTACATTAATCAATTTGATATTGTTACTCTAACAGAGACATTTGTTGATGTGAACTTCGATATCTCAAATATTTTCTTGGATTTTAAGAAATTATTGTGTCCTGCAGTGAAATTGTCGCAGCAAGGTAGAAGGTCAGGTAGCATTTTAGTATTGATAAGAAACTCTCTAAAAAAAAAACATGTGCATGAAATAAGAATGGACTCGGAAAACATCATTGTACTGAGTCTGTCCAAGACTCTCTTTGGTTGTACCAGGGATGTTTTGTATTTAGCTACGTACGTACCACCCACAGGCAGTCCCTTTTATGACCAGTCCCAGAGTAACTGTCTTCTGGATGAGATAGACAGATGTTTACATGACCTGACAGATGAGTATGATGACGTGCATTTGATCTGTACCGGCGATTTTAACGCACGGACTTCTAAATATCAAATAAATGTAGATCCCTCCAGGACAACGACGAGGAAAGTAATCCATTCCATAATGAGCCCTTGTGGCAACTAAGCCGAAAATCAAATGATACTCAAATTAATAATTTTGGAAGAAAACTCCTTGAACTTGCTATAGAATGTTAATCATGAATGGTTATGTGACAGGAGACGAAGAAGGAAAACTGACCTATATGTCTGAACATGGTCACAGTGTTGTGGACTATTTCTTAACTGATGTCGATTTCTCTCAAATGGTTGGCAGCGTAATAGTTGGTGACAGAATAGAATCTGACCACATGCCTGTAGAGATGTATTGTCAAGGTCAGACTGATAGTGATCAGCACAGCTTGAAGGCAAGGAAAAAATCGTGTGTGGCAGGTTAACAAAGCAGACATTTTTAAGGATAAAATTTCATCATATGTATTTCGAGATAGAATGAAGGTTGCAGAAAACCTGATAGATGTTGATCCAGATGAGTCCATTAGACTATTCAATAGATCTCTAATGGAAGCTGCTAACTGCATGAAAAAACTCGTAGTCATTGATACCAGTGTAGGAGATCGGAATTCAAGATGGTTCGACAAAGAATGCTTGTTAAAGAAAAAAGAGGTAAGAGGATATTTGAGACGTTCCAGTCGAACAAAAAGAAAAGAACATTATAAAGATTATACCTCAAAACGAAAAGAATACAAGGCTCTAACAGAAGGTAAGAAAAGAGACTACAAAAGAGCGTCGGTAACAGCGCTACGTAGCTCCGCAAGTGATTCCAAAGAATTCTGGAAAGCAATTAAGAAGCACAGGAAAAGTACACCCGTCATTAATAACATCAGCAATGATGAATGGGTCTTACACTTTGAAAAAGTGTTTAATGCAGACATTACTGAAAACTTTGTTCATACGGATTTGTCAAGGGAAGATCAAAATTACAACAGCACTCTTGATTGCGAAATAAGCGGGGCGGAGATAAATAAAGCGATTAAACAATTAAAATGTAGGAAAGCAGCAGGCCCGGATGGTGTTCTGGCAGAGATGTTAAAATCCGCAGAACCAGAAATAATAAGATATTTGAAATTTTATTTCAATAAGCTTATTGTCGATGGATTATTTCCCGATGAATGGACTAAAGCGATTATTGTACCGTTACACAAGAAAGGGGACCCAAACAATCCCGATAACTACAGGGGGATATCATTATTGAGTGTTGTAAGTAAGGTGTTCACCAAAATCATAAACAATAGGCTGTACGTATGGGCTGAGAACAATTCTTTGTTAAACGATGCGCAAGCAGGCTTTCGTAAGGGACGCTCGACAGTGGATCATATTTTTACACTCCACGCTTGTATTGAAAAGCATTTCTCCAAGAACCAAAAAATGTATGTTGCTTTCATCGATTTTCGAAAAGCGTACGACACCGTAAGTAGAGACATTTTACTGTCAGTTCTTATAAAAACAGGCGTGAACGGGAGAATGCTGCGGATAATTCAAGCCATGTATAAATCTGTACAATCCTGTGTAATGAGCAAGAATGGTCTCTCGGAGTTCTTTTCTTGTTTGCAAGGTCTGAAACAAGGCTGCATAATGAGTCCGATACTTTTCTCATTACTAATAAATGAATTAGCCAATGAACTGACTGTTAAAGGTAGGCATGGCTTGTCTCTCAGTTCTTCAGACACTGATCTTTTCCTGCTACTTTTCGCTGACGATCTTACACTGCTATCAACAACAGTGATCGGACTACAAAATCAGCTGACCAATCTTCAAGTATCTGCACACAGACTAGGATTAACTGTTAATATGGATAAATCTAAGATAATAGTGTTCAGGAAGGGTGGGTTTCTAGGACCACGAGAAAAATGGTTTTTAGATGGTAAACAAGTTGAAGTTGTTAATTCATACAAATATTTAGGATTGACCTTTTCCACCCGTCACAGCTTCACAGCAGCAATGGAAGATACTACAAGTAGAACTAAGATAAGTACAATAGAAATCCTGAAAACTCTGAACAGAATAGATAGTAACTCAGCTGAAATATTTTTCAAACTTTTTGATAGTCAGGTTGTTCCAGTTTTGTTGTATGGAGCAGAGGTATGGGGCTTTCAAAGGTTTGAGCAGGTAGAGCGTGTTCATCTTTATGCGTGTAAACGGTTACTACATGTTACTGATAAAACCCCAAAGGATATGATCTATGGCGAGTTGGGCAGGTATCCCTTATGGATTAATTCTGTTTCAAAATGTATTAAATACTGGTTTCGTTTATTGAAACAACCGGATCATCTGTTTTCAAAGAAATCTTATCATATGCTTTTAAAGATGCATGAGCGCGGAACTAACACTTGGGTCACAAAAGTTCAAACTGTTTTGTGTGAGAATGGATTTGAGCAAGTGTGGTTGTTTGGTTGTGGACAAGAGAAATTGTTCTTCAAAGAGTTTAAGGAAAGGTTGTATAGTTCTTTTTGTCTCCGATGGTATGACCACATGGAAACTAGTGGTAGATTCTCTGAGTACAAACAATATAAGACATATTTTGGAATGGAGAAATATGTGGATGTCCTATGGATGAATGCATATCGTAATGTACTTGCACAGTTTAGGTTGGGAGTATCACAGATTAATGTTCACAAATACCGGTATTCAAAAAATACGGAGAACTGGAACTGTCCCTTTTGTAGCGGCAAGCTTGAAACAGAAATTCACCTAATTTTTGAATGCCCGCTATACAACGGTTATAGGCAAAAGTATCTGCAAAGTATTGTTAATGGAAATTCTTCAGGTATTAGCAGTGTAGCATGCCTAAAATTGTCCGAGGAAAATATTCTGGATTTTTCTAAGTTTTTATTCTTCGCATTCAAGCTCCGACTTCAAACTGTTAACACTAATGAAAACAGATAAATATTGTGTAAATATTGTGTGGTATAGGATGTTCAGTGCTGATGAATCGTGATAATTTCTCGAGTTGTACACTGTCTGCATGTGCAAGTTTCTGTGTGTGTGTGTGTGTGTGTGTGTGTGTGTGTGTGTGTGTGTGTGTGTGTGTGTGTGTGTGTGTGTGTGCGTGCGTGCGCGCGCGCGAAGAATCCAATATTCCATGATATCTCCCCCCCCCCCCCCCCATTGAAAGGGGCTGTGGCCTATTCAATAAACTTGTGTCAGTGTCAGTGTCATGTCAGTGTCAGTGTCTCGCACACGCACACACACACACACACACACACACACACACACACACACACACACACACACACACACACACACACACACACAGTTCATTGGTTATCCGTTCATGTTTAAATGATTGATCTGTCCGTCTGTCTGTCTGCCTGTCTGTCTCTGTCTCTGCCTCTGTCTGCTCTGTCTTTTCTTCTCTCTCTCTCTCTCTCTCTCTCTCTCTCTCTCTCTCTGTTAGACTTGCGTGCGCATGTGTGTGTATGTGTGTGTGTGTGTGTGTGTGTGTGTGTGTGTGTGTGTGTGTGTGTGTGTGTGTGTGTGTGTGTGTAAAAAGTAGCCGGGGACAGGTAAATGCAGAATTATTTCTGTTCACATAAAGCTTGGCATGGGTAGACGATAATGTGAAATGGAGAAGGAAAAGTGTCTGTGTGCGTGCGTGCGTGCGTGCGTGCGTGCATGCGTGCTGTGTGTGTGTGTGTGTGTGTGTGTGTGTGTGTGTGTGTGTGTGTGTGTGTGTGTGTGTGTGTGTGTGTGCGCGTGTGTGGTAGTCCGACAAAAACATTAATTGGATGTCTTGGAGGGATGGAGGCTGTACTTGATGATTGTTGTGGTGCTGGATTGCGAAGATGGGGCAGGCAGGATTGCATAATAAGTCGTATCAATTTTATTTTGTACATGACTCAAGTAATTACTATTCAATAAGGAGTGTGGTCACGTTCGGGAACCTGAAACTGGATAACGACGTTCATGTGTACAACAATCCAGAGCAAAGTGGTGACCATGCCATAGACAAATCTATTCTGTAATTTTCGGCGGCTATTTGACTTCTCTAATTATGATACATACATCCGTCGACTGTTGTGATCGTATTGGCCTTCCTTTGCAACTGTGAACTTTGGCCTAAATGTTTCCCCACCCAGGGAAGACAACTCTAAAGTCTCTTATCGGAAGCAATGGAGAAAAGCACAATGGAAAATAAATTGAAAACTTCGACAAAACAGATTGAATGTATAAACCAGGCCGTGCGGCTGACACAGCTACTAAGGACACATGTTTGTCACGTATTTCGTGAAATCGGTGATGGTTTTAGTGATTCTGTAGAGTCTACTGGGGAAAACCAAGAACAGGCGACGCAAGAAAATCTGAAATCTCTTCTGAAGTCGCTTCGCCGTTCCATTGAAACAGTCGGACAGGATGTCAGGTAATATCAAAGCAGATTTGCAGTTGCACCAGTTATAATGCATACACACAGGGGAAATTTTTTGCGTAACGCCCACTCCGGCTTTGTTGTTGTTCTAGTTGCAAAGCGAGACGACTGCAGGCGGAAATCCAAACAAATGCCAGCGAACCGCCCAGAGAACGCGGACAAACGAGTCACAAGACGAAACACAACGCGCTTCGACCTCTTAGGTCTTCATCGGGTGAGACATAAACGAATAAAACAACGAAAGTTAACTTAGCTTTGATCGCTTCAGATCACTTAACAGGGTTCAGCGCAAGGAAGATTCAACGCCTTCTTCCTTCTTCTTTCGTCTTGTGACTCGTTTGTCCGCGTTCTCTGGGCGGTTCGCTGGCATTTGTTTGGGATTTGTTGTTGTTGTTTTTGACTGTCTCTACAGACAGTTGAGTGCAGGCACGTAGTGACATCTCGCTCTCTCCCTCCGACTTACGGATCAGGATCAGGATTAGGGGCATTGTATCAAAACAACTTAACCTATTCAGGCTTTTTACGCCCCTTCTGTGTGTGTGTGTGTATATATATATATATATATATTCTTATGTCTGTTAACCCAGACATAGACTAGCTTAGTCTAATTCATCCATCAAATTCATATTTTGTTTTAATAGTTATTATTTCATGTTTATCTGAGGTTCTTAAATATATTAATACTAGGTGCATGTTTGATGTTAGTTGTTTATTCATTCAAAATTTTGGTTACTCTGTTAGTAAATGTAAATTTTCTCAAATTAGTTCTGGAATATTGTTTAAATATCTTATCTTCACTGTTCCTTGTAGTATTTGTGGAGTACAAAAAAGCATGCTTTATCAACATCATCAATACCATTAAATATCTTATATGTTTGAATCAAGTGCCCTCTTATTCTTCTTGCTTTGAGTGTTGGAAGTTGTAAATATTTTAATCTTTCCTGGTATGAGTAATCCTTTTTATTATGGATCATTTTTATTGCTCTTCTTTGAACCTGTTCTAGAGGTTCTGATTGTCTCTTTAGCATTGGAAACCATACAGTATTGCCATATTCAAAAACATGTCTAACTAGTGTCTTATATAATTATAAAAAAAGTGTCCTTTTCTGTAAATGTAAATGTTCTTTTTATTATTCCAATCATTTTGTTGGCCTTGTTAATGCTATTCACAGTATGTTTGTCAAATAGCAAATGTTTGTCGAAAGTCACACCTAGGTCTTTCTCTTCCTCACATTTAGCTACTTTTACTTCCTTGTCCCCAATTTTCATTATATAATCCTTTTGTTGGTTTGATTTTCCAATGTGAACTTGAAGTACATTACATTTGTCTGCATTTAAATATAAGTTCCAAGTATCAGACCACTGTACTAATGTTTCAATATCCTTTTGTAATTCCTTATACAATTTCGGAGAGTTATTAACTTTTGTGTCATCTGCAAAAATTTTACATGTACTCTTTAATTCTACAGGGAGATCATTTATAAACACCGTGAATTAATATTGGTCCCAAAATACTGCCTTGTGATATCCCACTAATTACATCAGCACTATGAGAGAAGGAACTGCCAATCCTTACCTTCTGAGTTCTTTTTAATAGAAAGTACATTTCCTACTGTTCCGTATGACTCCAATTTCTTTAAGATCTTTCATGTGGTACTGAATCGAATGCTTTTCAAAAGTCTAAATACAATACATCTATATTCTGTCCTTTATCTGATCTCCTTTTTGAAGTCTTCCATCACTTCTAGAAGTTGAGTCACACAAGATCTTTTTGCACGAAATCCATGTTGGCACTCAGCATATAATTTATTTTCTGTCATATGTTTAACAATAGCCTCTCTAAAAAATGATTCTAAAATTTTGCATATAATGCATGTTAAACTCACTGGTCTTTAATTCCCTGGGTCTGTTCTTGTACCTTTTTTTAATACTAGTATGACTGTAGCTGTTTTCCAATTCCAATCTGAAGGTACTATCATTTCTTCAACAGATTTAGTAAAAAGTATATAAACTTGCAGTCTGTATCAAACGCAAAGCCATGTCAGTGTTTGGATCATTACTGTTATTACTATAACTGTATAAGAAATTGCAGAGTACTAGAAAGCAGCAGTATGTTGACCATCACTCAGTTTTTTCATGGCCCATTCCATTGAAAAAAATCCTTCAAATGAAACTGCAGCTGCAAAGCAGAGCTTTGTATGTGAAGTATTATAATAATTGATATCTTGTGCTCACATAAAAATTCAGTCACCATGGGCGAACGGTATGGATAACATAGATCTACAAATCTAGCATGCATCATGAGTGCTAAAAATGGTCAAATCCAAGACCGCTGAGCCAAGGGCAGGATAATATCTGAATCTGAAAAAAAATTTGTGGTGTGGGCAAGCATGTGTCAGTGTGCCAGAACCAAGTGAATGCTGAGCCCATTACAGGCCTCTCAGAAACGTCTGTTTTGGCAATTACAGTAGAACCTGGTTTACATTTAGTGTGTGAGCATAGCTGATTGTTAGTATAGTAATGTGTGTAATTGTAATTGTTCATTGATTTTTTGGTTTTGTTTTGTTTGTTTGTTTTTTTTTTTTGTTAGTCACTCACACCAGTGGCTGACAGGAGATCTGTGTTTGTTTCGTCTCTCACTTTTTATTAACTCTACCGTTTGAAGCTGAACATTGCCGAGATAAGAATGTAGGCACTTCACTGCATCCTTTACCCCTTCCAGGAAAGCAGACGAAGGCAGAACAAACACATGAACAAGAAGATTTTTTTTTTTTTTTTTAAAGCATAAGTGTTTACCAGGGCCTTTAATAGTTAGATTAGACCAAAGTAAAAAAAAAAAAAAAAAAAAAAAAAAAAAAAAAAACCAAGAAAAACGTTCTTTCACACAGATTTTTCTTTTAATTCACATATTCTCTTTCTCACACATGTGTATACATGGACAAATGCACATTCATGTTTTATAAACATATTCATAGACTAACATGGACACACATGATCACTGCATGAAGTCAGAACTTTGGAGGGAAAAATGCACTACTGATGTTTTGTAAATCTATGAAATGATTACAGAATGATCCTCTGTATAATGATCCACTGCTCTGAAGCTTCATTTTGGTTTAGGACTAATTAACGTTGATAAGCCAAAGTTAAAGTTGTACAAATCTGTGTCCTCTTGGTGTTATCTAAACCCAAGACATATAGATGCATGTAATGTAAGTAAGATGATTTGAGCAATACTCGCAAAGTGACACGAGAGATCTGTGAAGTGGACACTACTCAGCTTTGTCAGTGTGTGATCCAAGCCATCCAGTCACAGCACGAAAGATCTGTGAAGTGGACACTACTCAGCTTTGTCAGTGTGTGATCCAAGCCATCCAGTCACAGCATAAAGCACACACTGGTAAGTACTATGAGTAGCAGCTGTCAAGACCAAAAAGTTCCATGAAATTATGATGGTTGAATTCCATAATACTCTAATTACACCTGTTACGCTAACCATTGCTAAGTGACAGCTGGCATACACAATGTTTGCTTGATTGTAGTGAGCTGGAGAAAGTTGGACAGACTGTGGTGCCCATCTCACCTTCGGCCAACTGCGACTATGTCAGCCTGGACCCCATCTTGGACAGAACACCTCTCTACTCCCATGTCAACCTGTCCTACAAACGCACAAATAAGGTGGGTATGAACGCTTTGGCCAAGCAACTGATTTTGTGAGGGTCAGTGCATGAGGGTCTGTGTATGCCCTGGGTAGTCACAAAAAAAACTTTTTTAACCAGTCATAACATCTTGGAAGTACGGTTTTTACTTTTATTTAAGTCTTTGGTGAACAAAAATGGCCCAGAAATGAAAGTAAGATTGCCAGTTATTTGTGTGGGAGATGATACCTGAGAACTTAGGAAACACATTTGGCGTCTGTTGTCAGACTGCTGCCATTTGGATGTCTTTCCTTGGCATGCACAGAGCTGAGTTTTCTGATTTCTGAATGTCAAAATGGTGTTGAAGTGAACTGTTTAAATTGATTCAGGATGAGATCTTTCTCCGCCAAGGAAGAAGACAACAGTGAAACAATCCCATACTGAGTTCGACAAGTAGTGACCTTTCATGAAATAAAGAAAGCAGACTTGTGCATTTTGCAAAATGAATGCCGGTGACATCTCCATCAAATCTGATGGGAGAGACTGACAAACATGGCAAAAGACAGGGCAGTCTTTTAAGACACAGAAATTACAAAATTAGCAGATTATTTTAAGGAACACGAATATAAAAAGACTTGTTTGGATTTTGTTGTGATATATGCCGATGTTACGATGGTAGACTTGGTGGTTAAAAGATCCAAGTTCCATACTCCCAAGGCCATAGAGGCAGTGAATTGTTACAAGTTCATCATGCACAGGGCACAGCATAACTGAAGGTGGAGCCTATCCCTCTCCTTCTGTTGTCTTAACCTTCCCTCACCTAAATCTGTTCTCATTTACTGCTTTGTGGACAGACAGGGTTTTCTAGCTGTAAAAATCCAACCCCAGGGACGATTCAAACCCATAACCATTGGGTTCGCAGGCAGATGCTCTTACCATTTGACTGTGGTGACAGAGTCAGATTTGTCAGTGTCTTCACAAGCTGAACAAAGCATACAAAGTAATGTTCAAAGATTCTGATGTCTCAAAACAGGGTTGCGGGGCTGAACACAGTGACCTGAAGTGTGCCTGCTACAGGTCTGTCAGTCTCGCTCTCAGTAAACACAGTGTAACGCAGGAGCCTGTGCCAAGTGTGAATTAATTAGATGTGGTTACATTTTTATTCACTGCAACTGTGCAAGGTGTTTTCTTTCATTCATGGATTGTTAGCGATGTCATGATACTAACAATGTCACACATCTTTCTTTTCATGGTCCTGAAAAAGCAAGGTCTCTTTCTGGTTTTGGAGATTAGGTTCCAGGAGCTAGTACAAGTTGACACTGGGGAAGGCATATATGATTTCTTATTCTTTGGGCACGACTAATGAAAGTATAATCTCTTGGTGGTTTGGCTGTGCTCACCACCAGACTGAAATGCTACATCATCAAATAGTCTATGTAATTTTGTTCAAGTGTCTGTCTCTTAGGAAATGAATTTTTTTTTTAATGGGGCGTTGGGGTGGGGATGGGGTAAGCTGTATTACCACTAAGTATATATGTAATGTATATGGGCCTCTCCTTTCTGACCCACTTTTTAGCATCTAATTTCAGGCTATGTAGTCAGCTGTCAAATAACAGATCAAATGAACTAATCTGTTGCATTGCAGTGGAGCAGATGCACGCTGTTTTACATTCATTGTTTGTTGTATATGACGCAGATGCACGCTGTTTTACATTCATTGTTTGTTGTATATGACGCAGATGCACGCTGTTTTACATTCATTGTTTGTTGTATATGATGCAGATGCACGCTGTTTTACATTCATTGTTTGTTGTATATGATGCAGATGCACGCTGTTTTACATTCAATTCATTGTTTGTTGTATATGATGCAGATGCACGCTGTTTTACATTCAATTCATTGTTTGTTGTATATGATGCAGATGCACGCTGTTTTACATTCATTGTTTGTTGCATATGACGCAGATGCACGAGTATGCCACATTGTCTGCCAGCATCCTGAGTCAGAACCCACTGAAGAGATCTCCGCACCAAAACTTGGTGGCTGGTGGAAAACGAGCCAGATGGCCGTCCAGCTCTGCATGCATCGTGCCCCCTGCGTACGTCTTTGAGAGAAAGAAACAAATGTAGCATACAACAAGGAAAAGTACAAACAACATTTTCAAAACTTCTACCATACAAATATATGTACATTACTCTGTGTGTGTGTGTGTGTGTGTGTGTGTGTGTGTGTGTGTGGTGTGTGTGTGTGTGTGTCCATTGACTTGTAATTCTGTCATGTAAAGGGATGCATTTAGGATACATGTAGGATGCACACCATCTACCATACAAATATATGTACATTACTCTTAGTTGTGTGTGTGTGTGTGTGTGTGTGTGTGTGTGTGTGTGTGTTGTGTGTCCATTGACTTGTAATTCTGTCATGTAAAGGGATGCATTTAGGATACATGTAGGATCCATGCATTGTGAATTGAACGATTTAGTACATGTTGTATGCATTCAGTCTAACACATGTTGTGTGTATTCAGTCTAATATATAACTGCCCCTGAAAGCGAAGAGATTTCAGTTTTGTTTTGAGTTTTGTTTTGAGGTAATAAGTCAAATTATGGGTAACTACCAGTGACAAAATTTGAAGCACAAACTGCTAACCATTACTCCAGTTGTTGTTATTGTTGTTGTTACTATCATTATTATCATAACAGGATGTGAGTCTTCCTGCATGAATGGAAAAAAGCCGACCAGAAAAATTTTTGAAAAAGTTATCTGCTGATTGTCAATTTTGTGTTTGAGCACTCTTCCGATCAGTGAGATTTTGTTCTAGTAGTTTCCGGTTTGAAGATATTTTGGGAAGTACATTTTCTTCTTTTTTTGTTTTTCATCTTTGGTTTATCAGCTTTGCATCAATTATTTAGTCAAATGTGATTGGAAACAAAAGAGATTCTCTGGAAATAAGATTCTGGATGGATTTCCCGTTACCCAGTTAATTTGGGATTTAAAATATTAAAATTGGTCTGCTGTCAGGAAGTTACAAAAAGTCTCAAATTGGAAAAGTATCTTCCTGTTAGTCTCAAGTAGGCCGGGCAGTCATTCATGCCGAGAAAGAAAAAGGATAAAGTATTTAGTAAAAGAAAGATGTCCTTGAATTAAAGTAAACCTGTGAACATTAGAAATGGGAAGGGCTAGATAACACAGCAAAGCCCATCCACTTTTAGATTTGTACACAAGATTTGGTGCAATTTGAACATACAGTGTGTGTGTGTTTGTGTGTTTCCAAAAACTACAGTAAAAATTCGTTTGGTGGTGTAGAAAATTAAGCTGGGAGTTTAGTAATACCATGTGTAAAAGAAACAAACACAAACAAGCACATATGCACGCACACACGCATGCATGCACGCACGCACGCACGCATGTGGCGCACACACACACACACACACACACACACACACACACACACACACACACACACACACACACACACATGCTCACATACACACACACACACACACACAAACGCGTGTGCACACGGCCTTTCAGTCACACACACACACACACACACACACACACACACACACACACACACACACACACACACACACACTGCTCTTAAAAGTTTAAGAGAGGAGAGACCAGATTTTCCAAGGAGAGTAATGGTAGACAACACAAAAAA
Organism: Conus canariensis; assembly: GCA_033310375.1. NCBI lineage: Eukaryota > Metazoa > Mollusca > Gastropoda > Neogastropoda > Conidae > Conus > Conus canariensis. The sequence goes on from CM065722.1 coordinate 7,583,985, forward strand.
ATAAATCTATGTGTGTGGAATGCCATGTTCTTTTTTTTGTGTGCGTGTGTGTGGGTTTTTTTGTTGTTTTTTTTTCACATGTATTTTATCCCCATGTAAAGACTCAGATGTTTGTGTGTAATGTGCGCATGTTTCTGGAAACATACGTGCTGGTGTGCAGCAGTCAGGTGGATCAGATCGTGAACACGGTGGATCAGCTGTACCCCAACATGAGCGTGACCATCACGCGGCCTTTGGGAAGCTGTGGGGTGGTGTATGTAAGTGGTGTGGTCCTCACCCTGATGTCTCTGTCTTCCCTGCCGCAGTGGCAGGTCTCCCAGTCAAGTTTCTACATCACCATTTTATTGTTGGGAGATTGTTAGCACCTCCACATGGCCCCCTTTGGGTTTCTGTTAGTTAACCTTTTTTTTCAGATTCATAGTCTTAATCATTGTATACATAGTAAAGTTGATTCAATTTGACTTTAAGAAAGAGCAAACTTCAACAAAAGACTTGAAAAAGAACAAGGATTTTATTGGTTGATTCGCTGTTTGTGTTGATACAATTTGACTTTAAGAAGTAGCAAACTTCAACAAAAGACCTAAAAAGAACAGGGATTGTATTGGTCGATTCACTGTTTGTTGAATGACTGCTTTTATTACACAGGTCTTTGTAGAACAAAAATCATATTTCTACATTCACACTGTTAATGCTTAATAACTTGCTTTACTACATGTATCTGTTTATTACAGAGATTGCTTTGCTACATGTATCTGTTTAGAACAAAGATTGCTTTGCTACATGTATCTGTTTAGAACAGAGATTCTATTACTCAGTCATGACTCCCATGATGAATGATTAACCTTATTGACCTTAACCTTAACCTCTGTTTTCTACATGCTTTCAGTTCTGACATAGGTTGCATGGTAGGTTGGGCTATCATAGTCCATGGCTTAAAGGACTAGTTTCAGTGGAATATGTGTGGTGCTTTCAGTTCGTACTGGCTCGCGTCTTGAAGGCTCAGGTCGTTCTTCGTGGCCAGGTCATTGAGTGGGTCAAAGTCAAAGGTTACAATGAAGACTTCGTAACAAATGATGGAAAGGTGAGTCCTGAAACTCATTTTGAATTGTGTGTTGTTGCTGTATACATTTATTTGTGACTGAGTGACGGAAAGCAAGTATGTGTAGATGTATGTGTACATTCATGCGTGCATGCCTTTGAATGGCTCATGTGTGGATGGGTGTGAATTTATCAAAAGTGGAGAGTGTGTACAACTTTTTAGTTTTTTAATCAAACTGAAATGTGTATCATTGGTAAATATGATGTTGGCAAGTGAATGAATTGCATTAGCAAATGTATTCAGAGATGCCATTTGTTTGTTTTCACCTTTATATGTTTTTGCTCAGTTGAATTTTGTATGCAGCAGATATTACTAACGTCTTGCATAATTTGCCAAGAACAGTAAATGACTATAGCTTTAGCAGCATGCTAAGATACCAGCCAATCATCTTCGATCTAATGAAAAACTGGGGAGATGGTGCATTGCCCTTCTTCTTCAGTGCAATGTCTGATCGACTGCAACTGTCCCAAAGGAAACTGGCGAAGATGGAAAGTTCCACTGACACCAAGAAACTATGCAAACAGAAGTTCTGCCCTTTCAGTCTCAACAATATCCATGCATTAGCCAACGAAAGTCAGTGCAACAATGCATGTGCTAGGTGCACAGCCTGTGAGTAAGATTTCAAAGTATCTCTTGGCAAACTTGATGAATTGTTTTGCCTTGCTTCTTGCTGTGAATCTGGGTCTTTTTAATCTTGTTCTTGTGACTGTGTCATCTTCTAAACATTCATTTCTCACAAATAATCAAGGACGTATGCACACATGCATATGCTTGCACACATGCACACACACACAGAGGCACACACACACACATTCACTTACACATACACACACGTGCACATGCATGTGTGCACATACATACACACAAAGTGCCCACATACACGCACACAGATGTGCGCGGGGTGCACACACATGCACACACACACATACACATGCATGTATGCCAGTATACACTGGCATATATACATATGCACATATATGTACACATACATATGGGTCGGTGCATGCATGCAGGAGTATGCTCACACAAGCCCACAGATCACATACACATGCACGTATGCACACACACATGCATGCATGCATGCACACACACATATATGTATACTTGTGCATGCACGCACACACGCACGCACGCACACACACACACGCTCTGGTACACACATATGGGCCCACGCCCATACACACACATACACACACACACGTGTACACTCACCACACGCACATACATTGATAATAATGGCACAGCCAGTGTTGTGTAGGTATCCAAGGTCTGACGAGCAAGTCAGGCTAATGCATACATCAGACATCTGCTAAGTGGTAGCCACAAGACCCTCTTCTTTACTCGCTTGTCATGAACAGACGCCATAGCGTTTTCCTATGATGTTATGCTTCCGTACGAACGAACGCTATCAAGGTTTTGGCTTTCACTGATTTTTCATGTGGTGGCAGCGTGATCAGTACACGGCAACAAGCTATACATAGTATCGTCAGCATTCCTTTGTTCGCCAGCGTAGTGGTTTCGCGGCACACCATCACCCACTTTGCCTCAGTGGCTGATTGACCAGACCAACCCACATGACTTACTAATCTGCATAGAAACATGGCGTCTCAATCAAGTTCTTATGCGTATGTGTCGGAGCAAAGTTGAGCCCGTCGGCAACGTTTTAGCATTCCTGAAGTTATTGAAATGCTACAAACGGAAGGTTCAGACATTGAAGAAGAGGATGACAAAGCTGATGAAAGTGATTCCAGTGAAGAATTTCAAGGAGAAGAGGAAATTGACACTGACTCGTCTGTGGAGCTCAGTGATGATGAAGGTGAGGGTGGGCCACTTCGCCATGCGAGCAGGGCGTTGGCGTGCGCGGAAAGACTGGGGATTTGAGTGAGCAAGAGTTCATTGGCTTTCCTTTACACGACTGGCGCGAAGATTGGAGTTTTTTCCGACAATGCCTCCTTTTTCTGGTACTTCTGGCCTTCGTGTGTCAGCTGAGTGCCACGCCCCCATTTTTGCATTATTCCAAGTTAGCTAATGCGTAGAAGGCATGTGATTGATATATCTTATTTTATTTCCTGGAGTGTATCTACCTATTTTTTCATCTCATTTAGTGTATTTACTGGCCTTTTCTGGTGAATGTGAAGCTATGGACCCACTGACTCTGTGCAAGAGTGTTGTTATGCACCTGAAAAAAAAAAAAAAACTGGACATTTTTTCACCCTCAAGCACAAGAAAACATATGAAAGTGGGAAGTTTATTCTTTTGTATTCTACTAACACAGTTTATGAATAACACTTTCTGAAATTTTCCTTGAGTTATCTCTTGTTTTGTATTTTTGGTGATTTTTTTTACTAACCATAACAAATGGCCCGTCCACAAGGGAAAAACAAGGGACAGAACTGTCTGTCCCAAGTGAGTTAAACTCTCTCATGTTCGCCATTAATTCATTTATCGATCAGCGTTAAATCGTGCTTAGAGTGGCCTCAAAACTTGGCGGATTTGGTGTGGCATATATGGACTAGTCCGCACACAGTGACACCTTGATAAAACTGAAACTGAAACTCTTGCAGTGAAAGATTGTACCGACAAACAGTAATTTGTATTTACAAAGTTCCCATTTTGTACTGTAAAAGATGAAAGGGGTTGGCATCACTGTGTATCAAACTTTGAATGGTGTTCATTGATCAGATGATTTTTGTCTATTCATTGATTTGCAGGTGGATCTGTGGTCAAAGTCTCGATACGAGGTGTTTCAGAAGGTGAGTCATGGATGTAGAGCAGTGGTATGTAGTATGCGGAGAATGATTCCTTGTTCTGCCTCTGTATGAAATGAAAGAAAACATACTGCCACTCAAGACCAAAGCAGCAGCGAGCAGAGAACTAGCCTCAGCTTTCGTCTGTGGCACTGTCTGTTGACAGCCCAAATCAACCATGAGCAGAGACCCCGATTCCTTCAGTATGACACTGAAAGCGAGGGAAACTAATCCTATCAGGTGGTGGAAGGTCACCTGTTGTTTTCAGTTTCATTGTATGTTGTTGGGGGCAGGTGAAGTATGTCATTGTCAAGTCAGCAAATGTATTTGAAAAACAAAAAGAGAGAAAGAAAGAAACAGGGCTCGTACAACCAGGAACAGGTCATAAAGGTTGGGGATGGTGTGTGTGTGGTGGGGGGGGGGGGGGGGGGGGGGGGGGGGGGGGGGGGGGGGGGGATAATAGCTATTTCAAGTTCTTGAAGGTGTGTGATATTTCAGCTGGGTCTGAACTTTTTAACATTGACAGAGCAACACAAACATGTTCTCAAAGCCATGACAGGGTAGAGTTTATATGAGTGCCTTGGGGAGAAATGACAAGACAGTAAAATGAAGCCAGGAGAAAAAGAGAGGGCTGTGATAGCAATGTCAGTGTATTTTTATGTATTCAGATCTGGAAGATAATTCCGAGTGTCTGCCTTTGATTGACCTGATTAATTCTACAAGCCTACTGCTCGTTTTCCTTCAGTGAAAATGAAGGTCATGTGTTCTGGAACTCTTCAGGACTTCAGAATTGTTAGTCAGTTCCTTACCTCATCAGAAATTTGACCAGTGCATCAGTTCCTTGTCTGTAAAATGTTTTTTTTTTATCAGCAAGATAATAAACACACATGGAGATTTAATCGTGAGTTGGGTTACATGTAGGGCAGTTGCTAAAGTCTCATTTGTGAGTGCTCCATCTCCTCGCCCTCTCTCCATCCCTTCCTCCTTGCCCCTTACCCTCCCCTCCACCCTCCCCCTTCTGAGCCTCAAGGCTTAGAATTTGAGAACTGTTCTCTGTTTTACTGTCTTCTTTGAAGAAATGATGTCCAAGGCGTTTCATGGATGAAAGCACTTGCCTGGAAAAGCTGGCAACCAGAATTCGAGCTCGCTGTTTGTCCGGAGATCTGGAAATGAAAATATCTGGGTCGATTTTTTTTTCCTGAACGTTTCGGTAAAACTGCGTCCAGATTACTCCATCCAATCAAAGTGTTTCTTTTCCAAACTGATCATTCCGTCATCATTTTGCTGAGAGAGTGTGCAAATGCTGCTTCGGCCAATAGTCACCATACCATTTGTTGAGCCTAATGAAGGTAATGGTCCCCTAGAGCCCTGGCCTTTCTGCTTTTCATTTTTTCCTGGTTTCACCCATGCATTCTGTTAGTGTCCAGAATTCCCTGGATTCCAGATTGAAACCAGTCTGTGGCAAACAGTCCCCAAATGATTAAAATGATTAAAGTGTGTGATGGATCCGTTATAATAGTCCCTGACACAGTGGTGAACACAGCACTTCAGTTCGTTATGACCTTGCCATTCCTGTTCTCTGTTGACCAGATCTCTGACCATGCTGCCGCTGCCATGCTCTTCTACTATGTTCCCACAAAGCCTGACATTGGAATTCGCTCATTTGCTGTAAGTGCTTAATTCATTTAAGGGCCTTGATTATGGCCTTGTGTTTATTCATGTCTTATGATCCTGTCATAGTGGGGTTTTTTTTATTATTTTACCTCTGAACGGCTCGAAGAAAGATCCTCAAAGATGACACAACAACTCATGGTTTGCGTATGTTTCTGGTGCAGTTAGCTATGTGCTAGTCATCTATTCAGTATTTATAGCTGTTCACTACATACAAGCAGTTAATAGAGTTTTGAAGCAATCATATCCCACTTAGTTTGGACAGACAGGAATGCTGTCTGCTGCTGTCCCTTGCACCGCCAGATAAATCATTGGTGGAGGTATATGTTCAGACAGATAATTGGTGAGTATATGTTTCAGACAGATAATTGGTGGAGGTATATGTTTCAGACAGATAATTGGTGGAGGTATATGTTTCAGACAGATAATTGGTGGAGGTATATGTTTCAGACAGATAATTGGTGGAGGTATATGTTTCAGACAGGTAATTGGTGGAGGTTTGTTTCAGACAGATAATTGGTGGTAGTGTATGTTTCATACAGATAATTGGTGGTGGTATATGTTTCAGACAGATAATTGGTGGTGGTATATGTTTCATACAGATAATTGATGGAGGTATATATTTCAGACAGATAATTGGTGGAGGTATATGTTTCAGAAAGGTAATTGGTGGTTGGTTGTTTCAGACAGATAATTAAATTGGTGGTGGTTTGTTTCAAACAGATAATTTAATTGGTGGTGGTTTGTTTCAAACAGATAGCTGGTGGTGGTTTGTTTCAAACAGATAGCTGGTGGTGGTTTGTTTCAGGCAGATAGCTGGTGGTGGTTTGTTTCAGACAGATAGCTGGTGGTGGTTTGTTTCAAGGCAGATAGCTGGTGGTGGTTTGTTTCAGACAGATAGCTGGTGGTGGTTTGTTTCAGACAGGTAGCTGGTGGTGGTTTGTTTCAGACGGTAGCTGGTGGTGGTTTGTTTCAGACAGGTAGCTGGTGGTGGTTTGTTTCAGACAGTAGCTGGTGGTGGTTTGTTTCAGACAGGTAGCTGGTGGTGGTTTGTTTCAGGCAGATAGCTGGTGGTGGTTTGTTTCAGACAGGTAGCTGGTGGTGTTTGTTTCAGACAGGTAGCTGGTGGTGGTTTGTTTCCAACGGATAGCTGGTGGTGGTTTGTTTTAGACAGGTAGCTGGTGGTGGTTTGTTTCAGACAGGTAGCTGGTGGTGGTTTGTTTCAAACAGATAGCTGGTGGTGGTTTGTTTCAGACAGGTAGCTGGTGATGGTTTGTTTCCAACAGATAGCTGGTGGTGGTTTGTTTCAGGCAGATAGCTGGTGGTGGTTTGTTTCAAACAGATAGTTGGTGGTGGTTTGTTTCAAACAGATAGCTGGTGGTGGTTTGTTTCAAGCAGATCATTGGTGATGGTTTGTTCCAGGTATGGATGCAGGGCTATTTCAACTTGTTCAGCGCCCCTTGCAGCAAGTGTGGCAAGTTCTTGCAGAACGCGATGCCACCCACCTGGAGAGACTTCCGAACAAGAGAACCCTTCCACGATGAGTGTCGGCAGTGAAACCCTTGGATTCATACATCTTCACTGACAGCTTTTGTGTACATAGTTTACCTATGCTGTGACAAGACTGACTTTAACTTCATGATTATGATGATCATGATGATGATGATGATACGTTGTGTGTGTTGTGTGTGTGTGTGTGTGTGTGTGTGTGTGTGTGTGAAATCATTGGATTCACACATCTACACCGACAGCTTTTGTGTACATAGCTTGTCTGTGCTGTGTCAAGACTGACTTTAACTTCATGATGATGATGATGATGATATATGTGTGTTCGTGTGTGTGTGTGTGTACATTGTGTATGTGTGAAATCATGCACATGTATGCTCGTGTGTGTCTGTGTGTGTGCATGTGCACATTTATACATGTGTGTGTATATGTGTGTGTTGTAGTCGTACTTCAGTTTTACGTCTGTTCACATATGTGATATTAGACGAAGAGAGAGAGAGATGCATAAATGTCTGTGACTATGTAAGTGTATGCATAATGTGGTTATCTAAGTGCATGTAAATGTCCCTCTAAGCATCCCTACAACATACCTGCAAATAATCTTAAAGCAAATGCTTAACTGGACTACAAATTAAAGAAAAAAAAACACTGAAGGCAAGCTTTGAATCTGAAAAGACATCACACAAAGCCATGCCTGATAAAGGTGGTAAATGAGGCTGAAGAGGTAAACAGTCAAACAGCAGATGCTTGCTGGTTATTCTTCGTTCTCCACACATACATTTTGCTTCGTTTGTGTATCTATTTTTTAATGCATCAAGTTTTAATTTATAAAATACTGAAATGGAATTGCTGTATTGGTAAATATTTTTCACTTGTAAATGAGGAATGCTGTTTACATGTTCATGATTAATTAAATGAGTGTTTTTATCGGCCACACCAAGCAATGTATTGTGTGCATGTGAGTCTGTGCAAGAGTGACTGGATGTAGCAGTCCTTTTTCTGTGTTGCTTTATAAGCAGTGTGTCCCCGTTTCTGCTTCCTGCTCCTTCCCGACCCAATGAATTAGTGTTAGGGCTTTTTTTTCAAATTAAGCACAATGAATTCATGATAGATACATGATGATGAATATTATTAAATGATGTTAGGGCTTTTTTTTTTTTCAAGTCATGCACAATAAATTCATGATAGATACATGATGGTAAATATTATTAAATGGTGTTGGGGCTTTTTTCAAGTCAAGCACAATAAATTCATGATAGATACATGATGATGATTATTATTAAATGATGTTAGGGCTTTTTTCAAGGCAAGCATAATAAATTCATGATAGATACATGATGATGAATATTATTAAATGGTGTTAGGGCTTTTTTCAAGTCAAGCACAATAAATTCATGATAGATACATGATGATGAATTTTATTAAATGGTGTTAGGGCTTTTGTTCAAGTCAAGCACAGTAAATGCATGATAGATACATGATGATGAATATTTATTAAATGATGTTAGGGCTTTTTTCAAGTCAAGCACAATAAATTCATGATAGATACATTATGGTGCATATTGTTAAATGGTGTTAGTGCTATTTTGCAAATTAAGAACAATAAATTCATGATAGATACATGATGATGAATATTATTAAATGGTGTGTTTAATGTCTCAGTGTGTGATATGACAGAACTGCAGAAGAGAAACATGAAGGTGAAATGGGGAGTCCTCGATTCCTGACTGGAGGTTTTTTGCGACAACTGACAGTGCTGTCTATCCAATGCTAAAAAAAGTCCGTTTCAGAATCTCTTTAATGTGTATCTTCTACATGAAACAATGCTTGTGTTTCCATTGCAACAAGTATCTGCCATCGGTATGTAAAAAAAAAAAAAAAAAATTCAAAATGTCTCTTGAAGGTGCTACTATTGGCCACAGAAGAACTGAAAGAGGTCCAGAAATTGAGTCCTTGCATGTTGATGTAGTTTACGTGAGCATGTGTGTGTTACTGACTGATTTCCAGCTGTTTCTGGGTTTAAAAGAAAAACAAAAGATTCTATAGTTGACACGATCATTTTAACATGAATTCTCTGTTAAGATGAGTAAATAGACCCAAACAAGCAAGATAATGTATTACCTGCTGTTGGGAAAATGATTGGAGTCAGTTGACAGTTCTGGAGTCCTGTCAATTTTGAGGTAAGTTCTCACAGATTGTAACAAGTTCCCTGGGAGTATCTGTCATGAAAGCAGAATTTTCTTTGTTTTGATTGGTTTCTTTCAGAAACGCTGCTGTGCAGTGCTGTAAGATTTGCCTTGAAAATGTGTCCTGACAAACTGATTTCACACACACACATGCAAGCGCCACACACACACACACACACACACACACACACTTTACAGCTGAGTGTAATACTTCATTTCTAAAAGTTTGAATTCATCATACAGCTTACTGTTTGACAGACATCACAGACGACATTCATTGTTTTAACAATTGAGTTATTCATTGAAAAGGAACAAATGGTTTTCTCTATCAAAATAAAAGAAAAAAAACATTATTTCCAATTTTAACAATGTTCTGTGCCTAATTCAGCATTTGAGCTCCCCAATTATGACAATGGTTAAGAACAGATAAAAAGTGGAGCACTTTAATTTTGATACATAAGAGGGGTGGGGGGGTGGGGGGGGGTAAGGCCTTAAGACCTTATTGTGGACAAGGCAGGGACAGCAACCGACATCCTGAGATTCGTTTCTCAGTATACGCATGCAGTTGCAGTGTTTTGTTAGTAATACACACCTGTCTCATTAAACTGTTGACATTTTCAGTAGAATGATGACATAAAAGAAGACAAAGGAAGACACCTTCCTTGTTCCCTGATTCATGTCAGCGCAGTATGTAGACTTCTCCAATCAAAGTGAAAAAAAATAAATAAATAATAAGAAAGAAGCCTTCCTTGCTCCCTAAATATGTCAGCAGACAGGTATGTGATTCAATCAAGGAATCTTCACATGAGTGCATTCCATGTCGTGTACCACTCACATTGAAACATGTCCTTTTAGAGTGTTGGGATTTGCATGATGTGAGACATAAACACTTTACAGCAGACTCCATGAAAGCCTTGTTCAGAGATGTCCCACCTGATGTGATTTTTTAATTTCTGAGGGAGATTAACATTTTTCATCTAGGATTTTACGGAGGAAAGATCTTTAAAAAATTTTCCGGCGTGTTTTTGGAAGGTGTGTTTTAAAGAGTTGTGTGAATTAGTTTAGTTTTTTTTTTTAAATAACATATGAGTTAACTTCAACGCGGTGACAGCCCTGATATGGCCCTTTGTGGTTGGCTGGGCTATAAGCAACATTACCATTACCGTTGCATCAGGGTGTGTCTACGCAGTGACTGAATTTGAATTGAGTGGGTATCAGCAGATGTATTTAAGAGCAGGTTCTATGTTGTTTCATTGTGAATTGCATCAAACATAAACATCTGAAAATTCATATGAATTTCATTTTGTTGTTGACGCAGCTGTTGTTGCCAGTTGTTTGTAATCCCGTTCTTATGTTGGGCGTAAATCCTTTGCATGTATGCATCATTCATTCCAGATCCATCTTGGTCACACTCCTTGAAATATTGAAATGTTACCACACAGATTAGTGAACGTTGGCAAATGTCTTCTGTCCAAGAAATCCGAGTTGATTGAACTCCACTGTATCTTTGTATGACTTACATTCTACTTCTACCTTTATTGGCATTTTCATCAAAAAAAAAAAAAAAGACACACAGACTGCAGCATTACTGAAAAGAAGTCAAAATACTAATATCCTCATGAAACAAAGTGCCAAGATATGCTTTTCTTCAGGTTAAGTTTTTGAAAGAACCACCAGGAATAGGGCTTCCTCCACAGTTGGAAATGTGGATTGATCCAGCTGATTTTCAGAGTCAACAAAATACTGTCAAAAATTGTACAAGTTGGTAATTGTTTTTTGGTGGTTGAAAAAGCAAATCCATTTTTCTCGGCCCACTGTCGGATCTTATCGAGTATCCACTCAAAGTTGGTGTCAACATTAAATTGCAATCTATTGGCAAACAGAAATACCGATCCCAATAAACTGCCTTCATGCCAGAATGACAAAAGTGCTGTACACGTTTGCCTTTGTTTTGATAGACCTCAGGATTTCTTTTTAATGTTTGTAGGGTATAGCAGAGGCCTCACATTCCTTGCAATGGCTTTTAAGCTTCAGGATTTGACTACAAAGGGCAAAAAGCCTTGCAGGTTCTTAGGTTGGGTTGAAATTCTTGGTGTGTTGAAACCATATCTTTGCATAGCATTCCATATGCCGATTGGTGTTTGGTTTGGAAGCTAAGAAAAATTTAGTTGTATTGCCTCATCATAAAAAAGACCAGTCTTGGATAGAGGAGTAGGTGGAATGCTTGTGGTGTGAAGGATATAATTTCAATTGAAAGCAAAGATGAAAATGGTCTGTGCAAAGTTGTGAGATATACATAGACCTGTGTCATAGGCCTACAAGCACTTGCATGAGCTGCACGATACTTTGCTTCAAGGAAGACACAGTTTGACCTTTACATGCTTGTCAGCTCATTTTGAAGTGCTTTAAAGTCACTTGGTTCTAAGTATCACAAGTGTGTGGGAAAGTTGTGTTTGTTTGTGCTATCCCTGTCTGTTCCCCTCCCCCTTCTCATCTATCTAAAACTGATCTTTTTATAATGAGATAGTGCAGCTGAATGTTTCTTAGCATCCAAACCAAGCAACACCACAAGGCTACAATTTTGGTCTGTATCTTTCAGATATATGGATATGATTCCTACTCATCCCATATGTCTGAAAAGTACAGACCTAAACAGTTGACTGGGCGTTTTTGAGGTGAAAGCTTTCCTGGACCCCCAACTGATAGTGTTGGCAACTAAAGTGTCTTAGATTCTGCAGGTGGACACTTCTCTTGGATTGACAATATGTTTTCACACACACACACACACACACACACACACACATGTGCTTGTGCATGCGCATGCACACACATGCACATGCACACATTGCCGCCACTACCACCACCATATTGACCACTATCGTCAAACAAACCGACCATTATCATCACCATTGCTCACTTGCACTTATTTGCACGTAAGGACATGCAGTTGATATATACATAACTGGAATGAATACATTGGTGTGTATGAAGGCACCATCTATGATTGCACACACACACACACACACACACACACAAACAACTGAAGACAGATGATGGATAATGATTTATTTGTACCCTTACAAATGTTACATAATATCCCAGATTTGAGTTTCATGGATACAGTCATGGCATGTGTTACGTTTCTTTCGATGTCTGAGGAAAAAGAAAGGATATTCAAGTGAGGACAAAACAGGCCCAGTAGCAAGCTGAACAGCCAAGAATAACACCCCTGCAACATGTATTACACTGTATTATTGTATATTCTCTTCTGATTAAGTTGGTAAGAAAGAAAATAAAAGATGAAATTACAAGTACATGCATTTTTACCAACATGATACTACCTGTTCCCTTTTTTTTTCTTTCTGTACATTGAATATTTCGGCACATATCGATACCTCAAAAAAAAAAAAAAAAAAAAAGAGAAGGGGGTGGGGGGAGTATCTAATAGGGGAGGTAAGGCAACTGTTGTCTTACAGCCCTGCCGAACAGTGGACTCCCATGCAGGGGAAGTAAGCCACGCTAACCGGTAGAAAGAAAACTATGCAAACATTGAACCGTGCAGTGTCTGCCGCGGGGGAGTCGTTCCTTCTCTCACTGCACTCCTTTGTCATCTGCAGATATTTCCTCCACACCTTGGCCCAGGAACCTGCACTCTGAAATCACAGGGGAAACCACCCTCGGTTACAGTCGATGTTTTTGACAAAGGGATTATTAGCTTTCTTTTTATCACACATTGATGATATAAGTCAACCTAATCATGCCTGTCACTGTTCGAGTATGCTCGTGTTTACACACACATTCGTCTCCTTTGTTCCTTTTCCCTGACGTGCTCGACTCTAATATTGGCCATACCTGGTTTGAGTATGGTTGGACTAAATACAAAAAACATGTATGCCAATCAGAGGTATTCCCCTCAACTGTTAGGGGAGTGAGATCCCTTAATGGATATGATATTCAACATATTCTGGGTATCCATTACTGTTTTTCAAGCCCTTTTCTTGGTAGTGATCAGTCTTTGAGCTCTCTTCATGTAAGATGTCATGGCATCCTATGACTTTGCCTTCCTCTCTTACTTCACTATCGAAGGACACAGCCTTTGTCCCTACCTGATCGCAATTCTATCTGAAACCATACCAATTTACAAAGAGAATGTAACTTGAAAGAACTACATTTGTGCCAGTGACTGACATTCATGCAAAGTTATCTAACCACGTCTCCCAAAAATTTGAATGTAAGGTCAGGTTTTCTTAGACAAAAGAGCAACCTGTCATGGATGTTTGATAAAAAAAAAAAATCGTATCCGGATAATATTACAAGCTTTCCTAATCTGCTCCAACGCTGTAAGTCAATATGTTTTTATTAAGTTTTCATAAATACATTCACAAATACGCTCACATCAGCTGTGTTCAGTATAGTGTATGATATGAGGCTTATCTAAACTGAAAAAAAAAAAGAAGCTGATACTGATAATCTATTTTGATGCTCAATTAATTATGTAAAAATCATATATGAATGCACAGGTCCAAGTATACTTGAGGTGCATACGTATTCACAGAGAGGCTCGGAAGCATGCGTGTGTAGATTTACAAGTACACTGAGTGTGTCGAGGTAGGGGATAGGTTGATAGATCAGTGGGGGACTGGAGACAGGTTGATCGGCCAGTGGACAGAGGACTGAAGAGAAGGACAGGAAGAAAACCAACCCACATCGGAGGCTGACTGGTTCCACAGATTGTAGTGGCTCTAGGATGCGATGATGTCACCATCAAAAGTGAAGCTGACATCTGTTGAAAGAAAAAACAAACAAATAAAAACACTAAGCAAATCATGTTGTGAAAACAACAGCACAGCAGACCAAACAACCTCCACCCCTCTCTCAAAAGTTGTGTCCAAGCATTTTCTCATGATCCAAAACGCTGGAAGGAAGGGAGTAGTTAGGTTTATGCTATGTTGCCAATCAAGAAACCTTGGTTAAATGAATTTGTTCCAGCTTGGATATGTCAACAATAACTTAATCTAGATACTCTTATGAGGGATGTTACTGGCATCAATAGAGCAAGCTAAACTTGACCAGTGTCACTGTACAAACAGATGTTAGTGTGTGTCTATATTGTATATGCGAAAATATGTAATTGTTGTTTGTCCGTCGAGACGACGAAGACCATCTAGTCATCCTGGGATCGGGGATGAGTGCGTAGATGGCTGGTCAGGCCGATCTGTGCCCGGAAAGACCTATCACAGTATGGACAGGGGATGGTGGCAGCAGTTGGAGATCCATTGACACTGGTCTGCCTGACCATCCTGCGCTGCTCAGCTGCAGCAATTCTGTTGCTTTAACAGGTCTCTGCACCTTTACAGACAACTGATCACCATCCGCCTCTGTCCTGGGCAGTCTGCTCCCACATAGTGTGGCTGATGTTGAAGGCCTTCAGGGAAGATTTGAGGCTGTCTTTGAAACGCTTCTTCTGGCCTCCATGAAAGCGTTTGCCTTGTAGTTCGCCATACAGTAGTTTCTTTGGCAGCCGATGGTCTGGCATGCGAACTATGTGATCTACCCAGCAAAGCTGTGACTGCATCAGGATGCGAAAATGTAAGTGGTTACTGGCTACACACAAAGCATCTGATCATACACTGTCATCTGCTTAAACACATTGCTTTTATCCTCAGATTACATCTTAAAGATTGTTGTTTTGTGAAAAATGTTAGGGATCACACTTACACTCGCAGATGCGGTCGAGGATGTCTTGTGTACTTTGTCGCAGGTTCTGGTTCTGGAAGTTGATGATGTTCTCCCGCACTGATGTCATGCCCGACACAAAATTACCATAGTTGCGCACGCCAAGGTCCACGACGATGATGTTGATGCCATCAAACTGGTCCGCATTCCTCACCTCTTGGAGAATGCCGAATCTGCCCCAAACAGAGATTTTACCAGCTCGAATTACGAAGGGGAGGGAGACAAACAGAACCAATAGTTGGAAGGAGGAATCCGATTCCACAAATTAAACTAAAATAGAAGGGAATCGGTTGCAAAGTGAGGCGACTGCAGGCGGAAATCTAAACATTTCTTTTAAAAAAATCATGAAGTACTTTATCCGCCAAATATGAACAAACGAATCACAAGACAAATTGCAAACATAGGAATAATGAGGGACGAACAATAGAAGAAACTGCAGACATAGGAATAATGAGGGACGAACAATAGAAGGAAACTGCAGACATAGGAATAATGGGGATTACTGGGAGAAGATTTACAAAAATGTGTGATGGAGTATAAAAAGTGGAGAGGAAGCCCATCTCGAAGAATGGATTTGTGGTAACTTTACGTTAAAGGAATATCAAAGAGATGACAGGACAGGTAAGATTGAAGAGGCATTACGACATGGAAGGATGAAATAAAGAAGAAGCAAATCTGGCGGGAGAAAAGAAGTATGAGCAAAGACTTTGGCAAGAAAAGGGAGGTAAGAAGGCAAAGTCCGGCGAAGACGAAGAATGAAGGAAAACCTATCGACTCTGAAAGGAGAGAGGATGGGCTAAAAACAGTGAGTGAAAGAGAATCGGGATGAGTGACTTTTGGAAGAAAATCTTTCCATAGAAATAAGAAAATTGAGGACGTTTCGGTCTAAATAAACGCAGAACTTGATGACGTTTTGAGCAGAGAACTTGATGACGTTTTGGTCTTGAGACCGAAACGTCATCAATTTCCGTTCTTTTATTTTTACGGGAAAATCCTCAGGGCATCATCCTCGAAGAAAAGTTCTCATGTGATCATCCTGACCTGTTGTCCCTCATGGACTGGTCGTCGATGAAGAGAACGGCCACCTGCACGGTTCCTGGCCGTTCCTCCTGCAAGGTGTTGGCCACTGCTCTCATCTCCGACACCAGGTTGACGTACGTCTCATCGTCCTGGCTCAGAGCATCGCCGGACCTGAAAACACCACGTCCACAGCTAGCTTTAGCTCTGTCTGTCTGTCTGTCTGTCTGTCTGTCTGTCTGTCTGTCTCTCTCTCTCTTCTCTCTCTCTCTCTCTCTCTCTCTCTCTCTCTCTCTCTCTCTCTCTCCTCTTCAATATGGTGACAGCCCTGCTATGACCCTTTGAGGTCGGCTGGGCCGTAACTCTCTCTCTCTCTCTCTCTCTCTCTCTCTCTCTCTCTCTCTCTCTCTCTCTCTCTTCAACAACGTGACAGCCCTGCTATGACCCTTTGAGCTCGGCTGGGCCGTAAGCAACATTACCTCCCCCCTCTGTCTCTCTCTCTCTTTCTATCTATCTTTCTCTCTCTCTCCACTTACTTAGGTCAAGCATTTGAGCTACGATCTGTTCTTGTTTCTTAATGTATGGTACTGAATCTGTTTTGACGGTCAAAAAGATTTGAATGATTTCCAGACGCACCCCTTCATGAGGGGCAGTGGACTATTCATGAATAAAATATCTGTATCCGTCCCTCTCTCTCTCTCTCTCTCTCTCTCTCTCTCTCTCTCTCTCTCTCTCTCTCTGTCCGCGCGCGCACACAACACACACACACACACACACACACACACACACACACACACACACACACACACACACACACACACACCGTTTGACACTTTCATCATGGGCATAACCGTAAAGGAATATAAGAATCTGCCCACACCAGTAAAATGAACCAAGTAACCAGAAACTGGATGTAGCTAAACATGGGAGAGCCGAAATGCCAGCCTGGGAGTGACGAACGCTGTCCTGTGGACGCGTCATTAATTGACAGACTGCCAACAGAAGAAGAAGAAAAGAGGCCCACGGTCAAAGCCTGAGAAACTGAAGGTCGTGCGTTCAAACCACTCGTGGCGTCAGATTGTTTCGGCTTGAAAACCCTCTCTGTCCACCCAACAGTAAGTAGGGTCTGATTCTGGTCAGAGAAGGCTAGCTGGGCGGTTAGGAGAGGGATGGGCACCGCCTTCCATTCTGCCGTGCCCCAGATACGAGTGAATCCATAACAGTTTACTGCCACTGCGGTCATTAGGTGATGGAACTTTAACCTGAACATGAGTGTCAAAAATGGGCATCGCGTTCAAATGGGTGTCGCGCATATGAAACACTTCACACTCTGACGTCACAGACAACACTGTCAGCCTAGCCAACCGTCATCCACAATCTAACGTGCAGTCCCAAGGTGTGTGTGTGTGTGTGTGTGTGTGTGTGTGTGTGTGTGTGTGTGTGTGTGTGTGTGTGTGTGTGTGAATTAAGAGGGGTGACCTACTGACCTGTCGCAGAAGCCTTCGGGGCCGTTGAAGCCATAGTCGATGGGGTTTCCTGGACAGGCGGGCATGATGTACCCGACACGCAGACGGTTGGATTGCCGGAAGTTCCCTTTCAGCTCGTTGGCGACGTCCAGAGCATCATAGATGCCGTTGGGGGCGGCCAGGAACATGACATCGGCGTCCTCTCGAACCGTGCATTCTGCAACAGTCAGAGTTAGGTGACGCTGAAGAATGAACACAAAGCTGAAAGGTGACGCTGGAGAACGAATACAAAGTTGAAAGGTGACGTTGGAGAACGAACACAAAGCTGAAAGGTGACGTTGGAGAACGAACACAAAGCTGAAAGGTGACGCTGGAGAACAAACATAAAGCCGAAAGGTGACGCTGGAGAACGAACACAAAGCTGAAAGGAGACGCTGGAGAACGAATGAACACAAAGCTGAAAGGTGACGTTGGAGAACGAACATAAAGCTCAAAGGTGACGCCGGAGAACGAACACAAAGCTGAAAGGTGACGCTGGAGAACGAACACAAAGAATACAAAGCTGAAAGGTGATGTTGGAGAACGAACACAAAGAATAGAAAGCTGAAAGGTGACGCTGGAGAACGAACACAAAGAATACAAAGCTGAAAGGTGACGCTGGAGAACAAACACAAAGCTGAAAGGTGACGCTAGAGAACGAACATAAAGCTGAAAGGTGACGCTGGAGAACGAACACAAAGCTGAAAGGTGACGCTGGAGAACGAACACAAAGCTGAAAGGTGACGTTGGAGAACGAACACAAAGCTGAAAGGTGACGTTGGAGAACGAACACAAAGCTGAAAGGTGACGTTGGAGAACGAACACAAAGCTGAAAGGTGACGTTGGAGAACGAACACAAAGCTGAAAGGTGACGCTGGAGAACGAACACAAAGCTGAAAGGTGACGCTGGAGAACGATCACAAAGCTGAAAGGTGACGCTGGAGAACGAACACAAAGCTGAAAGGTGACGCTGGAGAACGAATACAAAGCTGAAAGGTGACGTTGGAGAACGAATACAAAGCTGAAAGGTGGCGCTGGAGAACGAACACAAAGCTGAAAAGTGACGCTGGAGAACGAATACAAAGCTGAAAGGTGACGCGAGAGAACGAACATAAAGCTGAAAGGTGGCGCTGGAGAACGAACACAAAGCTCAAAGGTGACGTTGGAGAACGAACACAAAGCTCAAAGGTGACGTTGGAGAACGAACACAAAGTTGAAAGGTGATGTTGGAGAACGAACACAAAGCTGAAAGGTGACGTTGGAGACGAACACAAAGTTGAAAGGTGACGCTGGAGAACGAACACAAAGCTGAAAGGTGGCGCTGGAGAACGAACACAAAGTTGAAAGGTGACATTGGAGAACGAACACAAAGTTGAAAGGTGACGCTGGAGAACGAACACAAAGTTGAAAGGTGACGCTGGAGAACGAACACAAAGTTGAAAGGTGACATTGGAGAACGAACACAAAGCTGAAAGGTGACGCTGGAGAACGAACACAAAGCTGAAAGGTGACGTTGGAGAACGAACACAAAGAATACAAAGCTGAAAGGTGATGTTGGAGAATGAACACAAAGCTGAAAGGTGACTTTGGAGAGCGAACACAAAGCTGAAAGGTGAGCCGGTGATCAAACACAAAGCTGAAAGGTCACGCTGGAGAATGAACGAACACAAAGCTGAACGGTCACGTTGGAGAACGAACACAAAGCTGAAAGGTGACGCTGGAGAACGAACGAACACAAAGCTGAAAGGTCACGTTGGAGAACGAACACAAAGCTGAAAGGTCACGTTGGCGAACGAACACAAACTGAAGTCAGGTGACGCTGGAGAGCGAACACAAAGCTGAAAGGTGATGCTAGAGAGCGAACACAAAGCTGAAAGGTGACGCTGGAGAACGAATACAAAGCTGAAATGTGACGTTGGAGAACGAACACAAAGCTGAAAGGTCACGCTGGAGAACGAACACAAAGCTGAAAGGTGACGTTGGAGAACGAACACAAAGCTGAAAGGTGATGTTGGAGAACGAACACAAAGCTGAAACGTGACGTTGGAGAGAACACAAAGCTGAAAGGTGATGTTGGAGAACGAACACAAAGTTGAAAGGTGATGTTGGAGAACGAACACAAAGCTGAAAGGTGATGTTGGAGAACGAACACAAAGCTGAAAGGTGATGTTGGAGAACGAACACAAAGCTGAAAGGTGACCCTGGAGAACGAATACAAACCTGAAGGAACATGCTGTGTGTGGGTGGTTGTGTGTAGGCCGTGTTGTTGGTTGTCTTGTGGTGTGCTTTGATGTCACGTGACGTGGTGTGTAAGCTTTTTCTTCTTAAACAAAAATGTTTTAAAGTGAGGTGACTGCAGTGGAAACTGAAACAAATTTGAAAAAAAAAAAGAGAAAAAGAATTGCCATACCGTTGAACGAAAGAAACAAGTTACAAGATAAACACGACGCGTTTCGACCTGTTTGGTCTTCTTTGGTCTTGTTATTTATGCGTTTCTTTCGTTTGGCCGTATAGTAGAAATTTTCTTTTTTAACGTTTCCAAAAACTTGGTTGATATCATCATGTGCACTGAATATCTAGCGTGCGACAGCAACCTCCTCCACCATCCCTCAACCCCCTCTCCTCCCCTTCCTCCCCCCCCCCCCCCCACTCTGTCTATTTGTCTGTTCTGTCTGTCTCTGTCTTCTCTCTCTCTCTCTCTCTCTCTCTCTCTCTCTCTCTCTCTCTCTCTCTCCTCCAGTAAACAGACCCGAAGTGTCAAAAGTCAAAACTCACAGAGCGGATGCTAGGCACAGCAAAGGCAAAAGGGCCTGTTTACGTCATGGTTATCATGGAATGGTTCCATTTCTGGGAAAATGAACTGGATTCATTGGTGGTGTCGACTACCAAGTGAACATCCGTTATCTTGATTGAAGGCAATGAATACAGGCCCACGCTGGTTATGTGTTCATGAGGAGAAAAAAAAAGAAACAGGTCTAAGCTTAGGGGCAGTGACAGAACACGGCTTCTCCATGACAGCGAAGGACAGATTCTTCACAGCCACACTGAGTCTTGGAGTGCCAGTTTGTAAAGTTCACGATTTTTTTTTCAGAAGACAAGCAAATCAATAAGAAAATCACACTCACTAATAAAACAAACCCGACTCAGAAATAAACGCAATCTAGAGCATAAGACACCAAAGACGAATGCATAAATAAATGAATAAATGAATAAATAGATGAATGAATAAAATCCAATGATTAATCAATAAATCAATCAATCAATCAACCAATTAATCAATTTATGAATTTTTTTTTATCAATCAATCAATTAACCAATTGATTTATCAACCAATCATTTAAAAAAAAAATCAATCAAGTAAATAAGTAATAAATCAATCAATCAATCAATTAATCAATCAATCACACGACCTCCGCGAATGATGGGCGGCATCAGGCAGATGCGGCGCGGCAAGGCGTCGCGCAAAGCGTCCAGGAAGTTGAAGCTGGTGATGTTGAAGAGGTAGTCGTTGTCCGGGTCGCTGGCGATGGCTCGCCACTCCTGCTCGTCCTGGTACTGGCCGATCCCCACCACCACCATGTGGAAGCCTGCGTCCCGCGCCAGGTCCGCCTCCCGCCGGGTGGCTCCTGGTCACACACATCCAGGCCGTCACCCCCACAGGTCGGTTTTTTTCTTCTTTTTTTTTTTTTTTTTTTTTTTTTGGGGGGGGGGGGGGAGGTCGTGGGAAATCTGTCTTGTGTGTGTGTTTTTTGTGTGTGTGTGTGTGTCTGTCCATCTGTCTGTCTGAGAGAGAGAGAGAGAGAGGTCAGAGAGAGGAGAGAGAGGGAGGGGGGAGAGGGAGACAGACTGACAGACAGAGACAGAGAGACAGTGAGGCAGAGAGAGACAAGAGCCTAGTAAAACATGAGCACTATTCTCATCGACTGTTCATTCAGCATTGTAAACGGAATCTCATTTTTTTTTTAACATCCTCTGTCGTGCTTCCTACCTTTCCGCCACTCATAAAGCACTTCACATGACTGTTGAAGCTGGCTCTTCGGTTTTCACTGAGTTCTACCCTTTTCAGTAAGTTGCCTACTCGTGTTATGAACATGTTTATCCCCTAACTTTTATATCATGGATTATGGCATTAATCTGTGGTTCAATGCATTTTTAGGTTCTGAATTAGCTCTTTGAATGAAACACTAAGGACTATCTGATGCACAGCGTCATAAAATTGCAGTGTCGCCCTTTAGAGAATTCGTCAGATTTAAATGACTGCTAACATGAGAGAGAAAACAAAAGACACCATACTAGCAAGATAACAGTCAACTCACTGCTCTACTTACACGAGAGAGAGAGAGAGAGAGAGAGAGAGAGAGAGAGAGAGAGAGAGAGAGAGAGAGAGAGAGACGCCACGCTGACAAAATAACTATCAACTCACTGTGCTACTTACACCTAATGCACGAAGAAAAAAGACATCAGGCTCACAAGATAACTTTCAACACATTGTTTTTGTTTTGTTTTTACACCTAACATGAGAGACAAGATATATATTAACTTACTATTCTACTTACACCTAATGTAAGAAAAAAAAGACGCCATGTTGACAAGATAAGTATCAACTCATTGTTCTTTTTTTTACACCTATCATGAAGAGAGAGAGAGAGAGAGAGAGAGAGAGAGAGAGAGAGAGAGAGAGAGAGAGAGAGAGAGCCATGTGGACAAGATAACTATCAAGTCACTGTTCTATTTACACCTAATATAAGAGAAAAGAAAAGGACGCCATGGTGATAAGATAAGTACCATACCAAATCCCTGTTCTGCTTACGCCTAACACGTGAAAACACACACACACACACACACACACACACACACACACACACACACACACACACACGCATGCACGCACACACGCGCACACACACACACACACACACACACACACACACACACACACACACACACATACACACACACATACACACACAACGCCATGCTAAAAAGATATCAACTTGCAGTTCAGATTCTTACAGTATTTGTCTTTTCTTAAGTTATCCAGTATCCTAATAACATCATTTAAAATCACGATGGCAAATAACAGTTCAGTTTCCTTGCGTCTTATCAAATCAACCAACTACTTTTTTTTTGGTCAGTCTAGTAAAAACAAGTCATGTTCTTATAAGTAAATAACTATTTAATAAAAAAGAAAAAAAGAAAAAAGAAAAAAAAGGCAAAAAAAAAAAAAAAAAAGAAAGAAAGAAAGAAAGAAAAGGAGGAATTCTTGCGCCCTGCGTCCTCCTCCATGTTCAGTACCTGGTGACCTTGACCCGCCGTCGGTGATGACGACCATGACCTTGGTGATGTCCTGACGGAAGAGCGCGTCTTCGCGCACGTAGCGGATGGCCATGTGCGTGTTGGTCACGCCGGTTCTGTAGGGCAGAGTCCGATCACCAATGGAGGCCAACACTTCGCCCTTGCTGCGGAAACGTTCCAGGTCAAAGCCAACCTGAAACATACATTGGGTGCAGACATGTTGGTTACTTGGGAAAACGGGGTGGGAAGGGGGGTGGGGGTCTCCTTGTGAAGTATTGGCGTGTGTGTGTGTGTGGTGTGTGTGTGTGTGTGTGTGTGTGTGTGTGTGTGTGTGATGGCTTTGGTAATAATTGTTCTAATCCATGGAGCACTTTTCCTCACACCTTCCATTTCAATCACCACATCCGGCCTTGGCTTAAGGCTGTGTCAGACCAATTGACATAGACTGAAACACCGAGGCAACATCAACTTTTTGTTATGTTCTGCACAGTTATGCGGGCATTGTCTTTAGTAGTGACAAGCTCCTAGCATATCAGTCTCCAGAATCCCTCCAAGTCGGACTGTGGCTGCCCACGAGGCGGGGTAATCAAAAACGGTCACACACGTCATGTTCTCATCCCCAGCTGATGCATTTGTACCATAGTGTTTAAGTACTTCGGCTGTTCGGATGATCCCTGGAGTCTTTTAGCCAGGGTACGACAACAACAACAACAACAACAACAACAACAACAACAACAACAACAATCACCACATTATCCTTTCCTTTCATAATTAACCTTCCCCCCTTCATTCCACCGAGTCCTTCGGGCGTGGGTCACCTACTGTTCCACTCTGTAGGTCAGATGGGCAACCAGAGTTCTCTGAGATTCATTTCCTCCGGGATGTCTTTGAAGTAACTTACTTTCAGCGTGCTCACCTTCTTGGGATTTAAATATATCGCAAAGTCTCCAAATGTTTTCTCGAATCGGATCAATACGTGAATACTCCACTTCCCCTCTCCCCAACCCCCTGAAACATACGCCACTCTCAAAAATGGCTAGTCAAACAAACAATTTCTTGATCAATTAATCAATCAATCAACCAACAAATCAGTCAGTCGGTCAGTCAATCAATAAATTAATTAATCAATCAATCGACGATTCTTCCATCGATCAGTCAATCAATCAACAGATCAATTAATCAAGAAACCAATCGCAGTGTAATGATCAATTCCATAGTGCAGTTTAATCATTTTATCGAAATGTGGTCAGCATTGAAATCGATTAATTGATCGATCAATATTGATTGGTCGATCAATTTATCGATTGCAATGCTGACCAGTCAATCAATAAATGCAGATCAGTCAATCAATAAATCAGTTGCAATTAACTGATTAATCCAATGATGCTGTTTAACACCATCAATTTCACTAAAGTGTGGTCAGCACTGAAATTGATTCACTGATCGATCAATCAACAGATCAGTCGATCAGTAAATCAATCGCAATTAACTGATTAATCCAATGATGCCGTTTAACGCCATCAATTTCACTGAAGTGTGGTCAGCACTGAAATCGATTCACGGATTGATCACTAAATCAATCAACAGATCATTCAATCAATCAATAAATCGATCGCAACAAAGCGATTGATTCAATGATGCTGTTTATCCCCATCAATTTCACTAAAGTCTGGTCAGCACTGAAATCGATTCACTGATCGATCAATCAATCAATCAACAGATTACTCATCCAATCAATCAGTAAATCAATCGCAGTCAACTGATTAGTTCAACGATGCAGTTTAACACTATCAGGTTTACTGAAGTACGGTAGCACTGAAGATCCTAACTCTGACCTGGTAATCGTCGCTGAAGGTCAAGGCCCCTAGCCTGGTGTCGTCACGGCTGACGTCAAAGCGCGTGACGACCTGGCTGACAAACCTCAGCACCTCCTTGTAATCTTCGATGTAAATGGAAGAGGAGGAATCCAGGATGAAAAAGATGTCCGCCACTTTCCCGAAACATTCTGTTGACACAGAGAGAGAGAGAGAGAGAGAGAGAGAGAGAGAGAGAGAGAGAGAGAGAGAGAGAGATTTCAGTTCAATCAGCTCAGAAAAACACCCGAAATCAAAATAAATAAATAAATAAAAATTCCAACGGAAGCAATCTTGTAATGTTTCAATTAGGAAAGTCTAGATGTCATTCCAACCAACTAAACAGAAATAATAGTGATAACAATTGCACAGGAGAAGCAAAACATCGTCAAATGTGTGTCCAGTTAATAAAGCTGAGGCTATCTGAACTTGAAGGCACTTTGGTTTGATTGCATTGTGTGTCATGGTTCAAGGCCTCTGCTTATTGTCTCCCCTTACTTCACTGGCAGTTCGAAATCTACCACCCCTTCCCCTCCTCCCTTCCTACTCCCTGCACATCCACCCTTCCCTTCCCTTCCCTCCAAAATCCGTGTTCCTCACAGACAGACCGCAAATCAGCTTGGAAATCTCAACTGTTTCTTCAGAGAGAGAGAGAGAGAGAGGGGGGGGGGGGGAGGGTAGTGGGGGTGGAGGGAGAAATCTGCATCTATAATACGTGTGCATGAAAGACAACTCGTTACAAAAACGTAATCAAAGATTAACATTAGAATTCTGTCAACTGAGTATAGGGCCTACTGTCAACACACATTGTTGCTATATATTCACTTCATGCTTTGTACATGCTTTTGACAAAGACGCTTGCGTCTACCTGGGATGGTGTTGTCTCTCTCACCACGTTCTGAAACAAACAAAAAAACATGTCAACAATGATGGACAGTCTTTACGAACATAAATGGACTATATGCTGTTAAAAAAAAAAGAAATAAAAACGAAAAAAGAGGCATGCTGCTTCATTATAGCAGTCATTCACATTAACAAACAAAGAAACAAGCAGAAAACAAACAAACAAAACAAACCCTTTTTACTCAACAAACATACATGATTGACTTTCAAATGTGACATATTCTACTGCACCGCTGATGGGAGCGTGCTCAACTTACGGAAAAGATCGCACTGCCAGAAATCATACACTATAACTAGCGTTTCCTGCTTGAAAGACCTGACTTCCATGTCCCATGATTACACGTATCACCTTGAATAAACGGGTTCCGAGGGCATCGTGTTTTGGTTCGTACATCTGAACTGATGTTAAGAAAGATTCGTGACTTAAGTATCTGTAGATTTAGTATTGACTAAGACGCGGACGATACAAGGGACATTACTCTAGGCCTACTACATAGCCTTGTTCGGACAACTGTGTGGGGATTAGATTGTAATGTGGGAACTAGAGAAGACACCCAGAGCTTCATCTGTGGAAGTCGCATCAGGCATTCTCATGCTTACATTATACCCAAGAGTACGAAATAGTGCAGTGTCAGGGGTGGGAAACAACAGTTCTACAGCTTTACAGTGCTGCACAAACAATCCGAGCGCACACTGGTCACGTTTCATGACACGTCTGCCATGATCTTATCGGAGTTGTCACACCTTTACAGCAGCTGAGAGGTGTCAAGACTCGTGGACCACTGCGCTATCTTGGCTCTAATGACGTCATCTAACTCCTGTTTCCAGTGGGATCGAGTTCTCTTCCCTTTGGGCACTTGGTCCGAATAATAAGGCTGTCGCCACACAGCAGGAAAAAGACACTCTACAAACGCTTGAGCGACAGCGACGCTTTTTTTTTTTTTTTTTTTTTTCCAGTAGCTTACAAACAGCAGTTTGTTCCCCTCACAGTTTTCCGGAACAGCATCTATCCTGACCGTTACAAGTACGAGACAGAAAACGTTACTGTTTATATTGGGAGGCAAGGGGGGGGGGGGGGGGGGGGGGGGGGAGGGAAGTAATATATTATTATTATCATTATTATTATTGTTATTTTGGATGAAAACATTATGTGTTATTTCATGGTTTCAGAAAGATTATCAAAGTGGATCAGTGTCAGAGACTCAATCACAACATTAATTTCTTTGTCAATGATAATCCATACGACTGCCAAAAATTAGCACGTTATCAGGTTACTACCTTTGAACATAAACAGTTCCAACTTAAAATCTGCCACTGCTTTAGTTTCAAGCCTCATGCTACAGAAATGAGATATGCCAGACAGAAAAAAAAAAGAAAAGAAAGAAAGAAAAAGAAAAAGAAGAAGAAGAAGAAATACAGTCTATCATTATTTGTTTTATGCAACGTTTCACAGTAGGCTATACATGTTCGGGTATTTAGGAGAGATGCCATGCCTCATTATCTATGGTTTTTCTAGTTCAACAGTATATGTTCAAAGATTTAGGGGGTGGGGGGAGGAGGGGGGAATTCATTATTGATGATACAGTGATTCAGAAAAAAATGTCATCATTATGCAGCACCTTATCAAACAAGTGCCACTCGAAACAAGTTTACGTTGTTATAATAAACTTACCTGGGCTTTTGAATCAACACCTGCATGCCAACGCGCACACACACCAGAGAGAGAGAGAGAGAGAGAGAGAGAGAGAGAGAGAGAGAGAGAGTCGTTGATACCTTTTGTCTGAGACCATAATGTTTGTGACAGCTCTAGTCAGTGATCACCGGTCACAAACTAAACTGAATACGACTGAATTCCAGACAAATTGTTGACATCGTTGCAAAAGCGTAGATAAAGAATACACTGACAAACGCCCCCAAAATAACAAATCATATTCTTACTGCCACCGTTGTGGCTTTGAATGTTCATACTTTTTGTGATGAGGTGCCACATTGTTTTGTATGATACTTCTTCGAAGTTTGACATGCCTTTAGTTGTAAAATGAAAAGAAAAAAAAATGATGACGTTAATATAGTATTGCACTTAACTGAAGCCATCGCAACCGTCCGTTTTGTCATCGGCGTCCTTTCTTTTATATTTTTCATTCAGGCATGAAATCAGGAGACAAAAATGTCACCCCAAAACCATTCAGACGCTGATATGACTGACGTAAGCAAATCAACAACTGTCAGCATGATACGCCATCACTACTGTCTACGCGTGCTTTCTCGTTTCACGTAATCCCGAACGAGTATTTCCCCTTTTCCGTTTTAAGTGAACTCATAGAATGCTGGGATTTCAAAAATGAAAACACACACACACACACACACACACACACACACACACACACACACACACACACACACACACACAACACACACACACACACACACTCAGAAACAAACAAACAAACAGAAATAAGTCATAGCTGTAGAATGTGCTGTTGCATAATCTGATGATTTTGATTTTGATTTACCAATGGGCTTACAGTACGCAACTACATCTTTTAAGATCTTCTATCTGTAGAATAGTCACGTAATATTTATTTTTCAGTTAATAAAGTGTTTATTCATTCGTTATTCTGTAATGACATTGTAATCTAATTTGATGTTTTGGGTTAAAATATTATCTGTGCTTGTGATTTATCATTATCAAATGCATGATTCATCTTTGAAGAAAAGCTTCCTTCCTGTTTGAGTAATTTCAAATCAGCTCCAAAGGACGTCCAGAGTCGTTTAAGATGCTTTTACATCCCTGGCCTCACGCTCAGCAATTGCCTACGAGCATCTGAGAACCGGGAAGAATGGAGGAAGCTGGTTGCGAAGTCTTTTGTGGTACCCCAACGGTCTTCAAGACTCCAGAATAGGTGATACGTGGTAGTGACGTCACTCAGACTTCTGGTCAGTCCCTTCCACGTACATATTACTTTTTATCTAACGACCAGTCTCTATTATAACCACAAACCAAATTTTACGTGCAATGTCAAAGTTGTGAATCTATGACAAGGCTGCGGGACATACCCAGACGGAAAATTGCCTCCCAGAATTCATTGCGGTTTCAGATTGACTAAACCAGGCGAGCAGGTTGACGTAATATTGACTGTTCAGCATACAGAGAGTCGCGATTTTCCGACAGCATGTGTCGATACGAAGAATAGGATGGCTGGCTTGTGTTACATTAATTGGCTTTGATCGACCGAATGAGTTAGTAACAGACACACTCCAAAAGAAACGCTGATTGGACAAACTCATCGACGGTATTTCATATTTTGTGGCGGGGGGGGGGGGGGGGGGGGGGGGGGGGGGGGGGGGGGATCAACGAAGACATCGCACTGTTTTAACGTCAAAACAAAGTGTTCGTCACAACAATGCAGGTCTCTGTACAGTCACAACAATGCTACCTAACCGCACGCGCGCGCGCACACACACACACACACACACACACACACACACACACACGCACGCGCGCACGCGCGCGCGCGCACGCACACACACACACACACACACACACGCGCGCGCGCGCGCGCGCGCGCACGCACGCACGCACACACAGAAGACATACAAAGAACGAAACTTACGGCCGAGCACTACACCACTCCAAGCAACAATCTGAAACAAACAGAACCAATACACAAGACCTAAATTTGTTGTCAGACTTGAAAAAAAGTGTGTGTGTGTGTGTGTGGGGGGGGGGGGGGGGGGGTAATATGGTATAAATATAAAAGTGGCCCAGGAGGTAACACACTTGCCTGGGAAACAAGGAATGCGGGTTCTTGGTTCGGGTCTCCTACAGGGAAGGGAGAGGGGTAGGGGAAATGAAGGGGGACGGGGTAAGAACGGGATGGGGTGGGGGGGGGGGGGGGAAGGGGAGTAGGAGGGGTTCTGTATTTTCTACAAGAACTAAGTTGATGGTCCGAGTTCTAGCCTTTCGGATGAGACAACAGACCGGGTTCCTTGTGCAGCATGCAGCGAACGCAGAGAAAAGAACCTTTGGCAACACGGCATCTGTCCCAAAGTCCCGTAAGTTTTGAAGTAACTGCAGGCGAAAACTAGAACAAATTTTAAGAATGATTCTTGTTTGTCTTGCCTGGAGAAGACCTAAGAAGTCGAAACGCGTCGTGTTTTGTCGAGTAACTTGTTTGTCCTTGTTTTTGGCGGACGCACTGAGAATTATCCTTATACTAAAGTCCGTGGACAATCCCCCTATTAAACCTATATGCGGACAGGAAAAAAAAAAGTCCGTACATGGGTGGCGCGTAAGTACGATAACGCGCTCTGAGAGAAGAGAGCGAGAAACAGTTGTGAAATGCAATACAACGCAATACAATACGATAGTCCCCCCCCCCCCCCCCCCCACACACACACACACACACTTCCGTCCCCCGTGCATCCTACATACATACAGTAGAGATTCTCATCTCCACATCGGATGATGCACAGGCAAAGGATGAAAAACGAAATAACAACGGCAGAGGAACAGAGGTTGTGCGCAGGAGACAGACTGTGTCTGATTTTAATCACGTGCACGTGAATGAACGTTTTAAATAACTATGTTCTGTTAAAACACTTTGTCGTTTCATTCTGTACTCTCTGGATCTTTACGACTTTGGTATAGTGTTGATACTGAATTTGACTTATCGCATTGAAATCTTGGTAATGATTTTGTTTTGTCAGATAACATACTTAACTTTCATATTGGTATGTTTGTAATGTTTGTGCGCATGTGTGAATTTTTTTCATTTACCATTAATTTCAATAAAGGACAAGTAGGGTAACTCTTCCTCCCATGATGAAATTAATTACAGCCCATAACTCCAAGCGAACGCTGCCAACGATGTCGTAAGCTTCATTCGTTTGGAGTAATGGGTATGTAATTAATTTGATCGTGGGAGAAAGAGTTACGCTACTTGTTCCTTACTTAGTGTTTACTATTCTCTGCTTCATTTCAGATTTCCTTTCATGTCATTAACTTGTTTTGAATTTTCACAGCAATGATAGATTGGACTCCCCTCTCTCTCTCTCTCTCTCTCTCTTCTCTCTCTCTCTCTCTCTCTCTCTCCTCTCTCTCTCTCTCTCTCTCTGTTGCCCTGCTGCCTGTCCGTCTCTTTCAAATAAGAAATGATAAAGTTTTGTTTTTTTTTCTTTCGATTGAATAAGGATCTGCATTATGAGATCGGCGTATTCAAGTTTAGCAAGGGTTTATTTGTTGACGATGTTACACCTGATTATTCAAATCGTTACACCTGATTATTCAAATCATTTTTCAACAACAGAAAAAAGAAGAAGAAGAAGAAAACAAAACAAAAAACAAGAGAGAGAGAGAGAGAGAGAAGAGGATGAGAGGAGAGGAGAGAGAGAGAGAGAGAGAGGAGAGAGAGAGAGAGAAGAAGAAGAAGAAGAAGAAGAGATACCAGGATCAATTTTGAAATGAACCGTCATCGTCACCGTTTGCCCCGCCCCCATCCCCCGTTCCCCTTTTTTTGCTAATGACATCACTGACTTTTATATCGTTATGTGTTATGACCAAAAAACAAACAAACAAGCCCCCCAACCCCAAAACAACAACAACAAAAACGTAACTTTTTTCTCTACTCCATGCTAACTGCTCGGACATTAATTATTTGTGTGTAGTGTTGCAATTGTAACAGCTTTGAATTGCATCCTATTGTATTGTATGGTATTGTACTGTACTGTGTTTACTGTATGTATTGTATTGTGTTTATTATAATGTACTGACTAGTATCATATTGCATAAGATTATATTGTATCGTATTATGTCGTATTGTATTGTATTGTGTGTATTGTATTGCATTGTATCATATTGTATCGCATTATGCCATCGTATGATTGGTATGGTATCGTATTGTATTGTATTGTATGTATTGTATTGTATTGTATTGTGTTGTGTTGCATTAATTTGTATGGTATGGTATTGTGTCGTTTTGTATAGTATTGTATTCTTGTAAACTTATTGTATCGTATCATATCGTTTTTCATGATATTGTATTGTATTGAGTCGTATCGTATCCTAGTGAATAGTACATTGTTGCATCATAATGTATTGTATTGTTTTGTATTTAGAGTATCGTACTGTATCGTGTTGTATTGTATTGCGTCGTAATTTATTGTGTTGTCTTGCGTCGTAATGTGTTGTGTTGTGTTGTGTTGTGTTGTGTTGTGTTGTGTTGTGTTGTGTTGTGTTGTGTTGTGTTGTGTTGTGTTGCATCTCTTCACCGTCACAACTGATATCTCTGTGTCCGGCTCGGCCTGTTTTGTTTTTTTTCTCAGGGGACAGCACGTCGCCATAGTACAGCGCCACAGAATGTTGTCAGGGACAATTCCTTTGCTACCTTGGATTCTTTAACGTGCACTGAATGAGTGCCGCTCACAGGACCCCGGTGTGTATCTCATCCGAAAGACCTGCGCTCAGACCGCGACTTAAACGTCTATTGGAAAGGGGAAGATCAAAATTAATCAATCAAACAAACGAATGAAGGAAGGAAGGAACGAAACGAACGAACGAACGAACGAACGAACACCACCCTAAGTGAAATTAGAAACAATGGACTCGATATTCCAAACTTGGAGAACAAAAAACAAACAAACAAACAAACCAAACAAACAAACAAACATCACTCTGAGTAAGATTAGAGACCATGGACTCGATATTGTTCCTGGGCCCCCTTTTCATGCATGGACGTATGATGACGGGGGACATGTTCATTACCAGCATTGAGTACTGGTATGCCTGAACATTGGTGAATAATCGATCTGTCCAGAAAATGTTCAAGATGAAGGAACTGGCACCACAAAATCTTGAACTCTCTAATCCGAAGTGTTTCGAACTACAGATTTGGAACAGCTAACTTAAAAAAATGATACGTCAAAGAATACGCCCCAGACACACACAGAGACGCATGCGTGCGCGCAATGTGCAGTATGTGGTTTGGTCAATGACAGCAGGTCCAGACAAAAGCTTGTAACACTGAAATCAACGCGGCTGTCTCAAAACAGCCTCTTCTAGACATAAAGTCATGAAAACAGTGCCCAAGTGAAAGACTCTACAATGACGATCCCCTAATCTATATGCAAAATATTTGTCTGTTTGCATACATATGAAAGGATGATAGTGGAATCGTATACAGGCTCGTATACATTGTGGTTGAAGTAAAAACCATGATCTATATAGACAGATATTAATTAGAAAGTTGTGTCTGTAGAGCCTTTAGGGTTCTTATCACCGTTGAAGTCGAAGTAGGAGACTGAGTCACACACACACACACACACACACACACACACACACACACACACACACACACACACACACCACACACAACACACACACACACACAGATAGACAGATAGAGACAGACGGAGAGAGAACCGATTTACATTATAACTTTCCTGCCCTAAACACAAATAAAGTAAGCAACTTTACTTTAAAATTGTCACATTATCTATGCTTCCTTCTCAAACCTACTTAGTCGATCAAACTCGCCCAGACTGGACACTGAACCAAACTATGCGACAGACAACAACAACAACAACCCTGGAACAATCATCAGGACCTACATACATCCAGACATCACTGGTTCCCTCATTTCCCCCCAAAATACCAAGTCACCATCACTGCCCTGTGGCACCGGCATGTGGCCTTACCGCCAGAAGAAGAGCAAAGCGCATGGTTCCTTCCAACAGCTGGTCCGTCAGTCAGTGGAGCGGTGAAGAAGACCTGGAGAATGGACTGCGCAGACAGTC
>CM065722.1:7627296-7667296 GCA_033310375.1 Conus canariensis
TAAATGTCCTCTGACTTCGAAGGAAGTAGGCAGAACACACATGGCACATAGACACCGTTTTTGAAAGCATGCAGGATGAAAAGTTGAGTAAAAAAACCGAGGACATGTTTTGAAGGTGCCGTCCCCCAGGATTGTGACAGCAGGATCACAGAGAAGATGTAGAGTTGATGGTGCTGCAAAAATAATGATTCCGTTTTCACTGTCATTGAGCTGCACCATGTCTTCTTTGTGTTCAGATAAAAGTCCATATTGGGTAACATATTCATGTGTTTCGAGTCTATTCTTGGGTTGTTTTGGCATGTGCTTCTTTCTCTCATTCCACATCGCGTATCTCACGTACACAACGTCACGCATGTCAAAGTCATTATCTTCTGGCAACTTCCCTAGCTCTCTCCTCATCAATTTTGCCGGCCTTTGAAATAGATCCTCGGCTGCACGTTTTTTGCATTGTTTTCGAAATTCGGAGACGGAAATGTCTTTCTCTGTCTTTAGTTCATGATTGTGCTCATTTGAGTAAATCGGGTCCTTGAAGTCGAGACTTGTTTTCAAGCGCGCTGGACATCCACGTATCGAACAACGCCATGTCTTTGATTTCTCGGTTTCACGGTCCTTGACGTATAAACTCCCACGGCTGAGAATTGCCGGATTTCCCCTGTTGGTTGTTGTAATCGTGATATTCGTCTCTTGCTGTGCCATGGCGAAATGAGCCGTGTAGTTGAACTGAATTGTGAATTGTGAATTGTGGGGGGTGCGTGTGCATGCATGTGCGTGAAATTCAAATGACAAGTAAGGAGAGATTTTAACTGGAAACCTGCGTGAAATTCATGTGTTAATAAATCCGAGAAATTCATAGCGTGAAATTCAAAAGTGCGTGAAATTCAGTTGCACCGGCAAATTTAGGTGATGGTTTCCTGAAAACAAAAGGAGAGAATGGCGGGGAGTAGCGGCCCCACACAGAGGGCGTGCTGACACCGGAAGTCCAGGATCCAGGACTGAGGACTTGTGGGGCGGGTGAATGGAAAGTCCTTGACCTTGCTGCCGACCGGCGACGGCCCGGTGCGAACAAAGCCGGCATTGATGGTGCTGTCACAGCCTTTGACGGTGCTGACATAGATACGGACCTTCACCGCTTCCGAGTGGCGGAAGGTCCAGGGTCAAGGGATCTTCCCAGGGGCCCGGTCATCGGAGAAGAACGGCACTCGAGACTGACAATGTGTGTGCCCCTCATAGTTTGGCTGCGATACAATGAAAAAAAAAATAATAATAATGCAATGAAAATAATGATAACGATAATGTAGACTGGAACTGGCACAAACGGGGTGTCTACCAGCAAGCACATGTACACTGTTAAAAAAAAAGTTAAGGACCAACATTGAGAATGCACAAAAACTTTTAAAAATTCACAAAAATTCAATTGTACCGCCTTTGTGGTCCAAACAAATTGAACCACACGCACAAATTGATAGTGAATGCGGCAACTGCAATTTTGTGGCACACATTTCTCACGCGCCTTGAAAAACACGTGTCGCGACTTCTCATTTTTGGAACAAATTGGGGTGAATTTCTGATGTGTTTGGGATCTGAGGAGCATGTGTTGAATCAACATCATGTGAAGCACGAGCTAAACCAGGCTGTAGGTCATAAAGTATGCTCAACCAAATGTCTTTAAAAGCCACTGTACTGGCGAAAAATGCAATGCAACAGCATGCCTCCACGTCGAAGACTGAACGAGCTGGATCGAGGAAGAGCAATAGGATGGCTCCAAGAAGGAGTTGCAGTCTGGGAAGTGGCACAGAGACTTGTGGTATCACACTCTGTTGTTATCAGACTCAGACAACGCTTTCAAGGTTCAGGAAGAGTATAAGAACGACCACGCTCTGGTCGACCCAGAATAACAACACCACGAGAGGACCGATACATTGAAAGGCAGGCCACACAAGAAAGAACAGCAAGTGCAAACAACATCAGACGTCGCCTTAGAGATGCCACCAACACTGTTGTCAGTGATCAGACCATACGAAACCGCCTACACGCCGCTAACCTCCGTGCTCGACGACCAGCCATAAGACCTCGTTTGACTGATGCCCACAGAGCAGCACGCCGAGTATGGTGCACGCAGCACGTGAGATGTACACATAAACAGTGGGCTAACGTGATGTTTACAGACGAGTCGCGGTTCTGCCTGAATCCCACCGATAGACGGAACAGGGTCTGGAGACACCGTGGGGAGCGTTTTGCAGAAGAAGCTGTTCTGGAAAGGAACCACTATGGTGGGGATCCGTTATGATTTGGGGCGGCATAAGCACACGCTACAGAACGGTTCTCTACAATGTGGCAGGGAACTTGAATGGTGTTCGCTACCAAACAGAGATTTTGCAACCCCTGGTGCTGCCAGCCCTTCAACAGCTTGGACCTCAGGCAGTCTTTCAAGACGACAATGCACGGCCCCATCGCACCAGAGCAGTAAACACGTTTCTCCAAGCTGCTGGTGTCAACAGAATGCAGTGGCCCGCAAACAGCCCAGACCTGAACCCCATCGAACATCTTTGGGATGAGCTGGGCCGGAGACTGCAGCAGCGTCGTCCTCCTCCTGCTAACCTGGGTCAGCTGTTTGAGTCACTCCAGCAGGAGTGGGCTGCTGTCCCCCAGGCCTTTCTGCACACACTGGTGAACTCCATGCGACAACGCTGCCTTGAATGCCTTGCCAATAACGGGGGACACACACGTTATTAACCATGACATTGAACAAACACTCCTCCTGTGACTTTCAAATTTGGGGGTGGGGGTGTTTGTACTGCGCTCGATTCCAGTTTGTTGATTCCTCGGACTTGTCATTGTCTTTACACACTTTTCACATATTCAATAAATTCATGTTACACTTGGAGATTGATCACTTCCCAATTTTCTTTTTTATAAGTCAGTGAAATGTTGGTCCTTAACTTTTTTTGAACAGTATATGTATATAAACACACACACACACACACACACACACACACACACACACACACACACACACACACACACACACACACACACACACACGTGTGTGTTTCAACAACAAGAGGGTAAAGTATATGAATGAATAAGTAGACTCGTTCACATTCCAATAATCATTGCATTTAGACCTTCGGACTTTGCTTCCCAAAATAGGCGTGTAGCTCTTTTCACCCCCTGCAGATGTTCACAATACCCCAGCCAAGACGGTGAGGTTTTCACTCACATTACGAATACTGCATAATTACACACACACACACACACACACACACACACACACACACACACACACACACACACACACACACACATATATATATATATATATATATATATATATATACATACACAGAGAATCAGCTCATTCCCTTATTGTTCTGTTCCTGTATGGTAAAAAGCCCGATGATGTAACTTCAATAACTGAGAATAACACACAGTTGGAAAAGGGGACAAAATGCTAAACCAGAGAACAAGAGAACAGAATATTGATTTTCTTTCCCCAGTATATTTACAAGAGAAGAATGTACATGGCTTACAGATTTCATGGAGGCTTTTAATCAGAGTGTGAACACGGTCTCGGAGTTTATTGTTTCCTTCGTGCAAAAGACAGCATAAAAAAACAAACAAACAAACAAACTCCGCTTTGATTTGAACAACACACTAGTGGGATCAGGAACGCAAGAGTGCAAACCAAGATGGATGTAGGCGCTTGTAACACTTCAGATTTACAAATAAGCATGAAGATTCGCTAGCATGTCTTGATATTAAAAGAAAACGGGTTTAAAATCTATTTGCTCTTTCAAATGAGCACGACACTATCATAACATTTTAAATGAACCAAATCGAGCGTGTAATGACGTAAATTCAAAATAATTTAGGCGAAAAGTACATCCAATGACAATGACCCACTCCAGTTCAATATTGTCCGGTAGGTAAACGGTTTATTTTAAAGCCTTGTCGACAGCAGAGCTCAATTTTGATAACGCAGACTGTGATTTAAAAAAACAAAAATTACGGCTGCACTTTACAATAATCGTTCTAAAGAGTGTAGTATTTTTTAACTTGATCACGAGATATCCGAATCTGAGTCACTCGGTGTGAGTGAAGGAATGAAACTGGGCAAAGCTTCAGGCCCGGATGGTCTTCACCACGAGGGGAAAAATGTACTTGTTAAAGTTCTACACCCATTGTTCAGTAAGGTATTCGATAGGGACATCCTGAAATCTAGACTAAGGCAATTCTATTTCCTTTGAAAAAGAAGGGCGGTGGAGGATGTGTAGATGATTACAGGAGCCTTTGACATTAAATGTCACCAGTGTGTACAATTTGATTATTTACAACAACAAAAAAAAGAAAAAAAGAAAAAGAAAAAAAAAAAGGTCCGTTTCCTGCTATAGTCATGAACATATTCCTGGGACTCGAGCTGGTTTCTGGAAAGATCGCACGCAGCCATTACATTCATACCATTCAATTACTTGCGCCGAAATACTTTGACGAAGGAAGACAGTTTTTCCACGTTTTTGTGAACGGCTTTCCATAGTATTGACAAAAACACGTTTTTGTATGTACGGCTTTTTAAAAGAATTCGGGATTAATTACGGGTTGTGTGAGTTCAAATCCCTGAAAAGGATGTATACAAATGTAGGCTAAAGGCTGCCGTCAGTATCGAAGATAAAATTGCAGAATGTTTTCCATGTATGTCAGGAGTACAACAAGGGTGAGTCCTAAGTCCCTTTTTGTTTTCCATACATTCTTATTTGAACTACTGGCTGAGCTGATCAGTTGTGACGCTCGAGGTATTGGTTCTTCGGGAGATCCATTGGGTATTTTTCTTTTAATGTATGCTGATGGCAAAGCTGTTGCCTCTGTCTCTGTGTTACTATTTTAAAAAGAAATTATGTCTTGAAATATACTATGAAAATTTGGGACTGAATGTTAATTTGGATAAGACAAAATGATACTTGCCAAAGATTCTAGGCGCTGACAATCCACACTCTCGTGTACGCAATGGGCTGCCTACCTGGGAAGTGCCGACTGAAGAGCTGCCTGTCAGAGCTTCGTTCAGTGGTTTCCCGTGTCATCCAGTCAATATCGTTCACGCCGTTTCCTTACTTCCTTCAGTCTTTCAATTTCTCATGCAGGGTGCATGCTGTGTGTAACGTGTCATCCATACAAACTGCTAAACTGGCAAAAATAGTGTTTAAAAGTGGTGGTTCTATTAAAACCTGTGAAATGGTACTTTAATTGTAAAGGGTTAAAAGATGAACCTTGTTACAATTATCTTAGGGTCATTTTTTTCAGCTTCACTCAAATGGACTAAATGTGGTATGTTCTTTCTGGTAAAGCATTTAGAGCTGTTGCAGGGATCAAAACGTTGAATCTAAAATCAATAGTGCTCCTAGTTGATAGGGTCTTCATCATATTTTTTTCATGTGAAAATTAAACCAATTTCTTTGGTTTGAAACCTGGGAATTAAAAAGAAACAGTGTCTTTGAAAAGGTACAAGTTAAAATACGCAAAATGATTCTGGGTATTGGAAGAGACATTCAGCTCTAAGGGAATGTGGAAGGCTTCCAGATGTTGACTAGGCTTTACAGTTCAGACTTATATAATGTAACCACAGTTTTGGCTTTGTATAAGTAGTGTAAAATCCTGGACATACTCAGTCATTCATGGAACAGTTCAGGAGCAGATTAATAGACATGTTCTGTCAGATATAGCACGTCTCCGTCCTTTCGTTGGAAATTACTATTCATAGCACCCAGAAACCGTAAAGGGAAATTACAAGTCTTGATTATCTCACACACAGATGTGCTGTTTGTTTACTGAGGTGAAATCAATTATCACTGAATCGTATCCCCCATTTTGGACAATTAAGAGCTGACGCATACCGTAAACAATGCGATGGCGGCCACATTGAAAACTTAATGCAATTTATTTTTGTCTGCACTAAGGGTTTTTTTTGTGTTTTTTTTTCTTTGAAAAGAATTTTTTTGCTTGTATATCATTATCGTTGTCTAAGCACACTGCAAGTACTAATGCTTTGTCAAAATCTTCCAGGCAAACTTGTCACAAAAGCTGCATCGCTATATTGTCGAATGTCTAAAAAGTAAGATGATTTGGATGCAGTTGCAGCGGTATTATTCCTTTCAAGAAAGGTTCACCTAAAACTAGATGTCGATCATTGCCTTTCTTGACCCTATTGTGTCGATAGCTTGTGGGAGAGTGATTTAAAAGTTATTGTTGTTCTTTATTGTTATTGTTCACACACACACACACACACACACACACACACACACACACACACACACACACACACATATATATATATATATATATATATATATATATTTCACACACACACACACACACACACACACACACACACACACACACACACACATATATATATATATATATATATATATATATATACAGAGAGAGAGAGAGAGAGAGAGAGAGAGAATTATATATATATATATATATAGAATGGTACTGAGGATCAGCGCAATCTTAAAAACAGTGCTCAACCACAGTGGGAGCGACATTTGTTATATTAAAAGCAAGTTAAAATCAAGCTTCCAAAAACATCTACAAATTTGTTTCACGCTGTGCGGTCGTCAGGATGTGATGAGCTTGTGTTGCCAGTGCCACGTATATATATAGCTAGCTGGTTTGCTGTTGTTTTTTCCCGTGCTACATGTGTTTCTCAGGTGTTGGTTTTTTTCGCTGATAGGAACTTCCATCTGTGTCTGCAATTGTTAACCATTTCTGTTCTAACATTTAGAGTTGCCAACTGTGGTTTACATAGTATAATGTATTTCTCTGTTAGGTATAGATTGCATTTTTTTGAAATGTTGTTGTATGATGCTGCTCTTTTTAAAATTTTCCAAGATATGTTGTAGTCTATGTTTTTTTCTTTAAGTTTCCAAATGTATTTACTCAATTCTGTTTGGTTTTTGTATCTTTCTTTGTTGAATGATTGTTTATGGTTTGCATATCTAGTTTTGAATTGGTTTTCCGTGATACCTACATATGATTCTTTCGCGTTCTCTGATGTTACAGTGGCTTGGTACACAATGTTGTTATAAAGGCATTTGTTGCTTAGGGGGCACTGTTCTTTTTTGGTACAGTTACAAGATTTCCTTTCGTTACCCTCCTTTTTTTCTGTGCTGCTTTTCATTTTGTTTGCTGAATCGATGGCATTTTTAAGGTTCGGCATACATGAATATGATAATTTGATGTTGTTTTTGTTGAATATCTTGAATAATTTATGGTCTTTTGGGAAAGATGATGTCAAGATTTTAAAGAATTCTTTCCCTACATTTGTTTTAACTCTTGCATCATATGGGGGATTGTACCATATGATATTCCTTTTCCTGTTCTTTCTGCATCTTTTTGTATCATTGTCTGGATCGTATCTTAGTTTGTAATTGTAGCCACTTGTATGTAACGCCTCTTGGTATTCAGCTGTAGCGTTGTTGAATACTGTTTCGTTACATGACAAATTGGATAGTCTTTTATTTATGCTTTTGGGTATTGTTTTCAGTATGGAGGGTGGGTGATTGCTTTTGATGTTTACATAAACAGGCGTGTCATTTGGTTTCTTGTATGGTTTATATGTGTGTTGGTTGAGGTCTAACGTTATGTCTAAATAGTTCACTATCTTTTTGTTTGCTTCTATTGTGATTTTTAAGTTTTGGTTGTGGAAAATTTTACACAATTCTTTTTTCTTATTTTCAATATTTCTAGGGTTGTCATTCAGAGCGGCAAGGCCGTCATCCCTGTACAGTCCAGTTTGTTTTCCAAGTTTTTTTTGAATATTGGATAACATGAATAGTCCGACAAGTTCGCAAAAGCATAAATAAAAGACTATCCAATTTGTCATGTAACGAAACAGTATTCAACAACGCTACAGCTGAATACCAAGAGGCGTTACAAAAGCATAAATAAAAGACTATCCAATTTGTCATGTAACGAAACAGTATTCAACAACGCTACAGCTGAATACCAAGAGGCGTTACATACAAGTGGCTACAATTACAAACTAAGATACGATCCAGACAATGATACAAAAAGATGCAGAAAGAACAGGAAAAGGAATATCATATGGTACAATCCCCCATATGATGCAAGAGTTAAAACAAATGTAGGGAAAGAATTCTTTAAAATCTTGACATCATCTTTCCCAAAAGACCATAAATTATTCAAGATATTCAACAAAAACAACATCAAATTATCATATTCATGTATGCCGAACCTTAAAAATGCCATCGATTCAGCAAACAAAATGAAAAGCAGCACAGAAAAAAAGGAGGGTAACGAAAGGAAATCTTGTAACTGTACCAAAAAAGAACAGTGCCCCCTAAGCAACAAATGCCTTTATAACAACATTGTGTACCAAGCCACTGTAACATCAGAGAACGCGAAAGAATCATATGTAGGTATCACGGAAAACCAATTCAAAACTAGATATGCAAACCATAAACAATCATTCAACAAAGAAAGATACAAAAACCAAACAGAATTGAGTAAATACATTTGGAAACTTAAAGAAAAAAACATAGACTACAACATATCTTGGAAAATTTTAAAAAGAGCAGCATCATACAACAACATTTCAAAAAAATGCAATCTATGCCTAACAGAGAAATACATTATACTATGTAAACCACAGTTGGCAACTCTAAATGTTAGAACAGAAATGGTTAACAATTGCAGACACAGATGGAAGTTCCTATCAGCGAAAAAAACCAACACCTGAGAAACACATGTAGCACGGGAAAAAACAACAGCAAACCAGCTAGCTATATATATACGTGGCACTGGCAACACAAGCTCATCACATCCTGACGACCGCACAGCGTGAAACAAATTTGTAGATGTTTTTGGAAGCTTGATTTTAACTTGCTTTTAATATAACTATATATATATATATATATATATATATATATATATATATATATATATATAAACCCCCTTGGTCCGATGAACTGTTTTCGTTCCATTTGTACCAAAAGTCGCCGGTCGAACTACAATCACCTCACTTCCTTCACCGAAGCACTTGGGCGTACATCAGACCTCCCCCCCTCGGAAGTCCGTTCTTGATGGCGAAGCTGTCACTTCCGCTAATGAGCCGGCTGCTGAGTGTCCCGATGAAGCCACCGGAAGCGGACACTCACGCCGGTTGGAGGGTCACGTAGGAAAGGTGAAACCGGTCTGTTTTGATCATGTGCTGAGTTGGCAAAATGACTGCTCTCTCTCTCTCTCTCTCTCTCTCTCTCTCTCTCTCTCTCTCTGTGTGTGTGTGTGTGTGTGTGTGTGTGTGTGTGTGTGTGTGTGTGTGTGTGACTCTCTCTCTCTCTTTCTCTCTCTCTCTCTCTCTGCTAATATGAATCATCACTGTTCTTGTTATAATTAGTTCTCTATTGTGTTAATAGTTGTTCTGATTTGTTATCCTTAGACCATGAACTAGGACAAGGCCTGGTGGGAAAAAACAACATTTTCTTCCTCATCTGTTACCCTTGGGAATAAAGATTATCAATCAATCAATCAATCTCTCTGTAATGTGTGATTCTCTCTCTCTCTCTCTCTCTCTCTCTCTCTCTCTCTCTCTCTCTCTCTCTCTCTCTCTGGGATCCAGCCTCCCAACCTTGTTAAAGGTACTTGACCTACATATCTGAACAGCTTTGACTTACAGACAATGCAGAAATCTGGGAAACTATGTAAAAGAGGCCGAAAAGATACATGCGGATTCTTCTTTTACACGCACGCACGCACACACACACACACACACACACACACACACACACACACACACACACACACACACACACACACATGCACAAACAGGACAATGGTGGCTA
Organism: Conus canariensis; assembly: GCA_033310375.1. NCBI lineage: Eukaryota > Metazoa > Mollusca > Gastropoda > Neogastropoda > Conidae > Conus > Conus canariensis. The sequence continues at coordinate 7,637,157 of CM065722.1, forward strand.
GACCGGGAGCGACATACTCAACTTCCAGAAAGCTTGAGATGGGAATTCCCCAAGGTTGGGTAATCGCGCCCTTCCTTTTTAGTCTCATGATACGTGACCGTTCAAAAACTGTGTCAAACAATGTCACTGTGGTCTAATAATTCATGCAGATGGTATATACAACTGCAGTGGTGCAAGCTTTAAAAAGTCAACACCACAAAGGGCACGAAATTATGTGAGAAAATTGTATAAATCTGATGTTGACACCCCTGAGCGATCCGTGTTAAGAAAAAAAAAGAGATGATCTTTATCTCCCGATGAAAAACGGTATGATGTTATCTAACTCTGGTATGCCAGTAAAGTTGCCAATCTTAAATCTACTTGATGAACTGTTAGTTAAAGCCTGAACGAAGCATCAAATTCTTATATTTATCATAATATCAACATTGATGTGGAATCTTTACTTTGGTTATAGTTTAAAAAATAAAAATGGAAAGGCAAGGAAACGTTTTAGCCTTCTAGAGATCAGATCCGGCGGTAGTTTACCATGGGTTATGGACGCAGAAATCCTTGTCCGTCTTTCTACAACTCTTATACTACCCAATTTTACTTTAATGGCAAGAAGTATAGGCCTAAGGCAAAACATGACGCGTGTCGACCTCTTAGGTCTTCTTCAGGCAAGATAGGTAAGGTAATGTTGCTTATAGCCCAGCCGACCGCAAAGGGCCCTATCAGAGCTGTCTTTGTGTTGATGTCAACTCACAAGTCATTCCAAAAAAAAAAAAAAAAAAAAAGCCAAGGCAATGAAACGCCCATCTTGCGCCGAAATTCGAGCAGATAAGTGATTACTCGTTCTTCGTTTTCATTGTCCTGAATGTTGTTTATCTTGCCTGAAAAAGACTTAAGAGGTCGAAACGTGCCATATTTTGTTTTGTAATTTGTTTGTCGGTGTTGACCGGCGGAGTTACTTACAATTCCTTTTCAAATCAGTGTTCAGGAACTTTGGTACGGACGAGTGATGGACAGACACAGGCAAGGAAAGCAGTAGCCCCAGATGATGAACGCATTCTATTAAAATGAACTTTTCTCATCAGAAACGGCGCCAGCACAGGGCTTCTGAGTTAATCAAAAGCCAAAGGAAGTTTATCGTACAATCATATTTAGTTTTGTAATTTGTGGCATATGAGATACCCAGATCGTGTGTGTGTGTGTGCGTGTGTGTGTGTGTGTGTGTGAGTGTGTGTGTGTGTGTGTGTGTGTGTGTGTGTGTGTGTGTGTGTGTGTGTGTGTGTGTGTGTGAGAGAGTGAGAGAGAGTGTGTGTGTGTGTGTGTGTGTGTGTGTGTGTGTGTGTGTGTGTGTGTGTGGTATGTGCACGCATGCGTGTGTGTGCGCGAGTACGCACGCGTGTGCATGCCATCTGTGAATGTTATATTGATATTTCGATTTATTCCTTAAATATTCAATGACAAGATTCATTACATCGCATATATGTATTACATTAAATGTGAAATTTGTGAAACGCTGAATTGTTTCTGCATGTGCGCCCACAGATGTATGTTTGCATGTGCGTGATATGTTCCATATGTGCATATCATATGTCCCCAAGTTTGTTTATGTTTTGTTGGTTTTTTCCAGCAAGAGTGAACAAAATCATGTTTTACACTGATGATATGGAATGTTCACTTTGATGCAGCAATGCTTAATAATCCATGACATAGAAGTATGTTAGTGTTGATTTATTTGATGGCTTTGTTCATCCCAGCGTCACATTTGTCTTAATTGTTGTTTTAGATTTCATTTCTCCGTAATAATCCATGAATTCAGAGTATGATAGAGTTGGTTTATTTCATGGCTTTATTGTTCAGTCCGGTGTTATATTTGTCTGAATTGTTGTTGTCGATTTAATTTCTCCGTAACAGGCATGTGCACTTACACACGACAAACAAGAACTGTCCGTTATTTGTCGTGTGGAAGGGCCTTCAGGGAAATTTACAGTGAACTCGAAGTCTGCTGTCTGGCGTGCCGTTCCACATCCGCATGCACGCAGATGACGCATGACATGGCGGCGACCCCGTGTATCGTTTTCACCCTTCTTCTTCTCTGTTACATTGGGTCGTGCATGCACTTTGTAGGGCAAACTCCCTCCTTTATGCCCCGTGGTTGTTTTGTGGATTTGTTCAGTGCCTACCTCCAGTTTCATGGGTAATCCTTTCTGGAAATAGAATCTGAGGTACCGAGGGATCGGGTTCTTTTCCCGTTTTTTTGTTTTGTTTTTGGTTTTTTGTTTGTTTGTTTGTTTTTTGTAGGTGTTGTCTTTCGTCTTTACCTCCCTTCTCCCTGTGTATTTTGAGAGAGGCTTCCTTTTTTTGTATGTTGGGGGTAAAAAAAACAAGATGCAAAGCATATAAACGTACTCCCAGTTTATCCTGAATACGTGTGACATATTCCATAAAGAGGAAAAACCGTCTTGGGCTGGTGTAACCGTTAGTAATGGCTATTCTGGTAAACATCGGCCATCATCTGTGACCTATAATGAACATACTTACAAATTTTCAGAAAGATCAGCCAAGAACTTTCTGAGATTTTCCATAAAGAAGAAAACCATTGTGGGCCGTTATTAACGGCTATAACGGTAAACTTAAATATTGGGCATCATCCGTGACCCATAATGAACATACCTACAAATTTTCAGAAATATCGGCTATGTACTTTCTGAGGTATTCCATGAAGAAGAAAAACCGTTAGGGGCCGTTATAGCCGTTAGTCAGGGCTATAATGGTAAACTAAAACGTCGGGCATCATCCCATAATGAACATACCGACAAATTTTCAGAAAGATCGGCCAAGTACTTACTGAGATATTTTATTTTAAAAAAAAAAAAAAAAACCGTTACAGGCTGTTATAGCCATTAGTAACGGCAATAACGGTATACTAAAACGTCGGGCGTCATCCGTCGCCCATAATGAACATACCTACATATTTTCAGAAAGATCGACAAAGTGCTTTCCGTAACCCATAGTGAACATACCTGCTAATTTTCACAAAGATCGGCCAAGTGTTTTCTGGGGTGTTCCATACAAAAGAAAAACCGTTACAGGCCGTTACAGCCGTTAGTAACGGCTATAACGGTAACCTAAAACATCGGGCATTATTCGTTACCCATAATGAACATACCTACAAATTCTCAGAAAGATCGGCAAAGTACTTTCTGAGATATTCCATAAAGAAGAAAAACCGTTACAGGCCGTTACAGCCGTTAGCAACGGTTTTAAACGGGGTAAACTAAAACACTGGGCATCATCCCTGACCCATAATGAACATACCTGCTAATTTTCACAAAGATCGGCCAAGTATTTTCTTAGATATTCCATGAAGAAGAAAAACCGTTACAGGCCGTTACAGCCGTTAGTAACGCCTATAACGGTAAACTAAAACATCGGGCATTATTCGTGACCCATAATGAACATACCTACAAATTCTCAGAAAGATCGGCAAAGTACTTTCTGAGATATTCCATAAAGAAGAAAAACCGTTACAGCCGTTAGTAACGGCTATAACGGGGTAAACTAAAACATCGGGCATCATCCCTGACCCATAATGAACATGCCTGCTAATTTTCACAAAGATCGGACAAGTACTGTCCGAGATATTCCATAAAGAAGAAAAACCGTTACAGGCCGTTACAGCCGTTAGTAACGGCTATAACGGTAAATTAAAACATCGGGCATCATCCGTGACCCATAATGAACATACCTACAAACTTTCAGAAAGATCGGCCCAGTAGTTTTGTCTGGAGCGAGTGGAACACATTTTGACCACGGACGGACGGACAGACACACAGACAGCATTTCTTCGTTCCCATTCTAAAGTACTCCCTGTTCTATAAGAACTGGGAGTACAAAAAAAAAGAAGAAAAAAGTAATGATGTGTTGACTGTCTTGACCTTCACCTACCTTGCTCGTCTTGTAACAACATGCAACTCTCAACCGCTCTCGTAGTACACGAGAAGGACTGAGTGTGTTGTATTTACATCCACTTTTTTTCTGGATCTGGATCTGGATGGATACGTCGCAGGTGCCAATCAATGGCTATGAACACGACGGAACAGGGCGAGCGCAAAAATAGTTTAAAAAGGCCACAACTTTATCCTAACAATCTTCCATTCAGGTTCAGGTCTCAATGAGCAGGCACAGTAAGTATCTACAGGTTTAAAAACTGGTTAAGATCTAGTCTGCTGTCTAGATGCTTAGGAGGCAGGCGATGTTTATCTGTCAAGCGCTGTAGAGCCTGCTCTGACGATGTCCTCCGTATCATGGTGATGATTTCAAATAATTACACATGCTTCTTGTATGTGTCACGCAAGACATTCTGGGGATTTCAGCTTTCACCCATGGGAGTAGGGCTTGAGTCGGATGTCTTTGTGAAAAACGTACCTAGAATTTTGTTTTGAAAAAATTGCAGGGCTCTTGCAAGTTTCCTCCAGCAATATCCACATTTACACACATTCCGCCCCCCCCCCCCCCCCCCCCCCCCCCATACGCTCTTCTGCATGGAGTATGGAAAAACAACTTTCTTAAACTTGTATGTACCCGTGGGTATGCTACTTTGAATTTACTGCTTTTCCGTATTTCACACAGACTACACAGGCGTGGGTGTGGAAATTGTCCCCCCCCCCCCCCCCTTTTTTTTTTATGAAACATTGTTAAAAAAAAGAAAAGAAATAGAAAATGCTGAAGAACCAGACAAAGGAATTTTTATTTTATTCATGTAAGAGTATCATTGTGGTACCCTTGTCTAAATAGTGGGACTGATTTGAAGTCGATCTTTGAGGAAAAAGGGATAAGCTCTTGACTGGAATCTCAGCCTCTTTGTATCTTGCTAACAGACAAAAAACAAAAAACAAAAAAAAAATATGTATACACACACACACACACACACACACAATGCGTTTGAGAAAAAGGGGCTATGAATACAATCTTCCTTTTTTTTCCCCCCCTTTTTCTTTTGTTTTTTGTTTTCCTTCTTTTTCTTTGTTGTCTTGTATTGTTATTTGGCTGTTGCTAAAAAAAATGTTGCCAGAACTTGGACATGTGCACTTTTTATCTCTCTTTTTGTGATTACAGATTCGTGAAATCATGTCAATCATGACACTGCATCACTTGCATACTGTTTGTGTCTTCTGCTTCCTTTTTGGGATTTGTGATTATTTTCCAGTGGAGTTGTCTGAAGAATGTTTTAATGTTAGAGATAGATGCAGTCCAGACTTACATCAACAATGTAATCCAATGGGAGATCAAACTTAAAAGGGAGGGCCACTAAACAGTCAACTGATAAAAGCAGCAGCAGGTTCTAAAATGGCTTGTGATAAAGCCGAGTCTGAGGCTAAAGTACCCACTGTTAAACTGACAGCAAAATGCCAGTATGATTTGGAAAAACAGAAAATGGAAATAGACACACAGAACATGAGCTTAAAGAACTCAAACTTGAAAGTAAGGTGGCTGCTGCTCGCAGTACTAGCACGCCTGTCCCTCTAACTTTGCCCCAGGACCTAAAAAGTATTCCCCTCTTCCTGTTTTCAGAAAGACACGCGACGACATTGATGCATTCTTGCCAACAGCTTATAAATTTCTCCGTTTCACTTTGGGGCTCTGACCTTACTTTCATTTATTCTTTGTGCCTGTCTGGATCGGTGACGTATGACGTGCTAAACGAACATTTTCTATGGAATTCTTAGTGCACAGCTGATGGATTTTATGATAAATTCCGACATGCACGACCAGAGACGCATCAATCTTTTCCTGCTTACTTGACTCATCTTTGACTCTTTTGGGACAGACGGATCTCCTTGAAAGGACAATGACACACTGAGAGATGTTATGCATGAACAATGCTCCATTCTGTCTGTAAGGACTTAGCAATTCGCTTACGTGAGAAATATTTCTCCGACATTGATGTGATCTGTCGGTCTGGTGAGCTGTATAGAGAAGCTACGCTAATACGTTACATGCTCGAAAGGACGATCTCGCCCTTTTTGTCAAAATTGTCCACAGGCAAAAACCGGATATGCGCATCTTACCATGCTAGCACGGTCCAGAGGCCGAGCGAGGTTTGACAGTCGAGGATATGGAGTTGACCGTGGTGCAGGGTTAGGTTTCCATACCCAAAGAATTTTTCTGGCCAGTCTCGACCAAACTTGTCTGCTATCTCTCCTTCTTCTTTTCTCTCCCTCTACAGTCAAGTGGTGTTTCTGGCAGAGGACGTGATGATCCACATAATTTAGGCCTTGCAAGGGTAAAAAGCCAGCAAGCTGCCATGGGAGGTAACTTGTGACACACTCAATGTAAGAGGTTTGATGGCATGGGTCATTTCAAAGCTCAGTGTCTCCTGAGAGATGTGACAATCATTTGCTTGCAAAGTTTTGGTATCGACAGAAATGGGACGTAGCTCTGTAAACTTTCTTTTCAGGTTACATCAACAACCAGCCAGTGAACACGTTGCATGACACTGGATAGCAGTCATTAAAATTTTTTGTCTATGATGACCAGTACACCGGTCAGTCTCAAAGGTGTTTTACATTTGTGGGCTAGGTGATATCTTTCCCACTGACCAAGATATCTATATGTACACCAATGATTCTTTTGTGATATCTATTTTGTCATCGATAGCTGACCCAGTGACCGACCTTATTCTGGTTTATCTTCCTAGAGTCAGTGATGTTCCCCAACCTCATCTTTCCCAAGCTGTAGTCTTATTACTACAAGATTACATGAAAAAAAAGTGACTGACAGCAGCAAACCTTTGTCTACACCACTACCTCCAGACCTTCATAACAACGGGCCATCTCCTTGTCAAAGTCAATTCCTTAGAAAGCTTTTTTTCCTTTTTCAAATCTTTAAATATGCAAAAAGTGCTAATAAAAAATCTTTCTTCCATTAAATTTTTGATCACATAAGAAATATTCATCTCCTTAAAGAACATGAAAATTACAAATGGTGGAAGACATCTGAACAAGGTTTTCAGGGAATCTGTTGTAGGATGTTGCCTGACATCATGTAAGTCTGCACACTTTAAGCCATGACTCAGAGAATGTTCAGTGCTTTCTGATGAGAAGTTTTCAAGTGCTGGAAGTGACTTTTTAAGCTGAGTTTTTCATCAAATATTACTCCCAGCAGTCAGCTTCCGTCATAGCTGAAACTGTTGATTTATTAAGACCAAAAGAAAAAAAGTTTTAAGGTCAGCAAAGTGCTGTCGAAAGTTGTGAAAGTGAATATGCTAAGTTTAAAAAATTAAACCCAATGTCATCATCAGCCCACTATCAGATCTTATCCACCCAAAGTTGGAGCTGACATTGTATGCCAGTATATCTGGTGCTAACCGTGTAGAGTGCAAAGTCAGAAACAAACAGAATGGACTCAGAACATTTGCTAGAGAGCTGACTTTACTGCTGAAGAGAACAGGGGAAAGGATGCTGCCCTGAGGTACACTCTGCCTCTGCTCGTGGATGGCACCAACACAAACTTGAAACTGCCAATCAACTGAAAAGTTATTTTTAATGAAGAGTGGTGGATGGCATCGAAAATCCAGATCCATGCTGATGCCAAATTTCCATGTGGTGTCTTAAGCTTTCTCCAGGTTAAAAAAAAAAAAAGATTGCTGAGACAAACTATTTGTTAATAAAGCATTGCAGATGGCTGTTTCATGAAGGATTAAAAGCTCAGCTGAGGAATGCTACTAGCTGATACCACACTGTTTTGAGATAAAAGGCTAACAGTTTCCAGCTTCTATGTCCTCAGCTGATCATCTATTTCCATAAATTTTCAAAGAAAAATGGTCAGGGATACTGAGCGATAGTTTGAATCCATAAAAGTCTTTTACGGATTTTGGAGAATGAATAATGAGGGCTTTCCCTCAGGGGGCGGAAAGTGCCCTGTAGACCAGATAAGATTGTACACTTTTAAAGAACCTGAAGACAACTTTCTGGGACATGCAGAAATGATTTTTGACCACCGATCTTCTGTCAACAATACAAACTATCTCTGAGGATGCTCAGAAGATTTTAAAATAGAAAACAAAAACAAAAACAAACAAAACCAGAACAAAAATCTTCAATGTTTTGGTCATAGACCATCTTCAGAAATGAAGAGTCTATGACCGAAACATAGAAGATTTTCGTTCTTTTTTTTTTTTTTTTTGTCTTTTTTTTTCTATTTTCAAATCTTCTGAGCATCCTCAAAGATAGCTTGTATTTCTGGGACATGTTTTAGCTGTTGGTAATGGATGTCAAGGCCAAGGGCAGAATCACTACAGGTTTGAAAAGCTGATTTCAATTCATCAAGTGAAAAGGGCAGATTACAGTTTTCAGTGCTGTAAGAGGAAAAGTTACATTGAACTTTTTCTTTGAATTGTACTTTTTTTGAAAACCCCCCCAGCTCATTTATTAGCAGATGAATTTTTTTCTTTAACAGTGGAGGTCAATACTTTGGGAAACAGCTTTGTTCAAAATCAGACAGTCTCAAGTTTAAGATGATGGATACAACTTACAAGGGTTGATTTTTTTTCACATAAATTTTCTGATTTTCTAGACTTTTTTCCCTGTATGTTTTTGCGTCAACCTGGAACAGAAATGTCTTCAAAACCAACATTTCCTCCATTAATGAATGTATTTGGTTCACTGTAATTGATGGGCACACACGTTAAGCGCTAATGGTCTGCGAAAGACACAACATTGAGATTGTTTGTATTGAGTTTATATTTGTTGGCATTCAGAGTTAATACACCAACTGTTTGGGGCTTTTGAGGTTTGTTATAAGATGTTCACAGAGAGACTTTGGCATATTTGATAAGAACATTTTTCAAGGTGTCTGTAGGATCCAAACTTTTCACAGTTTGCTTTTCTAACAGCCTTTTCTTTTTTCTTTCGTTTCCTGCAAAAAGGTCCAATAAGCTGATCTATAATTCAGGTGATGTTAAGTGCAGCTGATCCTAGTTTTGGATTTTATAACAATTGGCAAACAGAGCTCCAGGCTTTTTTTCTTTTTAAAATATAGTTAAATACATACACCCTGTACTCCAAATATTTTACATGTGAATGAAATATTTTATTTTCAATTCCAAGGGGAAAAAACAAACCCAGAGTACCTCTTCATCTAAAAAATATGGGAGTGAAAGCCCAAGGGAGATAAGCTTTGCATAGGGCTTCTGCCAGCAAGTCTTGTGACACTGCAGAGAGAACAGACATATTTTAGTGCCTGTTTGTGTCATCACTGTCAAATTATCTCTACTGTTGTGATAAATACAGCTTAACATCATAATACACTCATAAATCTCACACTTCATTTACCAGTTCCTTCCAATTATTCTACCATATAGACAAAAGTCTCACAGTTACCATCAGGGTTTTATTCATTCCAGTCAAAATCAAACTATTTCCCAGTCCTCACTCAATACAAAACGAACACAAGCATCTGACTGTTCAAATTCCTCATAAATCATAAAAGCAATCTGCCACTTCCCAGTGGTAAACACGTTGCAGAAAAAAGATGATGCTGAGGATGTTGCTGCGGCAGAACCTCCACTACAGATGACTAACTAAACTGTGATGGATCAGTTCACACATTCTTTTTCTCTGTTTTTCACTTTTGTAGAACGACCTCCTTCCAAAACAGCAGCTTGACTGACACTGGTACCTTTCAATGTGCCTGGTTTACCTCTGTTTAGCAGCTGCAAAGTGTCTATCCTAACCACAAATTCACTTCACTCAATCACATACTTGTCTTCATCCACCACTACCTCCTTCTCCTCCTGTTTCAGGGAAACAAACTCTTCTTTGTCCCTGGGATTCGCAGCCGAGGATGGCAGCATCGGCCTGAGGTTGTAGGGTCGGTCAGCCGGTGCCAGAGCCAGACAGGCGATGAGCTGCTTCAGCACCTCGGGATTGAAGCCCCGCACCTGGCCCCCCTCCACGGCCTCGTACAGCTGACTGCGAGGGCCCTCCCAGCACAGGTTGACCAGCGGGTTGGCCTCCTCATCCTTCCACAGCTCCAGGGTGTTGAGCTGGTAGGCCAGGAACTGCCAGGTCTGACCGTCCGTCAGGATGGTTTGGGTGGTCAGTGGATAGGTCACGTCGACCAGCGTGCTGAAGCCTGCAACAGCCAGGGCCAGGGGGAACAATCACTATTGGAATGAACCAGCACAAAACAGGTACAAGTGAAAATCACATGCAAACACACACACACACACACACACACACACACACACACACACACACACACACACACACACAAACGCACAGAGACTGAGTTGGCCTTGGAACTGGAGGTTTCAAGTATCACTTCCATGTGTTATGACACTGGGGTTTTTAAATCAAAGATTACTGAAGATCTTGTGAGTTTTCAAATCTCAAAAGACTTTCAAGGTCTTGGAATGGAGGTCTCAAACGTCATGGGCTTTCAAGGATCTTCAATGAGCACACCCTGTGCCAGGTAACATTTTCATTTCAAAATTCACATCTTGGCAGAACTGGGTGTCTCCTCAACTAACGAGCTGATCTCTCTCTCTTTTTCTCTCTTACACACACAAACACACAGACACACACACACACACACATCATGAAGTCGCCTGAAAACCTTGTTCAGAGATGACCCACCTGATGTGATCTTTGAATTTCTGAAAAGAGATTAACATTTTTCATCTGACCTAAGATTTTTACAGAAGCAAGATTTCAACGAAATTTCCAGTGTGTTTTTAGAAGGTGCATTTTAAAGGGTTGTGCAAATGAGGTGGGTTTTTTTTTTTTTTTTTTTTTTTTAATGACTTGTGAGTTGATTTCAACGCGGTGACAGCCCTGATATGGCCCTTCGCGGTTGGCTGGGATGTAAGCAGCATTACCTTGCCTTACCATGAAGTGAGCAGATTACCTTGGTGGTAGGCCTGTGCAGCCAGCCAGACAAAGGAGGCCATGAGTCCCTGACCCAGCTGAGCCTCATGGGCGTGGCTGGGCCCAAACTTGGCAGCCAGGTGACGTGTCCAGACAGTGTTGAGCACCGCCAGAGATCCAAACTCGCAGGGATCACCCCAGACATGACCTGCACACAACAGAACGAGTGTGGTCACAGGTTGGTTGGCTACGGACAGTTCCTTACTGATACCTTTTTTTTTTTTTTTTACCAGTTTCCAAACAATGAATTCACTCCTTCAAATACAAATACACCAACCCTAATTGTTCAATCTTTCTGCCTTCCTACAACTTCAAAGAGTATCCTTAAATGTTGATTGCTATGATCTAAAGAAAAAAAAAGATGGAAAGAGAAGCATTCAAGCAACGCATGTTAAAGCTTACACGTAAGATAATCCAAACCATATCAAAGTAGATGGATCAATAATGTTGGGTAAACATGCGATCATCAAAATCTTGTAATTAACATTTTCCCACAATGGGGAAAGCCAACAAAATCTGTTTAATTTTTTTTTTTTTTCTAATTTAAAAAAGTGATCTCTGAATCTATAAACATTAGATAAAATAAATGCACTTTGATCTGTTTCCCAAACACCAAAGCATTTTGGTGCAAATGCAAGTTTAAAAATGATAAAGAGTTGTCTCAACAAGGGATCACATTTATGAGGTTTTGATGGAAAAAGACATGAAGCTTAAGGAACAAACTCACATCAATAACCTGTTGACAGAACATGACATGAAAGTAGTATCAGCGACCCTTATTTAAGTAATGTTCCTATATTGCTTACTGCTTATGTTAAAGCACTGAGCCTCATCGCTTTGCTTGAATTTACAGGCCTGTACAGTTACCTTGGCATTGGACAAAATGACACAACAAAGCTGAAAGCTTGGTGCACCCAATGATTCACATCACAGAATATTGAAAATATAGTAAGAAGTCTTCATTTTTACTCTGTGTGTGTGTGATGTCTGTGGTGTGGTGTGTGGTGTGTGTGTGTGTTTAAATTGTGTGTGTTTAAGTGTGTGTGTGTGTGTGTGCGTGTGCATGCCTATGTATGTGTGTGTGTATGTGTGTGTGTGTCCATAAAATTGAAGAGCTTTGATTTTTTTTCTTAAATCAAATATATACATCATTTTAGCAGCAGATGAAAATGACATCATCAATTGATGTATTTTTCATAAGCTGTAATTTTGCATAAAAATACTATGCCATACATTTTGTGCATTATAACCCTGTATGAGTGGTAATGGCCACCATTAATACTTAAAATGAAGAAATAATGACTCTCTCTCTCTCTCTCTGTCTGTCTCTGTCTCTCTCTCAGGTTTGAATGTACGTACATACACACTCATGCACACTCTCAGTCTTTTTCAACAGATCCAGACATGTCAGGTTCCATCATCCCCCCTCCCCCCTGCCACCCCTCTCTACCCTGCATCCCCATCTCTCTCCCCCTCCATTTTTCAGTGTGTGTGTGTGGTGTGTGTGTGTGTGTGTTGTGTGTGTGTGTAGGTGTGTGTGTATGTGTGTGTGTGTGTGTGTGTGTGTGTGGTGTGTGTGTGGTAAATGCGTGTGCATGTGTGTGTGTGTGTGTTGTGTGTGTGTGTGTGTGTGGTGTGTGTGTGTGTGGTGCGCGTGCACGCGCACGCCTGTGTGTGTAAACCATCAGTTCTCTTCACTGTGCTCCTTCAGGTCTAACTGTCATGAAACAATGACACCATGTTGCATATTTAAAAAGAGCTGCAAGGGTTTCAGCTGAGGTCTGGCCTGTAATTCTGTGGTGTAACTCCCCAGCTGTGATGACAGTTACATGAAGTAAGGTGCTCTAGCTCTCTGTTGGCAGCTTTGAAGAGGTTGAAAGGAATGCCTCAAATCTTACGCTTGCTGTCTCCTATTGTTCACGCTCTGGGGACAGGGTACTGTGTACCCCTATCCATCCAAAGAGTTGATCCACCCTATTTGTGATGCTACACACTCGTCCTCCTGCCATCGCCTCTCTCACTTGACTATCCCCACCCCCATCTCTCTCTCTGTGCCTGTGTGTGTGTCTCTCTCTGTGTCGGTTATCCATGTCTCAAAGGGATTTCTTACAATTCCTTTTCATCATAAGCATCCATTTTTTTTCCATAATAAATTCACCAGGTTCCTTTTAGTTTCTTTGAATTAATTCCTTTATCTATCATTTTTTTTTGAGGGGGGGGGGGGGGGGGGGGGAGTGGAATTCAATTTATGCATTTGTACAATCAATCATTTTATTTACTTAGTTACTATCATTTTTTAAACTCTTTTTTTTTTCCATCATCATTATCATTACTACTACTATTATTACTATCATTGTTATTATGGATAGTATTGTTGTTAGTTGTTTTCCCCCCTTTCTGTTTACTCATTTTGTGACATTTGTTTTGTTGTTTATTTCAACAGAAATACAATGCGTTCTTTTGTTTGTTAATTTGTTCATTCATTCCATCTGTCGGTCATGAAGTGTATTTCTTTCATGTACATATACATGTCTTCAAGTAGGAACGTAAGAATGCATCTAGACAAACGATTTCTCCCCCCAGCCCCTCTACACCCCCACCCCTCCCTGCTTACCACGCACGCACGCACACACACACATATGCACACTCCACACACACACACATGCATGCTAACACACTCACACACATGTACACTGACAAACACAAGTTCCCAGTAAACACACAGCGCAACATTGTACAGGTAACAGTAGGCCTACCCCCACCTCCCTCCCCAACCAGTATCCCTCTTACCCAACCATACCCACAATCCCCTCTCCCACCCACCTCCCTCCCCTGCATCCAGATGATGAGCACATTCTATTAAAATGGTGTGAACTTTTATCATCAGAATGGGCGCCAACACAGGACTTTGAGTTAAAAAAAAACAACAACAAAGGAAGTTTATCCCCCAATCAATTCAGGTATAAAATTTGTGGCATGTAAGATATCCATTTCTTGTGTGTGTGTGTGTGTGTGTGTGTGTGTGTGTGTGTGTCTGTGTCTGTGTGTCTGTGTCTGTGCGTGTGTGGAGTGATGCATTATTTCCTAAAACAAAATCATTTACACATCATTTACAAACACAGACATGGACACAGCACACACACATACACACTCTAAAATCTGACCAGGACATCTGTAATACTTGACTGATTTTCATATCCATGCGCCATACTGCTCTTCCATCGCTCTACATTGGGTCTCTCCCTCCTGGTGTTGACTTTGATGTACATAGCCCCATTCCCTCTGTCACTATCTCTTCATCTCTGATGCTGGGTCAGACATTATGATGTTATCATCCTTACTTGAACTTGAAGTCATGCAGTGATTGTGTGTGTGTGTGTGTGTGTGTATGTGTACATGTGTTGTGTGTGTGTGTGTGTGTGTGTGTGTGTGTGTGTGTGTGTGTGTGTGTGGTGTGTGTGGTGTGTGTGTGTGTGTGTGTGTGTGTGTGTGGTGTGTGTGTGTGTGTGTGTGTGTGTGTGTGTGCGTGTGTGTGTGCAAGACTGCATACATTTTAATGTAAGGCAAGCCCTCTGTGTTGTCCAGAAATAGAACTCTTTTCCTGTTCTGCTTCTCACCTGGTTTTTTTTTTAACCACCGAAGCAAAGCAATAATAACTGGTACACAATACTGGCGGGCAATGCTTTTGTCACTCTTTCCTCATATGAACTCACAAAATATGAGTAACTGATGGCTGACATGAACCTTGGTTTATGAATGACTTTTATTCAGTTCAGATAATAACAACAGAGTCAGCGAAAGTTGAAATTCTGTTCATTCAATTGAGATAATAACAACAGAGTCAGCGAAAGTTGAAATTCCGTTCATTCAATTCTGATAACAACAACAAAGTCAGCGAAAGTTAGAATTCCATTCATTCAATTCAGAAAATAACAACAGAGTCAGTGAAAGTTAAAATTCCATTCATTCAATTCAGATAATAACAACAGTCAGTGAAAGTTGAAATTCTATTCATTCAATTCAGATAACAACAGAGTCAGTGAAAAATGAAATTCCGTTCATTCAATTCTGATAATACAAGAGTCAGCTAAAGTTAAGGTGAGATGATCTGACCTGTTGACGCCCTTCCCACATCATAATTTAACAGGGACACTAAAGAACAACTTGCTAAAATGCTACACAGTCACTCACCTGCTTCCACTTGAGCCTTCGCCTTCACCTCGTAGTTTTGGCCATAGACAACAGGACTGTATTTCAGCCTGGCTACCTCTCCCACACTGGGTGCAGCATCACGATCTGCAAACTGAAAAAAAAAAAAAAAAAAAAAAGAAAAGAAAAAAAAAAGTTCTATTATCATGGAAAAGAGGAAAAAAATGTGCTTATCTGCAACCAGGAAGAAAAGAAAAGAAAAAAATTTCTATTACCACGGAAAGGAGAAATAGGAAAATGTGCGATAACTTCTTTCTCTGACATAAGCACTCAATTATGGCCAAGAGGTTGTGTACATGTAACTGTCGTGTTTGTGGGTGACCAATGTTACCCTGCATAAGTGACAACTGACATACAACACAAACTCCTGGGACACAACTGAAAAGATTCTCAGGGTCTATTCTACAATGAAACAACTACTAAGGATGCCCAGGGAGATCTCTGTCAGGGCTGGCATCAAGCACCAAGTCTTTGTCTCTCCCTTTTCCTCGGTGGGTTTTATCATATATATATATTGACATTATCGGGTACATCTTAGGATGGACATAGACACAGGATGGATTTTAGGATTCATGACAACACCCAGTTTCAACCTGAAGCTGTAAACTCAAGAAATGTAATGTGCACAAGATCACCAATAATTCTTGCAATGTGCATACAAATCTTACTTTTTGTATATTACAGGCCACTCAGATTGCCAAGAAAAAGTTGTGTATTAAAAAAAAATGACATGGCATGGATGCAAACATTGTTTATATTCACTTGTCAAGTTATATAACACATTTTGGTTTCAATATCAAAACACAAGTTATGACTAAAAACAAGCTAAAAAAAAAAAAAGGCAAGTTTCCTGGATGGATGTGTTGGCATTGCAACAAAATAAAAGGTTGTTTTTGACCACAACCTGACTGAACCTACTTGTCAACCCCTACCCCAAGGTTTCTTTTTTCACTCTAAGTATCATTATTATTATTATTATCATAATGAATACTTTATATATATATAAGTGCCTATTCTTGGCTAGAGACCAAGCTCTAAGTGCTTTACAATCCACACTCAAGTACTTGTTTACACAACGGGCTGCCTACCTGGGTAGTGCCGACTGAAGAGCTGCCAGCTGGCACTTCAGTCAGTCATTTCCCGCGTCATCCAGTCCATATCATGTAATATCGTTCTCTAATTTCCTTACTTCCTTTCATTCTGTCCATGTGGATTTCTTATGCAGGGTGCATGCTATGTGTAACGTGTCATCCATACCAACAGCCAAACTGGCCTTCTCTTCCGAAAGTTGGTGATGGGATTTTACGTGTGTGCAAGATGTTATGCGTGCGTTCACACACGGAACCTTGGTTTATAGTCTCATTCGAAGGACTATTACAGCATGAAGTAGTTGTCACAACTTGATTTGCAGTTGTGCAAATAAGGATTCCTAACTCTCAAACTAAACTGGGACTATTCCGCCATTCCACTAACCAGTAACAGAATGACTGCCCAAAACAGTATGTCAATAAAAAAAAGAAGTAAATTCATAAATAACAAGAAAGAAGGAAGGAAAGAAAGAAAGAAAGGAAAAAGCCAGTTATTTTCACTGAACATGAGCATTGTAAAGTTAATCTTTATAAACTGATAACAGTAACTAAAGTATTCAAATTTTCAAACTTTCTACAAATTCTAGTCATTTTGATATTTTGAATTTTCCCTATCGTGTAAAAAAAAAAAAAGAAAAAGAAAGAAAGAAAAAACATTAGTAATCAAACAAAATGATACAAGGAACACAGCTCTGTCAGCCTGTATCTACAATTACTTCCTTTGGTGTAAAAATAATTTCATTTTTGAACGGTCAAGAACTAACCTGATTTCTTTATTTTCTTTTTTTTTCAGTTAAAAAAAAACAACAACAACAACAACAATCACACTGACACAGACACACACAGACACACACACACACACAGAGTCAACCTACTCACTCTATCCCTCACCCCCAACTCTGTCAACCGCTCTTTTCTTCCCCTCCGCATTACAACACAATGTTTCTCTCTTTTGGGGGAGAGAGATAGAGGTATTGGGAGAGGAGCCTAATCCCCTCAAGAGTGAGGCATTCACCCATGCTGGCCCCATGGCTGATTAATTATTCATAAAGCTTTGGTGTAGGATTACAACACTGGGTCCCCCCAATTCATGTGCAGATCTGTGTGCATATTTTGAAAATACCCTGAGCTGAATATCTTTGGGTCTGCATACCTTTTATCCTTTATCTCAAGTCACTTGTTCATGTCTTCACACTTTATCATCATCAAAAAAGAAAGCTTGCATGAACAACTGTTTATTTTTGTAACGATAACATCAGAAGTTTTAAGTTTAAGGTCATTTGGGTTTCTCTCTTTTAGCTCCTCCAGACTTGGGTGTCACAGTGTGTCACAAGCAGACAACACACAATGTATCCACTCCCTGTGTGTTATTACATAAGCTTAATAACTCTTGAACTTGAGTAGTCAGTTGAATCTGGTCACTTTCAGTGTTTGCACCTGATGAAACGGCTTCTTGTAAACAGGGGTTCATGCCTTGTTGAAATGGCAACTTGATTTGCCTTTTTCTTTCAGAGTCCATAATAGGTGAGCTGGCACATTATTTGGAGTTCATATTTCTGAGGGTTTCTGGAGCTCTCTCTCTCTCTCTCTCTGTCTCTCTCTCTCTGTCTTTCTGTCTCTCTCTGTACCTGCATGCTTGTTAAGACAAGGGGGACAGAACTGGATGTGTGCTCAATCTACCTCCACCACATCTTTTTAAAGGAAAACAAAACTTACTCAAATTCTACTACCTTGAACAACCTGAGGATAAAAATACTAAATTATAAGGCTTGAGAATGCGTGACATTGATTACCCCTCCCCACCCCCCACCATCTGCTTCTCCCTTACGCTATCATTGGTTCCAGAGCCCTGACAACAGACATCAAGAGCAGAGCACCACTAAAGAGACTCAGCAGCACTGCAGTGTCTCCTCAGTGCAGTGAGCTGCTGTGTGTGCTCTGTGCTTCCCACTAGTCATACTGATAACTCCCTGAGAACTGCTGGCAGTGAATGAAATGATAAAATGAACTGAGATGCAGCAGTGTCAGTGTACGAAGTGAACGCCATACAGAGGAGAAAATACAGAGATCATACCAGGTCGGTTGCAGCCCAGACTAACAATCACTGTGCCTCCTGTCAACCTCCACCAGGACAGACATGAAAAGTATGCTACTGGGAGGACACCACAGAGTATACATGTAGAAGGAACATTATCACATTTCAGATTTGCCACGCAGAATGCAAGAACACTTAGGCAGGCAAGCAGACTAGAAAATTTATTTGAAAGGATGAATAAAAGAGAAGTGCAGACAGAAGGGCATGTCCTGTACTACAGCGGACAAGAAGATGAACATGTACATGGAGTTGGGTACATATCTAAATGAAATGTGAAGATCAGGAACAGTGTACTGGGAGGTTACTGTCACGAGTTGTCAGCCATCCTCTCCTTCTTCCACTCTCTCTCTCTCACACATGCATGTGCACACACACACACACACACACACACACACACACACACACACACACACACACACACACACACACACTTTCCTGAAAGTTCAGAGGGCATGTGTGATGACCTGTCAAACTGGAATCCTGGCCACATGACTACATACCTGGTTCTGTACCTTCACAGATCCTGGCGCCCTATTAGTAGTACATCCATGACAACTGGCCCAGCAGTGCAAAATTCTGGCTACAATAGTACAATGTGACCAAATGCACAACCAACTAAGCAGCAGGTAAACATCAACGAATTGGAGAGAGATCTATCAACCTTTCCCACCAAGCAAAGTAGCACCAACTATGTCTAATGTACTCCATTGGACTCGTCTCAGAGCAATGAGACATTTCCATGCTTCTCTGTATGACAAGATGAAGTCAGAACAGGCTATCCTGAATTTCTTTGAATTTGTAAATAATTTGTACACTGAATTCTTGTATACTAATTGATCTGAAATTGCTGTTGTGGTAGTGTTAACCTGTGTCAAACTACCTGCTGTTCATACATTTCATGTTTGTCCCTATCTTTAGTTTTGTTGCTCACTTGTACTACATAAACCTAAAGTGAATTACACTTCAGGCTAAGCCATTTTTGAGTAGTTTAAACTGTCCAGAAAAAAAAAACAACAAACAACTGAAATGCCTTTCAATGACTAGAACAAAAAGTTGCTTCATTTTTCCCATCATTTACTAGCGAAAAGGGTACAGAGTGGTGGTGCCTTAAAGTCTTGTAAACTCTGCCCCACATAGGTAGTAACTTTCATACCAATGTATCATTGACCAGCATGGCTGTTTAGTGTTTACAGTTAGGCAGTCAGTAGTTTGAGAGGAGGGACCCAAAAGAAGCATTGTGGTTACACAAGAAAGAGGTCACACAAGCCAGTCTTTAAGTAGGTAGCGGCAGCCAAGCCACAACGCTGCAATCATCTTGCCGTTTCCACTGATTTTGCCGATTTTCTATGCAGCCGTATGTGTTTGTTTTTTAATGTTTTGCTTTGAAAAATATGTCAAAATAAAGTTCAATCTTTCCTCTTTTCATCGAGTGTTGTTTTAAGTGTGAATGATGTGTGAAGAAATAAATATCTAAGAGAGAATGAGGTGTGTGTTCAGCTCACTTTCGTTCCGTGTCCAGTGCCCGCGGCGATTCTGTGTCGAGTCGGTTTTGACACACTGCGCTTCCCTACCAAAGATTAAATGGTACGGACAACACTCACACATGTATCTGGTATCAAAATAAAGGGAATTAAATGCAGATTTTAACGGTCTGGGGGGAAAATCGAATGCTGGTCTAAGGAAATCACAGGATGAAGTTAAAATCACATCCATGCCGATTTTTGCGAATTTCGGACGGAAAAAACGATATAAAATGCATGTTTCATGGTGTCGGAATGAAGTACAAGCCGTACCCTTTCGAATGAGGTACGAGGTTAATACATTCATGGCTTGTCCTAGTTAATTCAGCCAATCAAAGCATGCGTCTTGTGAAACACATTCCTTCCCGGCACATGTTGATTCAACACGAAAGATCGAAAGCGCCGACTCAAACTTCGCACAGCAAGATCTGGAGATTTTCCGCAAGGAACTCGGTAAGAATTGTCCATTATAACACTTATGTGTGATTTAAGTGTATCTATCACAATTTATTCAGTATTTTTCTTTAGATTAGTAGTTATTTGCATAAAAACGGGCCACTTTGAGAATGTTAGCCGCGATCATTTCGAGTACTACCGGAAGTAGTGTATTGGTGACTTGTTTTAACAAATACCGTTGATAAATGCCATATCCAGCACTTATGTCTTTAGTAATCGAAAAGTTTATGGTTTTTTCTTTCTAGAGTATTTTTTTTTATATAGGATTGTTGTGTTTTCGGTCCGGAAAACAACAAAATAGTAGCCGATCGAGTGATGCCAAGGGGAGTAACTCAATTATTTACATTCACTGACTCGAACGATCAACTCCAACGAAGTCGGGAGTTTTGATTGAAAGTAGGCCCAGACCTATTTCTGGATTAATTGTTACGGTTCCAATTCATATAATTCGATTGATGTTAGACCCATTGTTCAACTATTTTTTAGTTAACCCTTGCTTGGACAGTTAATACTGACTTCAACTATTTCAAGTTCAAGCCTCTGCACAAGCAGTGACACTGAAGTGAAAGAACTAAACAGTACAATTTGTGTATTTAACTATGAGTTTATCAATTTCATATTCTTTTCGCGCCTCTAGATGTACAATTATTGTTCTTCTCTGTCAATAAGTCTTTTAAATTACTATAATTATTATCAGTGTTTACGATATCATGAATATGAATTTGCTAGTGGGCTGGAAAAGGGAAATGCATTCCTTAAGTTCTTATGGAAATTTGGGATGATTATCAATCATTTAATAAAATTGCACACACACACACACACACACACACACACACACACACACACACACACACACACACACACACATTCAGCACAGGCGTCTACAAATGCACACACTGTTTTTGTGTGTATGTGATTGTCAAATGTACCTTATTTTGTCAAGTTCACATACTAGCAAAAACGCACATAGACCTTAGTGACAAACAATTAATCATGCAAGCAACAATTGATGTTTTTGAACAAATGCAGTCTTTTGGGTGGGGCAGGAAAGGGGGGGGGGTAACTTTTTTTTGTCAGGTGTACGCATTAACTAATGTTTGTAAAATGTACCTGTTTGTTTTTCTCTGTGTGTGTCTGTGTGTGTGTGTGAGAGAGAGAGAGAGAAAGAGAGAGGGGTGTGTCACTGTATGTGTGTGTGTGTGTTTGAAAAAAAGAATTAAAA
This sequence comes from Conus canariensis, assembly GCA_033310375.1. NCBI lineage: Eukaryota > Metazoa > Mollusca > Gastropoda > Neogastropoda > Conidae > Conus > Conus canariensis. Next base: position 7,658,663 of record CM065722.1, read on the forward strand.
TTACATTTTACTTTTTTTATACATCCAGTATAACCAGCATCAGATAGTACACATTTAAACAAAATAATTTTAACAAAATATCAAATGAATAGACAACCAGAAACAAGACATACCAATGTATAATAAAGTTTATGACAGAAAATGTAGATAAAATGCAAATCACTCACACACACACACACACACACACACACACACACACACACACACACACACACACACTCACTGACAGGAAACACTGCATAATCAAGAAAACATCCCCAAGTATACAGCTAAAATTATGTCATGATTAATGTATAAACACACACATGGTGTAGATATCCATACACTCACATGTTTCAGTTGTTCAAACAGTTGTTATAATGCTTTTTTGTGTGTGTGTGCTACATTTTAACAGATGATCCAGTGTTCGCAAGACTCCGCTCTGTTTTCCTTGCCTCTGGGAAAGGGCGTCGACCAGCACTTCCAGCAGTTCAACTGACAAATCGCTTGCTGATCCAGTTGCTCATCCTGAAGACTGATGGCACAAAGACCTTCGATGACACTGCAGCTTTTTTTCTGCGGCTTCTTCCAGAAGGAACAAGTGCTCCACTAGCAAGACTGCGTTATCTTCTTGTGTCGGCAGAAAGGAAGGCTTTGAAATTATCATCATGTGATGAAAGGACTGCTTTCTTGACTGAGACTCTTGAAATTGACACTGAAAGTTTAGGGTCTTCGCTTCAAGGACTATGTCGACAGCAGCTGCTGGAAGGACATCCATCAACACCACACAGGCACCCAACATTCCAACTGTTGAGGGACCTTCACGCTTTCAAGAAACGAGAGCCAGGCGCCACGTACAAACACATGACCCAGTGGTGGCTTCATCTCACTGGTATAGATATCTCAGAAAAAAAACTCATGAAAGAAATTGAGAAATTGCAAAAGAGAGTAGCCAAACTCCAACCAAATGCTACACGCAACCCCAAAGTAAGGAAGGATTTAGAGGATTTCCTGGCATCCAATGCTTTTTCAACAAGTATTGAGTCTCCTCGCCACAGCAGACCAGCTGGCCATTCATTTGTTTCTGACAGTTTTTGTGCTAATCCTGCAGCTCCAGGTGCTTGTCTTGCTAGCAGCAGACACCACCCTGAAAATCGCCATCCTGCTGTCCCTCCTGCAGGTGATCGTGTGCCTCCTGCTCCTGCTGTCTTTCAGCCTGATGCAGACCTTTTGGAAGTTGGTGATTCACCACCAGGTTCTCCCAATTCTTTGCAGCCTGATCCTACTCCAGTCTTCCCTCAAAGGAAAAGATGCTCTGGTGATAATCATCCCTGTAGCAGTGCTTCACCATCCACCAAAAGACGAAGACTTCAGATCAGAGAAGACTCAGGAGCTTCTAACAGTTCAAGCCCACAATCTGAGGGTCTCCAGCCATCTTTCACCAACTACCAGTTTAGCAAGTTAGGAGATATGGTGGCTGTCCATTATGATGATGACTTTTATATTGGTGAAGTGGTTGAAGTAATCTCCTCAGAAGAGGGAAACATCCACTTCATGCAAAGATGCAACATAAGGCAAACAACATTTGCCTGGCCAAAAGTTGCGGACAAGTGGAAAGTCCACAGAAACTTTGTTTTTGCCAGTGGAAATGACATCAGCATTGCACCAATTTCATCTTCTGGCAGAACATGGCGCATTGACACTTTGGATTTGCTTGTTAACAAGCACGCTCACTTCAAAACTCTGTTTGTGGACATTTGATGCTTCCTGCCATGAACTGTCTCCCCCCCCATATTCATACTCGTTAACAATGTCTGGAAATTTATCATTTCTCCTGGTGCTACAACAGCTTCAAGCTTCTACTGCAAGAAAGAATGTGAAAATGACTTTTATTTGTTTTAAAATATGAGTGCAGCAACCAGCATCAATGTTCGGTAAGGCTCTAGTGTGTCATTTTTTCTATTTTTCTGTAAATTGTTGTTAATTTAATTCATATATTACTAATTATATCTAATGAAAAACAACAATTGTGACTTTTTCCACAAGGAAAATGCATTTCTCACACTGTGGCAAAGTTTCATGCTGATATCTTTTGGGGTTCAGAAGTTATTGAGGATTATGTTCTAAAAGTTAGCAAAATGTCCGTCGCAGCCCATTTTGCATGATTAAGCAAATTAGAGGTCCTTAAAAGCAAAGAAAATATTTGATTAGCATCCTGAAAAAAATTGGGCTTTATCTATATGTTTAGTAGACAAGATATATATAGTTTTCAAAGGATATAACTTCCATTTCTGAAAATTATTTGTCCTTGAATTTGACACATCGTGCATTTTTGCCCTCGTTCAAACTGCATGAAAAACAGTTTTTGACGTATCATATCTCTGTTCATACATGTAGTGGTTGACTCATATTTGGTTTTCTATTACAATACAGTACTTTAAGTCCACAAACAAAAGTTAAGTTGATTCTGTTTGGTATTTGTCATGATAGGGCCTGTCAAAGTAGGCCTTCCGAACAAAATTGGCTGTAACGGAAATTCGGCAAATATTTAACGGATCATAACTCGGGAACAAATTAAGCTAGAGCAATGATTTTTTTTGCAGTATGCTAGTTTTAAACATATCTTGATGGTGGTTTAATTATTTTTTCAATATATCTGAAAGAAAATTTTGGCTGCCGCTACCTACTTTAAGCAGCAACAGTGCTTTTTAGGTTTCATTGGTACAAGGCAAAAGTTTAACAGCAAAGACTGGGGTATATATCGTTCTGACAAACCTCTGATCAGTACTGATATAACTGTCCATGTTCAAAAGTTACAAACCTTTCAGCAACTATGAATTCAAGCAGAAAGGAAAAGGAGTAGATCTATCTGACTAAGTGCTGTTAAAAAGTCTAAAGTTCTATGAAATCAGTTGTGCCTTCTGATGGAGATTTTTAGCATGATGCCTATTCATACAGTTCATCATTATGTCACCGTGTACTATTTTTCATTATGACGTTGCCCATAATGTAGACAACCCTTTCCTGCTTCAACTTTAACATTCACTGGCACAACATTTTGAGTATGAAATTCATTTGCTGTTCTTCTGCACTAGCCTGGAATTTTACTTGTCCACTCACCACTTTCAGCCTGGCAGAATCTTTTGAGATTGACTGTTGTAATATTACTTCCACTGCAATACCAAGTACTGTAACTTTCAGTTTTCAAAACCTTTCCCCCAATCACAGGTTCCCCCAATCACAGGTTTTCTGTGTGAAAACCCCACAGTGCCAATTCCCAAATGTCCACCCCTAAAATTAAAAAGAAAAAAGTGCTGGAAATGCCTGTGCACTGTCGGCTACAGATGGAAGACAGTGAGTGAGCAGGGTGTCACAGCATCAACCATGAACATTTGGCGAAAGAGAGCTGATCAACTGTTGTGGCTTGCTTGAGTTTCACATGTAAGTACAAAATATGACGCACAAAAATTATTTATAGTGATAATGGAAAAAAATTATTGAGTTATTCTTACTTTTCTTGTGTTGCTAAAATAATAAATACGAAATTAAACTTCCACTGACAGTAACATATATCTTTACCTCAGGTAGGGGCTTCTCTGCATGTAGAACAAAATCTGCTGTGGTGGTGGATTTAACACTCACATCATCTACTTTCTCAAACCTAAAATTGTCAGGATGTACCATGCGCCTACGATACCTTGTAATACCATTCCGATCCCAAAACGTGGACAACTTGACTTTTTCATCATACTGCACGGTTAATAAATGTGGAAAATATGCTGCCAACTGCGCTGTCAACTGAATGATGATACTGCGCAGCAGTCCATGACTCATTTCACTCTGGTGCTTATCACCAGCCATCTCAAGCTTCTTCAGGAAACCTCGCCTCAGCATATGATCAGTTTCCATGACAATCAAGTCACAGACGAGAGGTGACAACTTCGATGTTAATTCCTCCAAACGAGCTGAATCAAGCGATGTGTCATAGACGTCCGGCAAACCAGGCAATACGCTGGTTTTCGTGATGTACTTCTTGAACTCAAGACTACGAGGCTGCTTATCTTTTACTCTCACTAAAAGCTGCTTTTTCTCTTTTTCACTAAGAGCGGCTATCCTCTTTCGCACGTCGGGAATAGCCAAGCTCTCCTCTTGATGTCTGTGCCAAAGCCATGCATAGCTTGGTTCCATGCCACCCCATCTCCCAGGGGGGTATTTCGGCTTGATGGGTGGATACAGAGGATTTGTTTCCTCGCTGTTGACTGCCACAGCATCTGTTGAAACTTGACAACTGCATCGTATTTTACCAACAGCCCACGACCTTCTGTAGAATCCTATGGTCCGCACGGTCGCAGCCATGTTGAGGATAACTCTGATGGTTCGAGGTCAGAGTCCACAGATGCAGAAAACCCCGAAATTAGTTCATACCCTTCAGCGAAAAAAATTTTAGTCAGCAACAGCATCGCATCGCTGAGGAAGATGGCCGGATGGCTGTCGAAAGCTATGAGTGAGTAGTGCATCTTCTTTTGTGGGAGACTAGGTCTAACTCTAGGTTGCAATATGAAAAAAAAAATGTTCGGAATTGACAGAGTTAAGTATTCAGCACGGATTCAGGAAAAACCGCTCGTGTGAGACCCAACTTCTTGTAACAACCCATGAAATAGCCCAGCACCTATCCTACGGATTACAAGTTGACGTGATACTCCTTGACTTTTCTAAAGCCTTGATAAAGTGCCCCACGCTCGCCTCCTTGAGAAACTGGCATACTATGGAGTACGAAACAACACCCTCAAGTGGATCTCGTCCTTCCTCAGCCAGCGCAAACAGCAGGTGCTGCTAGAGGGCATCTTGTCATCGGAAGTAGATGTAGTTTCTGGAGTCCCTCAAGGTACTGTGTTAGGGCCGCTTCTCTTTCTCACTTTCATCAACGACCTTCCTGACTGTATCAACTCCAGCACCACAAAACTCTTTGCTGATGACTGCCTCCTCTTTCGCAAAATATCTAACACTTCTGACAGCAACCTACTTCAACAAGATCTCTCCTCTCTTGAACAATGGGAATCAACATGGCAGATGAGTTTTAATCCTAGCAAGTGCAATGTCATCCGCATTTCTCCAAATAAAACAAAAGAAATTTTGGAAACCAACTACAAACTCCATGATCAAGTTTTGGAAGCTACATCAAATAGCAAGTACTTAGGCATCAGCTTCAGTGATGATTTATCCTGGTCAGACCGCATCAAGACCACAATCAACAAAGGAAACAGAACTGTTGGTTTCCTTAGGAGAAACTTTAGAGAGTGCACGCCCACAGTCAAAGCAGCCACCTACAAAACCATGGTCAGACCGGTCGTAGAGTATGCATCCACAGTCTGGGACCCGACCGGCCAAGGAGACATAGCAGCGCTGGAGCAAGTGCAACGCAGAGCAGCTCGCTTTGTCTACACCAACTACACCGACCGGACCCCAGGATGTGTGACAAGCATGTTGGACACTTTGAAATGGGAACCACTACAACAACGCAGTGCTAACAACCGCCTGCTCATGCTCTATTGCATTGTGAACACCCTTGTAGATATAGAGCCATCTAAATTCTTCAGAAGTTCAGATTCTAGAACCCGGGGTGCGAAGAGACTTTACCAGGAACACACTAGACACCCCGCTCTTCATGCCAGTTTTTTTCCCACGGACAATTAGGGAATGGAACAACCTTCCTGCCAGCCACACTGACTCTCCTTCACTGGAGAGATTCAAGCAAGGCCTAGGCTGTTCTACAAGCCTAGGTCTTCTGCCATAATCCACCAAGGCAGCATTGTACATAGTTTTAACATAGTTTTTAAACTCTTAGAGCCATTAGGTCACCACTAAAACCCCTAAATAGGGAACCAGCTCTAAACCATCACCCATTCATTGGATACTAATGTTCATCGAACCCTATCCAGTATTCGGAAGAAGAAGAAGAAGTAAACATGCTGCGCACGCGCGCGCGCGCGCGCGCGCGCACACACACACACACACACACACACACACACACACACACACACACACACACACACAACGCACGCACACACACACACGCACGCACACACGCATACGTACACACACACACACACACACACACACTCTCTCTCTCTCTCTCTCTCTCTCTCTCTCTCTCTCTCTCTCTCTCTTCTCTTGTGTGCTCTTTGTTAGCATGTCAGTCAGGTGATTTGGTGTCGAAACAAGCATCCGTCTGGCGTTGTGGGTATGTAATAATTTCATCATGGGCGTAAGAGTCACAACTGAATAAAAGTCCCTGCCTCATAGGTATCTTTTCGTTTTGACTTTCGTCCACACACACACACGCGCGCATCAGGCAAGTCTCTCCAAAGAAACCGCTTGAAAAACAGAAATCAAACACTGACTAACAAAAAGAGCTACGCACAAACAAATAAAATGAATACACCACAGAAGACAGCACTTCAACCATTCTTTTTCTTTGTTTGTTTTTGGTTTTCCTTTTTTCTTCTTTTAATTTTTTTTTTTTTTTTAATCTCCTAGTTTATTCTGTACGCTCTGTGTTCGCATTTCTGCTCGTTTATTTGGTGTCGTGTGCAGATTTGTTTGGAGTTATGGGCGCGTAATTGTCTCGTCATGGGAGCAAGAGTTACCTGTGGGCTAGTTACTTAAAGTAAACTGAACAAACTACTAGCGTTGTTGCACTTTTTCTTCATTTTGTTTCTTACTTTTTCATCATTATGTTATGTAACGGTCTTTTTATTATTTATTTATTTTGTTTTTATCCTTTTGATCAGACTGAAATTCCTGAATCCATGCAATGAGTGTAACGACTAGGGGAGCAATCGAACTTGTATTTGCTATATAATGTGCTCTTACTTAAACACACACGCACGCACGCACACACGCACTCACGCACGCACACACACACACACACACACACACACACACACACACAGCACACGCACGCACGCACGCACGCACGTGCACGCACGCACGCACGCACCACACACACACACACACACACACACACACACACACACACACACACACACACACACACACACACCTGTTCTCTGAATGTTCATCTTTCTCTCCCCTGTTGTGTATATTGTTACTGAAATAACAAATTTCATACACAATCATCTCTCTCTCTCTCTCTCTCTCTCTCTCTCTCTCTCTCTCTCTCTATATACACAAATGGAAATAGGAGCACACACACACACACACACACACACACACACACACACACACACACACACACACACACAGAGAGAGAGAGAGAGAGAGAGAGAGAGAGAGAGAGAGAGATTGAAAAAAAATGATTAATTTCAGTTAATGTGCCTGTATTCAACTGCACACTTTTGTGATTCATAGTCAAGGATGAGGGTGGAGGATGCGAACGTTTTTACTTTTACAGTCTGTGACCCACGAAGAAGGCAATTCAAGCCGAAAATTTGGGACATTGTAAACTTGGTTGTTTGGATCTTTATCTACTTTGACTTTATATATATGTATAATATATATATTATGTGTGTGTGTGTGTGTGTGTGTGTGTGTGTGTGTGTGTGTTCGAAACTGAGCATTACAGGATGTACGCTGAAACGAAGCGAGCCGTATACTACTTTTTTTTCCCCCGCGAACACTTTTTGATCTAAAGAAGCGAAGGGCGGCAATCTAGTGCAATCTGAGCGAAGGTATTACCCCTGACACATCTCAGCACAATGCCATTCTAGGAGATACATACAAAATGTCATCACTTCAAAGTGTGTTGAAAAAATCTTCGTTTCCTTCTTGGTCTTTCCTCCACTCCCCCCGGCCCCCCCCCCCCCCCCTCCATCTCCACCCCACCCCTTTTTGGGGAGGGAGGGGGAAACTGTTACTGGCGAAATGTGACAACGTTCTTCTCCAGATTGTCAACACTGAAATGACTCTCTCGCCATGCATGCTGAAAGTATTAATGTATGATATTTCGAAGGACCGGCGAACACGCGTTTAAACAGGCCTCAGACGCTGCTAAAAATCAACATGAAGTCAAGAGCTGCCGCAATTTGTCAGTCTCTTCAGGTAGATGGTAAGATTAACGTCCTGTTGGACAGAGGCCTTTATTAAAAACGGACACATTGTGTTCCCAGGCCGATCTGTGTGTATAGGGTACCAGTTCGGGAAAAATTAACATCAATATATGTACAAATGCCTACCATGAAAATTCAGAATAAACTAAACGCTAACAAATTACAAATACAGAACACACGTCCATGTATTGACTGTAACAACGAAACTCCGGATCTGAATATTTTCTTGCACGAAAAGGAACGACTTCTGGAGAAGCCATAAAGCATTGTGTGATTAGCTATTCTGTAATTACAAGGCTAGCACACAAAACCAACGTGGCAACGAGTGGGGGCATAGTAGCTTCAAAAGCCAAGTTTTCTTCTTTTTAGCATGTGAAAAACACCGATTTTTATGTGAGTACTGGTTATCACTTGAAAGAAAACTAAATTTAACGTGAGTACCAGTTCTCATTTGAAAATAGCTATATACTCACAGTGGGAATATTTTCACGAACGAAAGATAATTCTTTGAATATTTTCATGAAGAAATTTTTTTTTTTTGTTTCTTTTTTTTTTTTTTTGAAAGAGTGTTATGATCGTGAAACGG
>CM065722.1:7672296-7677296 GCA_033310375.1 Conus canariensis
GCGAACTTGAAGCTCTGCGAACGGATTTGCGTGAGGTGTCGACCAAGCATCAAAGTGCCGAGAAACAAGCCGCAGACTTAGCCAAACAGATGGATGAAAAGAGGCAAAAGCTCGTGGAAATGGAGGCCAAAGTGGGAGAGGCAGAACAGAAGCAATCCGAATCGGCGAAAGAAATCTATTCGCTCAAGGACCACTTGCAGAAGGCACAGCAAACTGCGGTATGACCTCTCTCTCTCTCTCTCTCTCTCTCTCTCCCCCCCCCCTTCTCTCTCTGTCTCTGTGTCTGTCTGTCTGTCTCTCTCTAGTGTTTCTCTCTCTCTCTCTCTGTCTCTCTCAGTCTCTGTGTCACTCAGTCTCTGCCTGTCTGTCTGTCTCTCTGTGTTTCTCTCTCTAAGTCTCTGTCTCTGTGTCTTGGTCTCTGTCAGTGTGGTGTGTGGTGTGTGGTGTTGTGTGTGTGTGTGTGGTATACTGGTTTAGTAGTTAGTGTCTATAATGTTACAGTTGTTGTTATGATGCACAATACAAAAAAGATTAAGACTGACGCTGGTATTTGGAGGCTGCTTGCTTTCTTTAGTAACCGTCCTTCTCTTCTTCTTTTTTACTCATGCGCATGCGTAATCAAATAACCTGTGACCTTGAACTCTACATTCCTCCCGACTTTGAATAGATGAAACATAATAAAATGAACAGCATGCACAGCATTGCAGCTTGTGAACAGTCATTTCAGTAAGACTTGAGTTTTAACTGTCACTTCAGTAAAATTTTAGTTTCCCAGTGGATATTTGCTGTTCAAAAGTCCTTGATATATTTTCCAGATACAGCCATTGAAATATTTCAAATTTAAACCCAACACAACATGAACTTTGTAACTTGTTAAGAATTAAGTTTACATTTTTCTTGAACGGAACATGCAATAAAAAAAACAAAAAACTAATTCAATTCATCATGCCATATTTGTGGATAATCTTTTCTTTGCTTTCACCACATTTCTTGTTCTTTCATTTTCGACAGTCATAGTCTTTCAAGTACACAGGTGTTTTGCATTGTCTATTTGAACGTCTTGGGGTCATCTCCACAGCTGCGGATGAATCTTCTGCCAGTTCTGGGTTATCATCACTGGAGCCTGGAGAGATGTCATAAGAATCTTCCTCTGAGCCTGGAGAATGAAATTCTTCATCAATGCATGACAGAGATGGATCCGTTGAACATGAAATGTGATGAAACAAAGAAGAATTCCTCGTGATCGTTGTACCATCAGGCTTCTTTGCTGTGATCATTGAGCCTTTTCTTTTCGTCACGATAAGAGGAGTTGGATTGAAGTTGGTCATCAGCTTGTTCTGTTTCACTTGTTTGACCAAAACAGTATCACCAACCTCAATGTCACTTCTCTTGGCATGATGTTGTTTATCTGCAGCTACTTTCATTTTCTGCTTTGCAATAATGTCTCTGGACCTTACAATATCATCAGCAGGGTGAACAGATATTTGCATTTCTGGAAGTTTTGTTTTTGGTTCTCGTCCAAACCAAAGAAAATGAGGTGTAAACTGAGTTGTGCAATGAGGAGTTGTTCTGTACATTCTACAAAACTTGAACAGTTCCTTTTTCCAGCTTCTGCGTTGAATGTAAGCAGAACGAACAGCTTTCATCATTGGCTTATTGAAGTTTTCAGCTTGAGCATTTGCTTTTGGCCAGAGAGGAGTGATTCGTCGATGTTTGATTCCACAAGATTTCATGAATGATTTCCACTTTGCACTTGTGAATTGTGGACCATTGTCTGTTTTCACAACAGCAGGATAACCAAACTGAGAAAAGACTTTGTCAACAACAGGAATCAGACTTTCAACAGATGTGTTGTGCATGATTTCAACAACAGGATATCTGGAGTATTCATCAGTAATGACTAACAGAGATTCTCCAGATGGAAGGGGACCACAAAAGTCAACACTAAGATGTAACCATGGACCTTTGGGTAGTTCTGACATGTTCAGAGGTTCATATTCACAACGGTTTGTGTTTGCTTGACAGGGAATGCAACTACGAACAGCTGATTCAACAGCAGCATTCATGCCAGGAAACCAAACTTTGCTTCTGAGGAGAGCTTTGGTTTTGTTAATCCCTTGATGACCTTCATGTGCTAATCTGATCACATCAGACTGAAGAGAAGAAGGAATCACCAACTGATAACCTTTGAGCACAATGTTCTGGTCAGCATTTATACAAATACTGTCTTTGACATTCCGAAAAGATACAAAAGTTTCTTTATCTATACCATGTGTGTTCTCATGCCAACAACCAGAATTGATGATCTTGATGACCGCTTGAAGAGTCGGATCATTTGCTGTGGCAGCTTGTACTTCTTCAACAGTGATTGCATTCGGTGTTGATGAAGAAGCTAGAAAGTTAACAAATTCTTCAGCTACTTTCTCCTCTCTAGAAAACACACAGTTTGTAGCAGGATGACGAGACAAATAATCAGCAGGGTTTTCTTTGCCTGGGCGATATTTCATCCGGATGTCATACGGCTGGAGACGGAGTGCCCAACGTGCAATTCTTGCTGGCGGAAATGGTTTTTCCCATATTGTCAACAGAGGACGATGATCAGTAATGACATCAAATGTTGTCCCATGAACATAAATGTCAAAATGTTCACAGCCCCACACTACGGCTAGAGCTTCTCTTTCTGTTTGAGAGTAACGCTGCTCCACATCAGACAAAGCATGACTGGCATAGCAGACAGGTCTACCTTCCTGAGATAGCAGTGCAGCGATTCCCACAGGACTTGCATCTACCAGAATTTCTGAAGGTTTTCCAATGTCAAAGTATGCCAGTGTGGCAGAGTCACAAAGAGCTTCTTTCATTTTCTTGAAGGCAGTTTCTTCTTTCTCACTCCATGACCAAGTAATATCCTGTTTTGTGAGTTTGCGAAGAGGTTCAGTCAGCGTTGAAAAATCCTTGATGAAATGAGCTGAATATTGCGCCATGCCCAAGAAAGAGCGCATTTTAGTTGCATTTGTAGGCTTTGCGGATTCTTGCAGTGAGCGAACTTTGGCTGGGTCTGGTTTCAAACCTTCTGAACTGAATACAAAACCATAGAATTCAATCTGAGACTGACGAAATTCACATTTTCCTCAATTCAGTGTTAAACCAGAGTCATAAAGACGTTTCAGTGTTGCTTGTAAAGCACACTCATGATCACTGTTGTCTGTTCCATATATGATGATATCATCACTGACATTGCGTGCACCAGCAATACCTTCAATCACTGTCTGTATGGTATGTTGAAAGATTTCAGCAGCGGAATTGATACCAAAACTCAAACGTTTGTAACGGTAGAGACCACAGTGCGTTGAGAAAGTGGTTATGTAGCGAGATTCAGGCTTGAGGCCTAGTTGATGGTATCCAGATTTTAAATCTAACTTGCTAAAAACAGTAGCACCACATGTCTGCAACAAGTTCTTCAATGGTCGGTGTTACGTGGCGTGTTCTCAAGATAGCTTTATTGGCTTCTCTCATGTCTACACAGATTCTGATTTCATCTGGATTTTTCGGTTTTGGTGCAGCAATAATTCTTGAAACCCATTCCGTTGGTCCAGACACTTTTTCAATCACATCTTGTTTCTCAAGATTGTCCAGTTCTTGCTCAACCTTCTTTCACAGATGAAACGGTATTTGACTGTGCTTGCGTGCTACAGGAGGAACATTTTTATCGATATGAAGGGCTACTTCAAGGTCTTTGAGTTTCCCAATTCCATCACAGATACGAGGATACTGACTGAGTTCATCTTCCTGATTCACAAAGTTGATACCAATGTGTAGCACACCAAGGGCTTCAGCAGTCGATTTCCCAAGAAGCGGCGGTGAGGAACCTGGAACAACCAAGAATTCTGCATTCACAGGCTGATGTCTGGCAATCTGAACAGTTGCTGTAGCAAACTGACGAGCGATGATGGGTGGAGAGCCATAAGGGTGTATGGTTCGGCGGCATGACTCAAATTCCAATCCTTGAGATTTCAGTTTGTAGGCTACAGATGAGTTGATAATATTACATGAAGCACCAGAATCAACAATCATCTCTACTGGTTCATCTTCAATGACAACTTTTACAGTACCATCACTTGGGCTGACAGCAAAAACATAATCCTCATCATCAGACACAGCATTTCTTGGTTCTGCGGTTTCTTCAGCATTGCTGATTTCTGCAACGAAACGAACAGGATTTCGGCGGCGATTGTGTGTATGTTTTGGCATGTTTGGTTTCGAACCTTGCTGAGAACGGCAAACTGAAGCAAAGTGTCCTACTTTATTACATTTGTAACAAGTAATGTTTCTGGAACATCTGCAATCAGCACCGGAATGTCCCTTTGCACCACAACGACTGCACTGAATAGTGGGATTCGGACGATTTCTGTGAACTGATGATGGAGAGGCACACATCATTGAATCGACAGGATTTCTCAAAATGTGCTGCAAACACTTTAACATCTTCAGCAATTAGTGAAGCTTGCTTCTCAGAAAGTTCTTTGGCAGCAGCTATTTCCAGACATTTCGCGAGTGTCAGGTTCTTTTCAGCGAGTAGTTTTGTACGGAGTTGTGTAGAAAGACACTTGTCAGTGAGTTGATCGCAAATGAAATCAACATTTCGACCAAAATCACAGTCTCTAGCAAACTGACAAAGTCTAGTATCGTACTGAGCAATGGATTCTCCCTCGTTTTGTTTTGCTTGACGAAACAAGTGGCGTTGATACGGTAGGTTAATGGCAGGCTTGAAATAATCGCCTAACGCTTTCTTTGCGGCATCATAATCACCAGGTTCTGGATCCAATGTGAAGAAGATATCTTGTGTATCGACTCCAGCACAATGCAACAATAACTGTCTTTTTTGTAACGGATTATTGCATCCAGCGGCAGCAGCAAACAGTTCAAAGCCTCTTATCCAACGTTGCCATCGTTGATAAATGGCAGCAGCATCACCATGCGGATCAAACGGTTCAATCAGAGTT
>CM065722.1:7684796-7687296 GCA_033310375.1 Conus canariensis
TTACCTTAGGAATTGAGGTGATGTCTGATGCCACGAGGGTTGTAGTTTGTGTTTGAGCAGGGCACGGCAGACCGTGTCAGAGGCTTTGAGGACTATCATGTTCACCTCCTTCCCTACTGCTGGCTCTAGTATGGTTTCATCCATGTATGCTAGGAGCTGCAACACACAGGATCATTTGTGTCGAAAGCCATCTTGATTGGGGCTTTAAAGAATTCTGTTGTTCTTGAGATGGGGAATGACGAGGTTTATAACAGTATGCCCCCAGCAGTTTTCAGGCGACAAATTAGGGTAGGGAGATGATGCTTTATATCCTTCATCTGTTTTGTGAGACTGGTGCGATTTGAGCCTGTGTCTGACCGTGTGATTTTTCTGTGTTGTAGGTGTTGAGAAAAAGTGGAGTGAAGGCAGATGCAGCTGTCTTGAGGAGCACAGAGATGATGACGTCAGGGCTGAAGGCTTTGTTAGGGTAGAGAATGAGCAATTGTTTCCACACACCTTCTTCTTTGATGTTGATGCAGGTGTCACTGTGGGTGGGGGATGTCTTGCGAGCCAGGTGATTTTGGACAATGCTGGTCGAGCTCTCCCCACGTTTGGGCTGAAGACAGAAGTGAACAGGTCATCTAAGGCCTGTGATTATTCCTTGGGTCAGTGAGGTGCTTTCCTGTTTCTTCCAAATGCCAGTTTCTTCTGTTGTACTTTGGCCTAGCTCCAGAACTTCCTAAGGACTGTGTGGATGGGTGTGTCATCGGTGATGACGTCTTCTGTGGGTCCCAAGTAAAGACGGTGTGTATTCCTGTGCTTTACGACATACAGGTTATCTCAGAGGGTCCAGGAAGTCATCTAGTGTGTCCAGTAAATTCAAGTCATCTATGAAGTAAAGATTATCAGCAGTCAGTAAACACAGAGGATCTAGGAGGCAATATGTAAGTGTCTAGTAAAGACCGTGTGAATGCAAGTCGTTTATGAAATAAAGATTATTTGCAGACAGTAAGCACAGAGGATCTAACGAGCAATATATACGTGTTTCAAGTAAAGACAGTGTGTATTCCTGTGCTTTATGACATAAAGATTATCCCAGAGGGTCCAGGAAGTCATCTACGTGTGTCCAGTAAAGATGGTGTGTATTCCTGTGCTTTATGACACAAAGATTATCCCAGAGGGTCCAGGAAGTCATCTACGTGTGTCCAATAAAGATAGTGTGTATTCCTGTGCTTTATGACATAAAGATTATCCCAGAGGGTCCAGGAAGTCATCTACGGTGGTCCAGTAAAGATGGTGTGTATTCCTGTGCTTTATGACATAAAGATTATCCCAGAGGGTCCAGGAAGTCATCTATGTGTACCCAGTAAAGATGGTAAAGATTATCCCAGAGGGTCCAGGAAGTCATCTATGTGTACCCAGTAAAGATGGTGTGTATTTCTGTCATTTTTGAAGTAAAGATTCTCAGCAGTCAGGAGCACAAGAGGCTCGGGACAGGGAAAGGTTTTCAGCAGTGGCAGCCCTGATGAACTCTTCATACCGAATGAAACTGCTGTACACTTCTCTGCTACCCCTGTGAGGGTAACAGAACTGGAAGATTCTTTGTGTGGAGTGAAGGGTGGATTTGGGGGGGTTGGGGTTGCGGGAATGAGGTAGGTGTTGGGGGTGGGGTGGAGGGGAACTAGCACAGCCATGTTAATATGTCTGTAACATGCATGCCGCGTGTGTGGGATATTGCCTTCTTCAATGCTGATTTGGGCATAGGGTTGGTAGCCTGGCATTTTTTTTCCCTTTGTGTGTGTCGATTGTTGTATTGATCAGAAAGGAAAGCTGTGCCAGTGCAACAGCTGTGTGCATATACGAGTGTGTTGCAGCCACTCGAATAAAGCTTTTTTTAAAATGTGTTTCTCCTGGCTCTCTTTTTGCTTAATAACATGTATGGTTTCTTTTCAGGTCACGTACTGCAGTTGTTGTGGTACAATATTAGTCTTCTTTATTGCTCCTGTTCCCAGCTTTTCTGAGCTTTGATGAATGTCTAAGATGCTTTTGATCTCATTGGAGGGACTTTTTGGAATTATCAAAAATTAAAATGTTAGTTGCAAAGTGAGGTGACTGCTGGCGGAACTCTAAACAAATCTTAAAAAGTTCATGTAATAAATCCGTCAAACATGAACAAATGAATCACAAGACAAAACACGATGCATTTCACCCTCTTAGGTCTTCTTCAGACAAGATGAACAACACTTGGGACACTCATATACGACGCATTTCAACCTTTTAGGTCTTCTTCAGGCAAGATGAACAACACTCAGGACAACGGAAAAGAGGAATGAGCGATCACTTATCTTGTCCTGAGTGTTGTTGATCATATCTGAACAAGACCTAAGAGGTCGAAATGCGTCATGTTTTGTCTTGTGATTCGTTTGTTCATGTTTGGTAGATTTATTACATATAATGCTAGAGTGTAAAGTTAATGGATGTGCATCTAGATGCAGATACAGAATTGATAAATGTGTTATAG
>CM065722.1:7689796-7697296 GCA_033310375.1 Conus canariensis
GTGTGTGTGTGTGTGTGTGTGTGTGTGGTGAGGTCGTGTGCATGCATGTGCGCGCATGCCATAAACTGTAGATCAGAATGGGCTCTTTCTCAGCAGCTGCAAGTGTTCACAGAACAAAACTTGTCAGGCTGATGAATGTCAAGAAGACCTTTCCAACCATGTCCTGGCTGGAGGTATCACTGTCTATTAAAGATCTTGTAGAAACAAGTTTCCAGCAAAGTTTGCAACATTATGAAATTGAGATGAAAAAAATGCAAGAGTAGGTGCTAAAACAGGTATGTGACTGTAGAAACAAGTTTCCAGCAAAGTTTGCAACATTATGAAATTGAGATGAAAAAAATGCAAGAGTAGGTGCTAAAACAGGTATGTGACTGAAGCGGCCCTGGTTTGAACTACAGCTTCTGGCACACCTTTCCTCTATAGACCACTTTTTTTTTCTTCTTTTATGCTGATTGATGAGAATGAGGATGAATAAGATAATGCTGCTAATTTCCGTTCCGGTCTGAGACTGCATGACAGGGCTGTACTCAACGCTTACTTTCATAATATATCCTGGCGTCAACCAGACCGGAGAGGTACAGATACCTGCAGTGTTGGTCAGGAAATTTGAGCAAACACTGTCAGAGACGCATCCATTAGGTTGTTGAAACTCAGCTGTGTGGTCCCAGTCTTCCCGGTTGAGCCCGTAGCAAACTCAACTCTGGGTAGGAGCTGGTTGGGGCAGAAAAATCCTGCTTGGCTCTGACGGGAATTGAATCCATGACCTCCCAGCTGGAAGTCCATGACACTAACCACTTAGCCACAGCAGCTGGTCTCTTCTGACAAGTTTACCTCCACTCTTCACCCATGCCTTTCTCCATCACCTTCCTCAACCACTCCCCACCCCCTACGCCCTCCTCTTCCCTCCAGTTTTTTTCACCCTCTTTATTTCGCATGTATGTTTTGAATTTCTTGTAGCCACTGAATAGGAGAAACCTGTTTCAATTAGCGACAAAGAGAGCGAGTTACATTGTTGAAGCAAAGGTAGCACAGTGATGGCCTGCTCTTCTTTACACCCTCTTCTGCCCTGTCAGGGATCGGCTAGAATGACAAGACTGCTACACATGAGGCACAAGTGGCACGTGAGTCACATGGGCATATTGACTAGGTTTTTTTTGGTTTTGTTCTGTTTTGTTGGCTGGTTTTTCCAGCCTTTGATATTTTGAAATGCTTATTTAGTTATTGCACCATCAAGAGGAATACATGAAACTGAATATGTAATTATACATGTGTGTGTGTGTGTGTGTGTGTGTGTGTGTGTGTGTGTGTGTGTGTGTGTGTGTGTGTGTTTCAGGAGAACTTGAAAAAGTGAAAAAAGAGCTGACGGATCTGAAGAATGCTCCCAAAACCTGTGACAAAGCGTAAGTTCAGAAACACGTATGAACCTTTTGCTGCTGCTCACACAGGGTACATCCTTGTTTGATTGCATATTTCCATTTATTATGTTTTTTTTTGGTGCTCATTCTGGAATCAGTTTGTTTGATTAATTGCTGAGTCATATTCTTTTTTTTTTTTTTTTTAGAAAGGGAGGGGATCGAGGAGGGAAAAGAGGATGAAGAAATCAAGTATCTTTTAACGTTGAACTCTGAAATGAAAATATTCATCTTAACCAATGAATTGAATGTGCTCCAAGTTTCGGAAATTACACTGCATTTTATAGAATGATTTATTTTTGTGATTTCTCTACATGCTCACGCATTTAGATGGGCAGTTCTTAATGAAGACAGTGTAAGAGCACAGACAGTTGGGATCAACTCATTTGTGACTCGGGTGCCAAAACAAACTCAACTCTGTGGCCTTCCGCCTTCCAAGTACAGCACGGACAAAGTAGCGTACAAGTGGTGGTTCTAGATGCATTCCATTGGCTGCAGTGGCCCTTGCTGTTTGTCAGTGAATACACTGTGGTGATGCCATGCCAGCGACTGGAGTTATCTTAACATAGATCACTTTTGACTACCACAGCTTTGATGCTGTGTTAAATGCGGGGAAGGCCAACAAGTTGGTGACAGCAAATGGTACACTTCACTCTTGCATGAAAGTAAATGAAAATAACGGTAAGTGAACAAATACAGAAAAATAAAGATCGTTTTCCAGCCGTCATTGCGAGGGAAACAATTGGGTTGAAACTGCATATCCTTCCCTGCATTGAACAGAATTCTGAAAACCACAGCATGCAGTAGAAATGACGCACACAGTAGAAATAATTCTGATGCTGCATCAACACTCGTTCAGCATTTTGAGGGAAGTTGTACAAGGGAGATAAGCATGGAAACAAGTTCTGAAATGAAAATGATTGGACGTGTTGAAGGATTTGGACCAGATTGGCTGTTCCAAGTCATCTCATGAGTTGGCTAATAAGATGGTAATCTTGTTAACAAGTTACCATGTAAGTTGATCCGAACGAATTGATGACTGTCATCTTTGTTTTCAAATTTCCTACTTCATTATGTGGATTGTTCCCTCCCCACCCCGTACTGCCCTTCCCCTTCCCTCAGCCTGTCCATCCCTGTCCACCTTAAAAGTCTGTTCCATCTTTTCCACCAGTTCCCCCGCCTTGCCCTCTCTTCCACCGCAACACTTTCCCATCAGATGCATGTTGATCCCTGCCAACCCCTCTCCCCCACCCATCCCCAACCCACTTTTCTCTCGTACGTGTCATTTTCTTTAAATACACCTGAGGGTAAAGCATGTCATGTGACCATTTTTCTTGTCCTCTGAGGCACCAAGGTCTTCATTCTCAGTTGTGTTTGTTTTTCAAGGCCTGTTTTTGTGTGTGTGTGTGTGTGTGTGTGTGTGTGTTTTGTGTGTGTGTGTGTGTGTGCACAGAGCCTGCAAGGAGCCGCTGCGGGAGGTGCTGATTGCCTTGACCAAAACCATCGGCAAGTCGCCCATCAGCGGAGCTTTAAAACAAAACAATGTGGACGTGATGGCAGTCGCTGGCGACCTGTTTGAAGGGTGAGTGTTGGTGCTGGAACACACACACACACACACAAATTGGTGGGGTCTTTTCTAGGAATTTCACAAGCACAAAAAAGGAACGGAGCTGTGAATGTACTCAATAGGTTATTCATCGCTAATTATTTTGATGTGAACTTCTGTCTTTCTTTCTCAGAAGCCCACTTGGTTAAACATGATTGGACATGAGAGCGGAAATATAATTGATGATCTGCCAAACAAAGGGAAAAACAAATCATGAAGCAGATGTGATGTGTTTCGACTTTCTGCCCCTGGTTCAGAAGGAAGTGACTTTGTGTGTTTTTCCTTGGTACCCATGGTTTTGTACGTTGTTTGTCCTGCCTGAAAAACATCCAGCAAGTCGATCAGTTTCGATTGATTCTGCTCCCACATTTGGTCGTAATGTCTGATCGTGACTTGTCTCTTTCTTTTTCATCCCCCACACACTCGCACAAAAGGCTGCCAAAAGTTCAAGCGAGGACTTTCATGAACATTGTTACTTCACAGCTGGTTACAGATGTGTTAAGAAATGAACACACACAGTTACTAAACAAACAGAAAACAAATATAAAATGTTGTTATCTATAGCTCCAGTATAATGTTTTTGGTAAGCATTGGCTTTCTTTAGGGGAAAAAGTGTTAGGAATCTGTCTGTGCATATTGTAATGGAAATCAGTCTGTGCATATTGTTATGGAAATCTCTTGGGTCAACCAGCTCTTTTACAATTTTGTTGTCACACACATAGAAGTCATAATTTTGTCATCCAGCTGAGATTCAGAAACCATTTTTTTTTCAGGTAAAAAAAAAACAAAAACCAACCCACCATTGAATTCAACTTCTGCTTAGTACTGTCTATTGTTTCCTTGGATATCTTGCACTTGCTTTCTTTGCAATGAAATTTCTCGTCAAGTCTCACAATAACAAAAAAAGAAAAAAAAAAAAAAGCTTAGATGATACACTTTGAATATAGCTGATCTAGCCCCCTCCCATCCTCTTTCCCATCCTCTACCCCCCTCCCAACCTCCCGCCATCAATAGCCTGCCGATTGTGAAGGTAACAGATGTCTTCACAATGGGAGACTTTTTCTTACGGTCCTCTGATTCCATGGTGACAACTGTCTGGGGTGTTCAGTGCAGAGGCTAGGGATGGAAAGGGGAAGGTGGGGAGGGGGGTTAATTAGGTGGTGACTTTCGTGTGGTAGATGTGTCGAAGACCTGTTTTACCCCACATAGGAGGTCAACGTTCTTGCTGGATGGTTGGGTGGTTTTTTGTTGTTTTTTTGTCATCAAAATTTTCATTTATATCAGTCCTCCGAGAATGCTTATGATGGTAATGGTCCATCATTTATTTTTCTCCACATTTCTGTGGTAATTCCTGTACAGGGCTGCTTCTGTAGTGGAGAAATGCACTTTGTTAGAAAAGCAACTACATAATACTTTAATCTTTCTGTGCATAGTTCTTTGCGATCAGGCCCCCTCCTATGTGTCTCAGCCCACTATGTGATCTTCTCTGTTGATGCCTGTCTTTTCTCATGTTGCGCATTAAGATCCAGTCTGATGTCAGTGCCGCAAAATTGCCACAGTATAGCTCGGTATTGACGGTCAGTTTCGGCACCATTTGAAGACTTAACAGATGAAAGAAAATGTCTGAAGAGAACACAAAGCCTGCAAAAGATGTAAAGTGCAAGTTCTTTGCTGGAGAAAGTCGCTTAAAGAGGGAGGAGGTTTGGGCCGTTGTGACTGTCAAAACAGCTGTTGCGGGAAAAGGGGGGAGTCTGTCAGCATCTGGTGTGGAAAGAATTGATTGGCTGGTGCAGGCTATCTTCTCAACGTTCAGTGACACTCATGGACAGCGTTGCGTGGCAACATCTATAGAATGATCGATGGGGAGAGCGAGAGAGATAGAGGGAGTGAGAGAGGGAGAGACACTGACACTGACACAGGTTTAATTGTGAAGGCCACCGGCCCATAGTGAGAAAGAGAGAGAGAAAGAGAGAGAGAGAGAGAGGCTAGCGTACAGGCAGGCAAGTAGATAGGCAGATAGGTAGTTAGGCAGGTGGATAGATAGGTAGTTAGGCAGGTGGATAGATAGATGTATAGATAAAGTGAAAGAGATAGAGAGAGGGCGGCAAACAGGTACGCAAGCAGGCAAGTAGTAGTCGGATAGTTGTTAGGCAGGTAGTTAGATAAATGGATACATAGAGAAGAGAGAGAGAGAGAGAGAGAGGCTGGCAAACAGGCAGGCAAGCAGCAGGCAAGTAGGTAGGCAGATAGAATTGTTGACACACCGACAGACAGAGAGAGAGAGAGTGAGAAGAGAGAGAGAGAGAGAGAGAGTTTATAATAAGAATAAAAACGATTGGTTGAGTAACGTTTGCTGACAACCGTTTCTTGACCTTGCCATTATCATTCGATAATACAAATCAGCTACAAATTTTGGACAGATAACTGTAAACATTATCTTTGACATTACAAACATTGAAACATGACTATTACTCGAGAAGAGAAATGATGAACACATGCGGAAATCGTCCTTGCAATGTAAGTGTGACACAGACTGGTTGGGCGAGCAGAGTGTACACAGGGGCTATCTCCCGGCCAGGTGACAGACTGGTTGGGTGAGCAGAGTGTACACAGGGGCTGTCTCCCGGCCAGGTGACACCGACTGGTTGGGTGAGCAGAGTGTACACAGGGGCTGTCTCCCGGCCAGGTGACACCGACTGGTTGGGTGAGCAGAGTGTACACAGGGGCTGTCTCCCGGCCAGGTGACACCGACTGGTTGGGTGAGCAGAGTGTACACAGGGGCTATCTCCCGGCCAGGTGACACCGACTGGTTGGGTGAGCAGAGTGTACACAGGGGCTATCTCCCGGCCAGGTGACACCGACTGGTTGGGTGAGCAGAGTGTACACAGGGGCTATCTCCCGGCCAGGAAGGGTAAAACATGGCCCAGGCTTCACCCCAGGTTTAAAGTAGCCTCGGGTACTTTATACCTGGCTTAATCAAGGGCAGATCTCCCACATTGCCTTCCAAGGTGTCCCTGCACATTCCGTGCACACATCAGCTTGATCAGCCACCTGCGTGTCCACAAATCATCTCATCCCCCCCCCCCCCCCCCCCCCCCCCCCTCAACCACTGGATTACTGAAGTGGTCCTTGTTGATTTGATGGACAACAACAACCAGGTTTATTAACTAGCCAGGGTACAGGGCTTGGTCTGTTACACCAGAGCAAGAAAGAAGGTGCAACATGGGGCCTTTTCATGCAGTCTCACCACAGAATGAGCTTTATAGCGTTCTCCTCCTCCTCCTCCTCCTCACTGAACATTATTACAAAAAAAACAGAAAGAAATCTCAGATTCTGTGACCTTTCAGGCCGTGTTCTCATGGTGTCTGTGTCCTGTTCATGACCTTACCAATGGGGAGTTGGTGTCCCAATTCCGTGACTTGATGTTGTGGAGAGAGGATATCGTTGGAGGGATGTGGTGGTGCCTTCCACACGAGGACGCCTGCTCACTGGCTTCCTTGATTAAGCTGTTACTGTCATCAGTTAGGGGGTTGGTGTACGTTGTCCTGTACTTCTTGTTATGAGAAGGAGCGCCATTGAAAATCACCAAAGTGACTATCAGCAGTCTGTTTAAGACAGGTTGCCTCTTGATGACTGACTGACACGCTGTACTCATTGTGGACTGCTGCATTGAGCTGCGATAGGAAAACTCTTGGTGTAGCTGTGTAAAAACAAAAAAAACAAAAAACAACCAAAAAAAACCCCATCCCTCATACTGTCCTCATACTGAAAGAGACGTCCTTTTGTTTATTTAAAGATATGTTTTTTTATTCAGTGACCCACATTCACAGTTACTCTTACCACTTTGCCACGTCTGTAGTAAGTTTAAGCTCACAGCTGTTGTGAGAAATGATTTACCATTATTCATCATACTTTCAAATTACCCCTGCCACTTGTCGAAGCACCACCTGGTCTTTAAGTGCTCACAGTATTATTTGCTTCTAAATGTTTTTGCCTTGCATTTTTTTTTTTTATCCTATCGCAAAAGTTTCTTTATTACGGTAATAACAAGTGATTTATATTTCTGTCAATATATGATTAAAAGAATAAAGAATTGAAAGATAGCTCATTTTTAAAAAGAGGTCTTCAGGTGAAAAGGAAATATGAGTTTATTTTGTGAGCAAAATCATATTGTAGAATGTAGTTATCTATTTCGTATGTGAAGGGTAGTCATGAAATAATACCAGTCTTGTGACATGTACTGTTATTTAATTGGGACTGTTGTTTTTGTCTGTTCCAGGGCTGACGCTGGCAACGCAGGTTAGAACATTTTACCTCTGTCTCTTCCACATTGTGTGTGTGTGTGTGTGTGTGTGTGTGTGTGTGTATGTGTGTGTGTGTGTGTGTGTGTGTGTGTGTGTGTGTGTGTGTGTGTGTGTGGTGCAAGCATGTGTGTGTGTGTGTGTGTGTGTGTGTGTGTTTTTGTGTGTGTGTGTGTGTGTG
>CM065722.1:7699796-7754796 GCA_033310375.1 Conus canariensis
GGTTCAAGCATGAAATGTGATTCGTTCACTGTTGTTTTCTTCAAAAGTCAGTCTAAACATAGCCGTTTAGTTGTAAGATTTCAGTGCTAGTCTGAAAAATGTAAAGAGGGAATTAAAAAGAAACGAATATGGACCAAACATGTAGGCGCTGGACACATCAGAGGGGTGAGCACCTTCTATGACATCCACCTAGACAGTCGTATTTCCATTTGCGTCTTTTGTATTTTCTGGCGGCTGGCAACATCACTGTCACACACCGCATTTGCCAACATTCATTCCAAACACAGAATGTTTACTCGATACGTGCGCATCTCCTCCATTCATCCAAATGAGAGACTGGGGAAACAAGAATTTGCTTTTGTTGTGTGCTCCCTTTACCAAATTCAACAAAGAATTTTGCTTTTGTTGTGTGCTCCCTTTACCAAATTCAACAAAGAATTTGCTTTTTTTGTGTGCTCCCTTTACCAAATTCAACAAAGAATTTGCTTTTGTTGTGTGCTCCCTTCACCAAATTCAACAAAGACAATGCATTAAACAGATACATAATTGCTTTTTTTGTTCACATTTCACGTTCAGTTATCATACACACATATGTACCATTTTTCCACCTGTTTCGTTTGTACCTGCATGACACCACAGATGCAGCTCGTTTTCTTTCTTTCAAAAAGCAGCATATAGATAATACATTTCACATTTTTTCTTTCTTTCAAAAAGCAGCATATAGATAATACATTTCACATTTTTTTCTTTCTTTCAAAAAGCAGCATATAGATAATACATTTCACTTTTTTTTCTTTCTTTCAAAAAGCAGCATATAGATAATACATTTCACTTTTTTTTCTTTCTTTCAAAAAGCAGCATATAGATAATACATTTCACATTTTTTCTTTCTTTCAAAAAGCAGCATATAGATAATACATTTCACATTTTTTTCTTTCTTTCAAAAAGCAGCATATAGATAATACATTTCACTTTTTTTTCTTTCTTTCAAAAAGCAGCATATAGATAATACATTTCACTTTTTTTTCTTTCTTTCAAAAAGCAGCATATAGATAATACATTTCACATTTTTTTTCTTTCAAAAAGCAGCATATAGATAATACATTTGACATTTTTTTCTTTCTTTCAAAAAGCAGCATATAGATAATACATTTCACATTTTTTTCTTTCTTTCAAAAAGCAGCATATAGATAATACATTTCACTTTTTTTTCTTTCTTTCAAAAAGCAGCATATAGATAATACATTTCACTTTTTTTTTCTTTCTTTCAAAAAGCAGCATATAGATAATACATTTCACTTTTTTTTCTTTTCAAACACAAAAAAGTTGCATTGAACAAAAAGTTTCTTGGTAAAAAATTCCCCAACAGGAACTAAGTTTCCAGGAGGATGGTAGTTGTCGTCAGTGGTTGGATGCTGTGGTTTTCCAAAGGGAATCAATATTCTAACAAACAGAATCCCTAGCAGACTTCTGTCCGCGCTACATCAAAATCAGCCACTCCCTGGCTGCACAGAAAGCTAGGTTTTCCTTTTACAGCCCCCAAGGTTGAAAATAACTACCAACTTGGCCCAAGCCAAGCGTCCTATCTCTTGTCGGGCAACTCCTGGTCTGCCATACATATCGGGAACACACCTGTCCTACAAAATAGTCAGCTTCTCTCACTAATCACATGCTTCAGCATCCAATCAACAACAAGAAAAGGTTAAGGATTCAGACACTGTTTGCATACGGTCTAGTCTTTGTGTCAAAAGTTCAAAATTGACAGCTGCATATATTTCTACTGTCATGACAATCACGCACAAACTGCTGAGCCTACTTTAAGAAAACCTGATAGAAAGATAGCATGTGGACCAGAAACAGGGCCATAGGATTTTGGTGTGGACATATTATACAGATCGGGATCAATTTTGGCTTTGTCAGTAAACCTCTGGCATGTGGCCATAGATAGAACTTGGGTTTTAGTACACAGCACAGATCATGCATTCTACATTTGGAAGTGCTTTATCTGTTAATGAAACAGCTTTTGTCTGAAAAAAATGTCATGGAGTGCATGCTTTATTTCTGAATGCCTTAAAATGACCGTTTTAACCAAAAAATGTTGGTGCTTTGTGTTACTGTGAAACTTTTGTTCAGTAATGAATTATCAATGCTCAAAAAAAAAAAACTCTTCGGTTTTGTAGCCAGCTCATTTCCCCTACCTTTTGTGGGCTACGTTGTATGCTTTCATTATACTATTCTCCTCATGAATATGCAGTTTTCATTTATGCCTCCATGATGTATGTTATTATCATCACTACTGCATGCCTCCATGATGTATGCCACCGCTTGCGTGCCTCTGTAATGTATGCCTTCATAATGTATGCCTCTGTTGTTGTATACCTCCATGATGTATGCCTCCATTGCTGTATGCTTCTGTGATGTATGCCTCCTGGATGTATGCCTCTAATGCTGCCAGCCTCCAGAATGTATGCCTCTGTAGTTGTACACCTCTGCTCCTTCAAATGGCGTGATGCGCCTGACAGCTGTCGCATTTTGTAGGGATACAAATTTTCGTCGCATTGGCAGGTGTCCTAACTTTCCACACGTATTTTGTGTCAGCTTTATGGCGGCATTGCTACCACCACGCTGAAAATTAGTAGTAAAATTCATTTGTAATTTGCTGTTGTTTGGCTCAGTGAGACCAGTCACAAGAGAGATCGAGAGAGAATTGTCATACGTTTATTTAACTGTAGAGATCATCTCAAGGCTGTTGCCTTTACTCCCAAAAGAGTATTACCTGAGCTGCCTGTGTTTTGAAATTTGATCTTTCTGACTGAATGAAGTATATATTTTTTAGACGTCATTCATATAGTAAAAAAAAAGCTGTTTCATTTGATGTTTAATATTCGTCAGTCCTTACCATACATTAGACACACAGCATTGGATCTGGCTTTGGTACAGATTCATAGCAGATGCCCTGTCTGACGGCATCTGTGTGTTTTGTTGTCGGGGCTTTAATCCATTGGGAGCCATTGACTGAATATTTGGTCTGCGAACAATGGTGTTGCTTCTGTGCCATTGACTGAATATTTGGGTCAGCTGCCTTGTGCTGCTTTTATATAATATCCCCCCCGCCAATATTTTAGTAACGTATTGGATATGTGACAAAAGTTCAAAGTTCTGTGTATAGATAGATACCAAATATTCGGCATGATGTTGAAGGGTATTCTCAGTCAGTGCCATGAAAGATGTGACCCCGCTCATCTTGGGCGCTTGTGGTGTTGTAACAATGGCAGTTGATGCAGACGGTTGGATCAGATCACGCCGCACCAAATGACGACCATAGTGACTTGGCAACATGCAGAGTCTCCGCTTGTAGGTCACCTGAGGTTGTCCTGAAAGTGCAGTTAGGTTGTTGTTGTCGTGTTATGAAAAACACCAATTGTTTGGCTAAAATGATTATGCTGCTAGGTTATCATTGTCGTCATGTTGTGAATACACCAATCATTGTTGTGCTAAAGATGATTATGCTGCTTTCGTTTACTTTGTAGTTGATGCTGTGTAGTTGATGTCATGTCTAGCTGATGCCATATAGTCAGTGTCATGTCTGTAGCTGTTGCTGCGCAGTTGTGACAGGAATGAACACTAATGCTTGTTGTTGTTGTCTGCACCTGTCTTTAAGGACAAAAAGGACAAACCTAAAAATGACACCCCAGGACAGGCCCAAGGACCCAAGAAATGAACGGGGGGGAAAGAAAGATGGTGATGAGTCTTTAAGCCAAGGTAATCAACTTGTTTCAAGAGCGGGATTCATCCAGATGATGTGGTGGTTCAGCGGGGACCACTAGTTGGTATGAGCGGGGTTTAGTGCACGCACTGTAATGTCAAGGGACTGTCGAATGAGAACGGTGGATCTGAACACCGTTGCAGTCTAAAGCCACTCTGCAGGATCTCTTCCTTGTGGGTGACCTCATGGCTGCTTGTCGTGCATAGTAGTCTGTATGTTGCTGGCCCGTGGTAGGGTGGGCCTGGGTGAGTCCTGTGTCTGGGAAGTCAAGATGAGCTGTGAGAAAAATAGTTGGGGGAAGGGGGGGGGGGGATTTGTACATAGGGCATATAAGTTGGAGGACTGGTCAGTGTGTTAGGTCCCTCATATCCAGCTTTTAACCCCAAACAACAGTAAATAAATAAACAACTTAATGCTTTATTTTGCTGTTGATTGATATACAGCGGCAACAGCTTCACTTAATACTGCACTGGCTTCGGATCATGTACTCTGCTGGCAGTGTTGTGGTAGAGTGAGGAGACACTGTCACAAAGGAGCTGCAACAGAGCTGAATTGTCACTTTCACTTCCTTGTTCTCCAATACAAGACCATGCCAGAACATGAGCTTTTCTCTCATTTTGCATCACAGCGTCCTGAAGTGTTTACACATGGCCCAACTGTGTAGTCTGAGTAATACAAAATGATATTGTAATTTTGTTGTTGTTGTTTCAGCTCCTAACGTTCATTGTATACATCGCTATAACATTGGTGGTACTTGGACATAATCATGGAAGATAGATTTCTGTAAACTGGAATTTTCATTCATTCAGCTTTCACAGTTTTACTGTGACTGACTTGCATCAGTTCAGTCACTATGTTTCCTGGCAGCCTGACCCTTGGGCTTGGGGTGCTGATGCATTCCCATCCAACTGGATTGTATTTCCTGATACTGTTTTCGGCTTTTCAACTGTATACAGTGGGAACTGCATCGGATAGAAAAGTTGGAAGCAGAGACTGATTTAATTGCCTCATTGTGGGAAACAGAACTGAAACATCTGCTGGTAGACCTGTTCTCATCATTCTTTCTGAAAAAAAAAAACCAACAAAAAAAAACTAGTGACCCGTCCGCTCAGTGGTAAAGAGCACCCAGCATGTAAGAGAACATGCTGCTGGCGTACAGGTGATCGGGCAAGCAGGCCAGACATTTTTGGCCAAACTGGAAACATTACCATGTCCTCTCTCAGGCCAGGAACATGCAAGGTATACAACACAGGCATTAATAGATGGTTTCTCCGCTGTGATCAGAGGTCAAAAGAACCTACTCAGCCAACTACCTGACTCAAATCTGTTGTCCATTAGTGTGAAGAAGGGAGAGGCTATAGTGTCCTCAACCTAGTGCATAATGTCAGTGGGGACAGAAACACTTAGCTCATATCTCATATGAAAATTTTTAAAAGAATGTATAAGAGGTGGCCAGCACTACCAAAAAATTTTGTTAACTGGGGATTTTGAAATTGTGCTGAATTTTCTTATTAAAAAAATGAGTTTTTGAAAGTGCCTGTCCCTGTGACAGTTAACTTTAGATTGCAATTGAGTGGCATTGCACCCATGTTGGTCATCCTGGCCCCCTGTCCACAGCCACATCGTGGCTTGTCTGGCCACAGCCCCGGCAGTGTCAAGTCATCTTGATGCAGCTCTCCAGAGGAGATGCTGCACTGGTGCAGAATCACTTTGGCGGTGTTCAGTGACGCCTGTTCTGATTCAACGTATGCAGGACACCATTCATTGACTAAGCCTCCATCTGATGACAATGGTTGCAAAGTAGCGGAGCCACTGTGAGTGAGCCGTCCCTCTAGATGGCGCCACCATGTCCATCCAGTGACAGTCCCTATGAAGTTGCTTATACGGGTGACCCCCAGCATGAGCAAACCAAGGGCGTAGATGTGGAGAGGTCATCAAAACTTGAGGTCACTGCAAGACAGGGTGTGAAGGGCCAAAATTTGAGGGTTTTTTTCTTTAATGGTGATTGATGAGGATGAGGATGATGAAGATGATGCTTTGGGCTTCTGTTCAGGTCTGAAACTGCATGATGGCTGTACTCTGCGCTTGCTTTCACATGTATTCTGATGTCTGCCAGGCTGTACTCTGTGCTTACTTTCCTAATGTATTTTGATGTCTACCAGGTTTTAGAGACATGCTTACCTGCAGTGTTGGTCAGAAAATTTGAACAACATTGTCAGAGACGCATCCATTTAATGGGTGAAACTGGAGTTTGTGGTCCCAGTCTCCAGTAGAGCCTACAGCAAACTCAGCTCTGGGTAGGAGCAAGTTGAGGCAGAAAAATTCCACAAATAAATGGCTGTGATGGGAATTGAACCCACAACCTCCCAGCCGGAAGTCCCAGATACTAATAATTTAAAACAGCAGCTGGTGTGGGAGTGGAATTTCACCGCCTTGTTTGAAGACAAAAGAGATCATATGCCACACTGAATACATTCATACAGTAAACTACTAGCAACTTTACGCTACTGAATAATGATAATTACCAACATACGTGATGCATGATTTCTTGTGATAAATTTAGTGGCATTTCAACACATTCAAGCTGATGGGAACACTCCTGCTTCTGCATTATCTCTTGTGTCCTTGTTCAAATAAATGAAATTCCATTTAAACCTCACAGAAAAGTCTGTTATAATTGTAGAAGCTACCAGTGATGCAGCTCAAGGGACACAACTTTGTGATTGATTTTCGTTGTAGGGGAAAAAAAAATATTGTTTGATGTTTATTGTGGGAGAAAAACAAAAATTAATATGAAGCTTTTAACTTCTAATCCATCTGTATCTGCTTGGCTGCCACCACCAGCTAACTATGATACCTTCACCACACCAAGCCCAGTGGTCGACCCTATTTGTCGTTGCTGCATGGGTTATTTGGGAATTGAGCACCGAGGTGTAACGTTGTGGAGCATGTGCTTGAAGCATGTGTGAAGCATGCACGCCTACATTCTGCAATATGGTTCAGTTCACACAAGAAATACATAGGAGCAAACGTTATCTGTTGTATCAACCTGTACCTGGTGGAACAACGAGTGACAGTGTTAGAGGACTGCCTATTCAACATGACTGTGCACAGTGTAGTATCCAGAGCACTAATGAACTGATAGTGAGGGCTTAAGCTGCACTGTCAGCTGTAGGGGTGTGATGCAGATTTCTGTAGCAGTGTGTGGACTGTGACACGTGATAAAGACACTTGGAAACTTTTTGATGTTACTCTTATGTCAAATGCTGATTTACCCGTAATGCCACCAGGACTTTGGATGAATGAAAGGAGGACTCGAAAACCTGATGTTTAGTCCCAACTGATTTCAGAATCTGAATACCTGTTGTGTGTATAGCCTGTGATCGATATTTTATGGCCAGTCAGAAATTAACCCGTAGAGTGCCTTTAAGCCGTCAGCCGACGCCGCATTAAAAATGCTTTCCCAGTGCCTATGGGCCGTCCACTGACGTCATGCATTTTTCTTGAATTTTCATTCGTTACTATTTCTATCAACGGACTTAAATAGAGTGTGCGTAGTAAGCCTTATATGTCTGTAGTATTAAAATGATATGTAAATGACCACACGTGAGGGGAAAGCCCATTTATTCTCATCACTGACTGGATGACCAGCCAGCACTTCATCTCGCTTGCAAAGATGGCGGCGCAACCTTCGACAAGCGCAGCGACCAAATCAACGTATTTACACAGCTGAGCAGGCTCTGCTAATGATTTTTGACAAAGACAATAATCTTTTATTCAACGACTCACTCGAGCATGAAGGTGAGATGATGATAGTGATGGAATTGCCAACCGTATTCGTCAGTTATTGTGTCGGGCTGTGTGACCTCAATGTGTGTTCAGCTGACTGGTTTGCCAGCGTCGAACGAGCTCGCCTAGTGTGTACTCTGCACTGCGTGCCAGTGGTCAGTGACGTGGTAGTCAGCGTGAGAGGGGAGCGCGGCCTGCTCGCGGCGCGGCACAGGGCAGAGGGAAAGGTAGGGGAAGAGGAGCAGTGAAAGAGAGGGTTGAAGTCCAGCAAGGGGGCGTGGTGGGGAGAGGGGGGCGTGGTCGTGGACTGACCTGTCTGCATAGAGTGTGAGTGTCTTGATAGACTTCTAAACTGTTTTAACTTTCATTTACAGGTGTAGTGTGACAATACAAACTTTATTTTCAACTTTTTTGCTTTGTGTTCTTGTTTGGATGTGAAGATGTAGTGGTAAATACATATGCTTTTGATCGTGCAAAAAAATCTATCCAAATCTAATTGTCTAAATACTTTTTTATTATCAAAATTAAAACAAAAGAAGCCCAGATTCAAAATCTTCATTCAATTTCCTTCAAAAATCATATATATTTCATTGTTATATCTTTTGTAGTTTCTGAGCTAGAATTTTTTGTTAATTATTACCCCCAAATCATTAGATTTCCCTGGCACTGGGAAAGCCTTTGTTTGTAACATTTTCAAGCAGCGAACGGGTTAAGGCTGAGTAAAAAATACCCAATCAGACCCAATCGACCCAGTCTGACGCAACTAAGCTTGAGTTTTATTCAACAAACTTTTTTTTTTTTTTCAGTGTCGTGTTTGTGTGTGTGTACAAGTGCATGAGCATGATTTTTTTTTTCTTTTTAAAAGTGTATTTACAGGGGCCACAATTGATCTTGAATGTTCAGCGTTGTTGTTTTTGTGATTCTATATTTATCTTCCTTTGGTACACCTAGTCACTTCCTCAACCAAAATTAGGAGCCGCAAAAGAACGATGAAGAGAGAGAAAGAAGGAAGGAAAAGAAAAGAAGACAGTAATTGAGCTGAATGAGCTCTTAAAGATGCTACTCACTGTCCTCCTTTTGATTAGCATGTGCAAATGGCATGCAATGAAAAAGAAAATGAAAAAAAAAAAAGCCCACAACTTGCTGTCATTGTTATCTTCACCACCAAAACAAAAACAAGATGGTCAAGTCATACTCACAATCACCATTTTCTTTTTTTGACATTGTTTTTCTTTTGACACTATGATATTGGTCATCATAGTCTAACATAGGAGACTTCTGAACATTGTAGCTTGGACATCAAATGACATTGGATATCATAGTGTGAATATCAAATGGCATTAGAGATCATAGTGTAGAAATGAAATAACATTGCATGTCATAGTGCGGACATGAAATAGTATTGGACATCATAGAGTGGACACGAACTGATGATGGGTATTGTGGTGCAGACATGAATTACATTGGACATCATATTGTTGACATGAAATAACAATTGCATGTCATAGAATGGACATGAAAGTACATTATGTCATAGTATGGACATGAAATTACTTTGGATGTCATTGTATGGCAGACCTGTTTACCCTTACTATATTGCCGTATTTTTTATGGGAAAAAAATTGAAATTACAGGAATGACGGCCCCCCCCCAAACAAATTACAGGAAAAAAAGATCAAACAAAGACAAATGTTAAATGCGAAGTTTTGTCTGCTACCGTTTCGGTCAAAAGCAGTAAGAATAATACTTATATAGCGCATTTCTTGTTGTACACATCGTTGAAGACATTTACCAGCGTGCCTTGCATCTTTTACCTTGTCAAAGATGGCAACAAAGCGGTCTTGCGTGCCAGTGGCCGGCTCTTCTAAATCTTCGAAAGTTGCGAAAGTATTGCGATTACGAAGATTACGTTTTTTTTTTTGTTTTCTCAAATTGCAGGTTTTTGTCTGAGATATTACAGGTACACGAATTTGGGGTGAACAGATCTGTTGTACGGACATGAAACAACATTACATGTCATAGGGTAGACGTGAGATGACAGTGGACATCGTAGTGTGGACATGAAACGACAGACTGTATAGTGGGGATGTGAAATGACACTGGACATCATAGTGTGGACATGAAGTGACATAAGAAATGGTAGCGGGACATGAAATAACCTTGGATGTCATGGTGTGGACGTAGAATAACATTGCATGTCATAGATGGACATGAAATTACATTCAGTGTCATAGAGTGGACATAAAGTAACATTGGATATCGTAATGTGGATATGAAATAACATTGTACATCATAGTGTGGACATAAAATGACATTGGAGATCATAGAGTGGACATTAAATCACTTTAGATGTCATAGTGTGGACATGAAAAAACACTGGACATAGTTTGGACATCATCATGTGGACATGAAATGACATTAGAAGTCATAGTGTGGACATGAAATGACATTAGAAGTCATAGTGTGGACATGAAATTACATTCGATCATATAGTGCATATAAAGTAACATTGGATGACATAATGTGGATATGAAATAACATTGTACATAACAGAATAGACATTACATAACTTTAGACATCATAGTGTGGACATGAAATGATGGTGGACATCATAGAGTGGACATTGCATTACTTTAGACATCATAGTGTGGACATGAAATGACAGCGACATCATAGAGTGGACATTGCGTTACTTTAGACATCATAGTGTGGACATGAAATGACAGCGGACATCATAGAGTGGACATTGCATTACTTTAGACATAGTGTGGACATGAAATGACACCGGACATCATAGAGTGGTTATGAAAATTAAATAACATTGGACGTCATTATGTGGACATGAAATGACATTGAATGTCACAGAGTGGTCATGAAATGTCATTGGACGTTATAATGTGGACATGAAAGGACATCAAATGCAGTAGTGTGTATATGAAATGACATTCTGTGTTATAATTAGTACGTCACAGTGAGGACATGTAATGACTTTGGATGTAATGGTGCGGAAATGAAATGACATTTTGCGTATCGTGGTGTGGACGTGGATGTGGACAGGACACTGGAGATCATGGGGTGGGACGTGAAATGACACTGGATATTGTAGTGTGGACATGAAATGACACTGGACATTGTAGTGTGGATATGAAATGACACTGGACATTGTAGTGTGGACATGAAATGACACTGGATATTGTAGTGTGGACATGAAATGACACTGGATATTGTAGTGTGGATATGAAATGACACTGGATATTGTAGTGTGGACATGAAATGACACTGGATATTGTAGTGTGGACATGAAGTGACACTGGATGTTGTAGTGTGGACATGAAATGACATGGGATATTGTAGTGTGGACATGAAATGAAACTGTATATTGTAGTGTGGACATGAAATGACACTGGATATTGTAGTGTGGACATGAAATGACACTGGATATTGTAGTGTGGACATGAAATGACATGGATATTGTAGTGTGGACATGAAATGACATGGGATATTGTAGTGTGGACATGAAGTGACACTGGATATTGTAGTGTGGACATGAAATGACACTGGATATTGTAGTGTGGACATGAAATTATATGGGATATTGTAGTGTGGACATGAAATGACACTGGATATTGTAGTGTGGACATGAAATGACACTGGATATTGTAGTGTGGACATGAAATGACACTGGACATTGTAGTGTGGACATGAAAGTGACACTGGACATTGTAGTGTGGACATGAAATGACACTGGATATTGTAGTGTGGACATGAAGTGACACTGGACATTGTAGTGTGGACATGAAGTGACACTGGATATTGTAGTGTGGACATGAAATGACACTGGATATTGTAGTGTGGACATGAAATTATATGGGATTTGTAGTGTGGACATGAAATGACACTGGATATTGTAGTGTGGACATGAAATGACACTGGATATTGTAGTGTGGACATGAAATGACACTGGAATTGTAGTGTGGACATGAAATGACACTGGATATTGTAGTGTGGACATGAAATGACACTGGAATTGTAGTGTGGACATGAAATGACACTGGATATTGTAGTGTGGACATGAAATGACACTGGATATTGTAGTGTGGACATGAAATGACACTGGATATTGTAGTGTGGACATGAAATTATATGGGATATTGTAGTGTGGACATGAAATGACACTGGATATTGTAGTGTGGACATGAAATTATATGGGATATTGTAGTGTGGACATGAAATTATATGGGATATTGTAGTGTGGACATGAAATTATATGGGATATTGTAGTGTGGACATGAAATTATATGGGATATTGTAGTGTGGACATGAAATGACCTGGATATTGTAGTGTGGACATGAAATGACACTGGATATTGTAGTGTGGACATGAAATGACACTGGACATTGTAGTGTGGAATGAAATGACACTGGATATTGTAGTGTGGATATGAAATGACACTGGATATTGTAGTGTGGACATGAAATGAATGAATGTAGTGGAATGAATATGGATATGTAGTGTGGACATGAAATTATATGGGATATTGTAGTGTGGACATGAAATTATATGGATATTGTAGTGTGGACATGAAATGACACTGGATATTGTAGTGTGGACATGAAATGACACTGGATATTGTGTGGACATGAAATGGCACTGGATATTGTAGTGTGGACATGAAATGACACTGGATATTGTAGTGTGGACATGAAATGACACTGGACATGGTAGTGTGGACATGAAATGACACTGGATATTGTAGTGTGGACATGAAATGACATGGGATATTGTAGTGTGGACATGAAATGACACTGGATATTGTAGTGTGGACATGAAATGACACTGGACATTGTAGTGTGGACATGAAATGACACTGGATATTGTAGTGTGGACATGAAATGACACTGGACATTGTAGTGTGGACATGAAATGACACTGGACATCATGGTATGTACCTGATCACATTGAACATATAGACATGAAGTGGAAAGACGATTCAAGGTTAAAGCAGTTGTTAGATTGTGTGTGTGTGTGTGTGTGTGTGTGCGCGCGCGCTCATACATGTTATAGGGACAGGTGAAGCTGCTGACCGGTCTTTTTACAATTCAGATGATTCACAGGAAAAGGTTAGGTTATTGCCCCAAACAGCTTGGTACTGATGTAGCCCGACTCCATGTCCTCAAATGATCAGTTGAAACCTGCTGCAAGTGTGTGTGTGTGTGTGTGTGTGTGTTCTTGTGCCTGTATCATCTTGACATGCGTGTGGATGAGAAGGCATGGGTATGAAAATAAGTGGGGGGAAAAAAAAGAAAGGAAAAAAAAGTTCATGGTGACAATGTGGTCAGTTTGTGCTTCCTTGTTTTCAGGGCCAGAGAAAGTAATGCAAGCAAGGGAGCCTGTCACGAGTGCCATCTGGGGGCCACCATTAGCCCTGTTTCCTTGAGTTCTAGTTCTAATATAGCTTTTTTCCTCCACTGTTTTGTATTTGTTTAGCAGCGTGGGTAGTTTTATTTGCAAGTTACCAGTTCGACATCAAGCGCATTTGTACATCATTGTCAGATATATACAGATATTTTGTAAAATTGCTTTATAGACCTTCATGTCTTGTATGTCACATTCTTTCCACACAACGATTGTTGCCGATGTTTGAAACGTTATGCCTGTTAAACAAAAGTGCTTTCTGTTCTGATGAAAGCTTCTGTATGTTAGAGAATTTTTTTTTTTCTCACTTTAGGCCTCGAGGGAATTTTCTTTGGACGCTTTTGCTACCCAGGCTTAATTTATGTATGTAAAGGAAGGTGACATCACTCTTATGATAATCAGATTTTGTTTTGAGGATTCAAGAGGGATTTGTTTTGCTCGTATTTTCGGTGACACTTAATTCCATTGTACTGTCACACCTGTGTATTGTAAAGACTTGAGTCAGACTTGGTGGAATGAAGATCTTTATGTGGGATGCAAGATCTATTGTTACAATGAGGGGGTGAACCTGTGTCAATGTTTTATATGGAGGGTGGATTGAGGGACCTTATCAGCAGGGGGGTGCTTGAGGCCTGTCATTATTGACGTGCCTCTTTCCTGTGGAATCCATGTTCTCGTTTGCTGGGTGGAATTTTATTCTGGGATATTGTACAGGTCTGGCTTGTGCGTCATTTTGCTCCATTGTGTTCTTTGTTACAAGATTGGATGAATATGTATTGGCAGCTTCAGTGTTGTGTCTAATGTTTGTCATGTCGTGTGGCATCAGCAGTCCAAAAAGCACACTCCATGGCCTGTGCCCAGGGCGAGCTGTGACAGCAGCAGTACCTGTGATGGTTACCCTGCGTTCAGGTTGGCTGGAACGCCGACTGTTCCTCTGGCGCAAGCGCCATCAGTTTTTCCAACATCGTTAGCTGTCCTGGCAGAGGAAGGAGGTGGATCATCATGTCATGAGAGAAATCTGTCAAGTTTTGCAGGGAAGATATTTGAGATCAGGACCTACTGTGGTCTGGTTCATTCCATTACCAGTACAAAATCATCTTTCACTTGTCACAGCAAGATGGTGGAACAGGCAAGGAAAGAGAACAGAGATTGGACTTCCTCATGACATCCTTTCATGGGCTTGTGGTTTTCATAACATCTTTGTATAAAGTTGCAAAGTGAGGCGACTGCAGGCGGAAATCTAAACAAATTGTAATTGTAATTAATAGCGAACCGCCAAGAAAACGTAGACAAACAAATCACAAGACCAAACATGACACGTTTTGACCTCTTAGGTCTTCTTCAGGCAAGATACGAAACACTCAGGACAATGAAAATGAACGAGCAATCACTTATCCTCATTCACTTCATTGCTCATTCATTTTCGTTGTCCTGAGCGTTTTGTATCTTGCCTGAAGAAGACCTAAGCGGTCGAAACGCATCATGTTTTGTCTTGTGATTCGTTTGTCTACATTTTCTTGGCGGTTCGCTATCAATTACATTAAAAAAATCTTTGTGTATGTTTTGTCAGATCAGCCGGAATGGTAATGCTGCCTTGCGCGTGCGCGCACACGTGTGTGTGTGTGTGTGTGTGAAAAATAATGTCTAAATAGCAAACAACTGAGGACTTTCTCACAGCTAAAAAAAATGAAAGTGACCATGAACAGAGCTGTTTGTATTGCAGCATGCTCTCTTGTCATGCTATGATTGGAGAGAGGAGGGGGGGGGGGGGAGAGGAGGAAGGAGGAGGGAAAGGAAATGCCCTGATGAAAGAGATGTCCATCCTTGGGGTAAGTCGGAGATGGCCGTGAGGTCAGTTTGCTTGGCCAAGCCATTGATGGCAGGTGTGACGGTACACACGTGGGGTTGTCACCAGAATGCGCTCACAGGTCATCTGAAGTCCATGGAGGGTTGAGACCATGATGCTCTGTAAATGGTTGCCATTGTCTGTACTTGCTGTGGATGTGAGGAATGTGTTTGGTATCAATGGTGAGCAGTTGCTGTCTTTTCTATGCACAATGTTACTTCTATGTTCTGGCATAATTTCTCTTGTTGACCGTCTGCGTTTTAGTAATGTGATTTCTTTGATGGAACATCTACATTTTAGCGACACGATTTCTCTGGGAGACCCTCTACATTTTAGAAATGTAATTTTTCTGGTAGAGCCTCTATAGCAGTGTAATTTTTCTAGAACCTCAACATTTTAGCAGTATAATTTTTCTAGTAAACCCTCTACATTATAATGATGTAATTTTTTTTTCTGGTAGAGGCTGTACATTTTAGCAGTGTAATTTTTCTAGTAGACCCTCTATATTATAGAGATATAATTTTTCTGGTAGAACCTCAACATTTTAGCCGTGTAATTTTTTTTTAGTACACTCTCTATAATAGAGTGACGTAATTTTTCTGGTAGAGCCTAAACATTTTAGCTGTGTAATGTTGCTAGTAGAACCTGTATATTATAGTGATGTAATTTTTCTGGAGCCTCTACATTTTAGCAGTGTAGATTTTCTGGTAGAACTTCTTCATTCTAAGAATGGAATTTCTCTGGTAGAATGCCTCTGTGTGTCTATTTGTTTCAACATTCCTGAAGATGTGATCTCATTATCCTTTTGGTATGAGTGGCCCAGTGAAGACGCTCAGTTTTCAGGAGGGCTTTCTGCTACTCCAGCTCACCTGGATTCTTTCCATTGCCACTTGTTCATTTATGATGTACCACTGCTCTGTGTATGCTCTTGCTGCTTGACTGTGTGGTATCTGTCTGTCTTTGTCTGTCCTGGTGAAGATGTTGCACAATTACTTCTTCGCAGAGGTGTACCCTGCCAGCTACTAGAGAACATATCAGTCCTACAAAGGACGGCAGCAATGGTTCATCTGAGTGGAAAGCAAAGTGTTCCATGGTCCAAGTTCACTGACAGGAAAAAGCCACTTTCCTAATGTGTTATTCGTGTGTGTCAGATGGTTCGGTTAGGGAGCCCAGGCCATGAAATAGATACGCGTTGTAGCTGTGCTGTGCTGTCATTATGCTGGCTTGGATTGCTGCAGCTTTCTTTCGGTGCCTATAATTTTTTTTTTTTTTTTTTTTTTTTTTTGTGGCACTTCAGCACTGAGAACAATGAAGAAGCGACTACACTCTGAGCTTGTTTAATCAGGTGCCCGAGCTGTAGACTACACTGAACAAACAGAATTCTTTTCCGCAGTTGCTTAAACAGCTTCAGAGGTGGATATTCTGTTGATGGTCACAAAGCCAGCAACATAAATTGGGTTAGAACATGACAAGTGGAGAGATCAGAATTTGTCTGTGGTAGTGTAACAGTGATGGAATGAGACAAAAGTCAGGATTGGTCTGTGTCACTGTAACAGTGATGGAATGAGACAAAAGTCAGGATTGGTCTGTGTCACTGTAACAGTGATGGAATGAGACAAAAGTCAGGATTGGTCTGTGTCACTGTAACAGTGATGGAATGAGACAAAAGTCAGGATTGGTCTGTGGCAGTTCATCGTCTCAGAGATGGTCACTTCAAGAGCGAGGTGGGGACAAGTGGCGAGTTCAGGTATGGTGTGTGGCTGCAGTGAGAGTTTCAGGCCTGTCGCTTGCTGTCTGCTGTGTTTGTGGATTCAGAGAGAGAGTGCAATAGAGATGCTGCATTTGCCACCATTACTCACTGTCAATGCTCGGTTTTATTTGCCTTGCCTTTTGTGCCTGGTCAACTTGCTTTTTTTTTTTTTTTTTTAAATTAAAATTGTTTGAAGTGCATTTCAAATGAAAATAACCCCTCCCCATTTTGACGCAGCAAAAGAACACTTAAGCACACACTTAGATGAACAGAACTGGCCCCATTCTCAAGTGCCTGATTTTCACTCAGGGAAGAACACTTCAGCACACACTTCAGATAATAAAACTGGCCGCATTCTCAAACACAAAGGACAATTCAGAGCACACTTGAATGAACACATCTGGGCCCATTCTCAAACATAAAGGACAATTCAGAGCGCACTTGAATGAACACATCTGGGCCCATTCTCAAACACAAAGGACAATTCAGAGCACATTTGAATGAACACATCTGGGCCCATTCTCAAACAATAAAAAAAACTTGCTCAATCTTCAGTCAGCAGACAAAACTTAAGAGCACATTTCAACAAACAAAATTTTACCCCATTTTCACTCTTAAAAGAACAGTTCATAGCATACTTCAGTAAACACAACGTGGCCCAGTTTCACATAACAAATGGTTTACGGCATAATAAGTGTGAACAAAATTGCTCCATTTTCGACAGTGCGTTGAACTGAAAGAGAGTGGGATATTGTTTTTAAAGCTCATATAAACTGTGGTGCATGCTGTTCAATGATGGTGCAGATATGTACACTTCTCATTTCTGTCTGTTGGTTTTGTGTGCTAGCAGAACTGTGTTATTGTGAGAGAATTGCTGCAGCCTTTGGTCTTCACTTTCAAGAGGAGCTCAGATTGCAGTTATCTGTCTTGGAAGAACCATGATCAGCTGCCAATTCCCCCCCCCCCCCCCCCCCCCCCCCCCCAAGATGATGTTGACGCTTTTTATGTTGATTGTACAGCTTGATGCTAAATATAAGGATGTCTAGACCTGTTTGAAATTTAACCTCTTGTTTGTGTTAATTAGTGTTGGCGATTTTTCCCCCCTGTTTTTAAATAATTGTTCTTGTTACCATCTGGTTTACATGTTACAGTGATTGGAATGATGATATTTTTGGTGGTTTTTGTTTTTGAGTTGTGCCATTTGAATAGTTGATGGTTTAGAAAGGGTGGGGATATTTTCAAGTCCATGTTCCTAGAAGAATCGACTTAATAGATTCGATAACAGGGTATTGAGTAGTTTGCAGAATTTGAATGCTGCTGTATATATGTCACATCTATGCTAAATTTTAGTTTATCAATTTGAATCCCATTTTTATTAAAAGGAGGAGAGAAAAAAAAATGATGCAATTTCCCATGAAGAATGGACGTCATAGATTTGATAACAGGATATCGAGAGGGAGAAGAATTTGTATGCTGCTGCATATGTCACATCTATGCTAAATTTCATTTTATGAATTTGAATCCAATTTTTTATTAAAAAGAGAAAAAAAAATGGATGCCATTCTAAGTACTTACGACCTGGAGTCTGAGAGGGGAAAAGAAATGTCGGTTTGAAAAGGACGGGATGTTGTATCTTTGTTATTTGTTGATATGTGTGTCTGTGGGGTGCATTTATTACTCTGTTTAATAAACAGTGTATATATGATAAACGTGGGACCAATCTTTCCAGTGTATGGGAGTGTTTTCAGCGGTCATGCAGGAATGTTGAGGGTACGGTTGTCTTTACGACAGCAAATAAAACCTTTTTGTTTACATTTTATTAGCCGTGCGACTTAAGTGGGCGTCCATGTAAGCGATGGTGTGTAAATCCATTTATGCTTTACTCATTTCACAGTTCATTTACAACACCAAAAGCATCTCACGCAGAGCCAGGCTTTTGAGTCATGCTCAGAGGGAGGGAAGTGTGAACTTTGTTAACATGAAAGGGGATGTTCTTTGTTTCACTTGTCATTGATGATGTGTATCAACAGGTTGTTCCAAGCCCTGTCATGAACATTGTCTAACTTTCAACTGTGCTGGGTTTTGTGTGTCTGTGATATTATTTTACAGGGTTTGTGGGGAGTAAGCATGGTTTGCCTCATCCAGTGCCTACCGCTCAGCCCTGGTGAATAACGGAAGACAAAGGCAACATTTTTTTTTCTCATTTCTATGCAAATATGATAGGTGCATTATGACACATATTGTGATACAACGTCAGCGTTTGTCCCTGGTGGGTCAGGATCTGACTTGGCAGCAATGTAGACTTGGTACATCGCCCACTGCTGTGACCCAAAACAAGCTAAGTGTCACATGGCAGCGATGTAGACTTGGTACATCGCCCACTGCTGTGACCCAAAACAAGCTAAGTGTCACATGGCAGCGATGTAGACTTGGCACATCACCCACTGCTGTGACCCAAAACAAGCTAAGTGTCACATGGCAGCAATGTAGACTTGGCACATTACCCACTGCTGTGACCCCAAACAAGCTAAGTGTCACATGGCAGCGATGTAGACTTGGTACATCGCCCACTGCTGTGACCCAAAACAAGCTAAGTGTCACATGGCAGTGATGTAGACTTGGCACATCACCCACTGCTGTGACCCAAAACAAGCTAAGTGTCATGATATGGGGAATCACCAGGTGAACAAGGCAAAGGAGCAGGCTGGGAGGGGACGGTCATGGGGGGGGGTTTATCGAATGTTGTCAGGCCTGTGCGGCTTGGTTCATGGAAGAAAGGAGCGGATAGAGAAATCCTTCACATCGGGCCTATTTACTGAACGCACGTTTTTTTTTTTTTTTTTTTTTAATAATATTTCTTCACTTTTTTTTTCAACTCTGATTTTATGAAAGGGTTTGGCTTCACAAAAGTGGGAATGCATTTTACGTATCTTGCTTGTTTTGTACTTTTCTGTTGTTTTACATGAGGGAGCATGAATAAACTCTTTTTGTTTCAACATTGACTGTCTGAACTTGCATGTGTGAAGGAACTGATAGCTAATTGGGAGTGGTTTGCTATTTTTTGGTACACCATCACTTTGCTGCACGGCTTGAGTGCACCGGTGAGCAGGCAACATTTGAAGGAACAGTGCAGCGAATCCTTTCCCCTCAGCACTCCATACTCATCATGGTATTCCCTTCTGTCTCCTGTGAAAGAAAACGCCCTTAAAAAAAACCCATGGAAATGAATTTTAAATATTAATGTTAGCGCACTGCCAAAAAAAATGTGGACAAACAAATCACAAGACAAAACACTACACGTTTCAACCTCTTAGGTCTTCTAAAGGCAAGAAACAAAACAATCAGGACAACGAAAATGAACAAGCAATCACTTATCTTCATCCACGTCAGTGCAAGATAGGCGCTGAATGATTTACCATGTAAATGTATGGTAAACATACATGATTTACCATGTAAATGTATGGCAAACATACATGATTTACCATGTAAATGTATAGAATACATACATGATTTACCATATAAATGTATGGTAAACATACATGATTTACCATGTAAATGTATGGTAAACATACATGATTTACCATGTAAATGTATGGTTAATTTACATGATTTACCATGTAAATGTATGGGAAACATACACAAAAACAAACAAACAGACCCCCACTCCATCCATCCATTTTTGCCCCAATCAAAGTTCATAAACAGTATGTACTGGACATTTTCCCTGACCACACATATGTTTTCAGAGGAAAGAGTGCTTTGCATTATTGATGTTTGTTTGTTACTCAGATGTGTTATTTCTTAACAACTATGAGATAGACTGTTTGCTACTGGCTCGAACACAGAGGAGAGAGAAGACATTTTGATTTTAAAACATCGATGTTAAAGAAAAAAAAAAAAGAAGAAAGAGAAAAGGAGGTAAGTAAAACATGTGGGAACTGCGGGTGCTCGGCTTTATTCAGGCCATGACCTCCACTAGACAGGAACCCTGTGTGATTGTACCAAAGCGAAGACCCTCTTTTTCTTTTTTTTTCCTTTTTTCTGTCCTAGCCTCTGCGCCACCTCAGAGGCAGTGCACCCACGCCGCTCATACCGACACCCCATCCACAGCCCGGTCGGCCCCGCCGCAGCCCCTGCACCGGCAATCCACAAGGAGCAGTCAATGTCAAGTTGTCAAGCGGCAACCCACCGGAGGAGACACTGCACTGCTGCCGAGCCACTTTGGTGGTGTTCAG
This sequence comes from Conus canariensis, assembly GCA_033310375.1. Classification (NCBI taxonomy): domain Eukaryota; kingdom Metazoa; phylum Mollusca; class Gastropoda; order Neogastropoda; family Conidae; genus Conus; species Conus canariensis. Next base: position 7,720,599 of record CM065722.1, read on the forward strand.
TGGCACCTGTTCTGATCTAACATACGCAGGACACCACCTACTAAACCCCTACTGACGACAATAGTTGCTTAGTCGCGGAGCTGGCGTGAGTGAGCTCTCCCCCCAGAGGGCGCCACCATGTCCATCCAACGACAGCCCCCATGGACTCGCTGATACCGGTGACCCCGATGGAACCAAACCAAGACCACAGAAGTGGAGAGGACATCGAAGTTGAGGTCACCATGAGAGCAGGGCATGAAGGGCTACAGAACCTGAGACTTTTTTTTTTTTTTTTTTAAATGCTGATCGATGAGAATGAGGATGATTAAGATGATGCTACGGATTTCCATTTTGGTCTGAGACTACATGACAGGGCTGTACTCTACGCTTCCTTTCATAATATATCCCGGTGTCAACCAGGCCTGAGAGATACAGGCACCTGCAGTGTTGGTCAGGAATTTGAGCAACACTCTCAGAAACGCATCCATTAAGTTGATGAAACTCGACTGTGTGGTCCCAGTTTTCCCAACTGAGTCCGCAGCAAACTCAACTCTGGGTAGGAGCCGGTCGGGGCAGAAAAACCCACATGACTCTGATGGGATTCGAACCCATGACCTCCCAGCCAGGAGTCTTCGATGCTAACCACTTCACCACGGCGGCTGGTGGCGAAGACCCTCTTGGTGAGGGAAGAGTTCCTTTCATGCCTGCTAATCCTGTTTTTCCCAACTGCAGAGACTTCAACGCATATGTCCATCAAGTTGATAGAGAAGACTCTTCAATCTTTTCTGCCGATTGTTTACATTTTGCTGTAAGTTATGTTAAAAAAGAAAAATTGCACATCTTTTGGAAGAACATGCTATGGGGCCTTGTGGGTACGGTGTCAGACTCTTGGTCCAAGGACTGGGGTTCGATCCCCATTGGAGGTAATGTCTGTGCCAATTCCAGGCTCCTCTTAGTCCCTTGGATAAGAGTTTAAAACGAGGTTCCGTGTGTGAAGGCATGCATAATCTTGAACACACATTACATCCTGTTCTGCCTTTCGGAGAAGAGAAGGCCCTCATGTGCGTGCGTGTGGGGTGGAACACAAGACTTTAAAATACATGCACACTGGTGTCACATTTAGACACATGCACATTGCTGTCACATTCGGACATCCTCAAAGGCAAAATGTGGATGATTGTGATAGCAAAACTAAAATCTCACCAAGCTCTTTGCAGTTCTAGCCAGAGAGCAAAGAGATAAAGAGAGAACATGCTGTATGCCTAGGGTAATTATCGTCCATGGTTGCTTATAGATCAAATCTCACACAGCTGCTACAAATTCAGCATGGATTCTGACATGGTGAAACTTGAACGACATATAGTGGGCTGATTACTCACCCATGTAATCAGTCCTGCCCTTCTGCACAATCCTGTGACAAAGACTCACGGACAGTTAGATAGTGTAATTGTCATTGCTAAAGCACATGACAGTCACAGCTCAAATTCGATGTGATCTGTTCAAAGCCAAGAGGTACTTGATGTCTTTCTTGGGTGAAAACTAAAATTAGCACAGGCACTTGGGATGGGAAAAAACCCCATTACATTTCCTCTCGATGTGTTAGGTGATTCGCCTGTTGGATGTTTGCGCTAAAAGAAAACAGTATTTGTCAAATCTGATTGAATTTTTGTTGTTGTTGTTGTTGTAAAATGTTTTCAGGTCAATTTGTTGCTTTAAGCCTAGCTGAGTTACATTTTACAGTGAAGGCAGAGGAGTGAAGAAAAAGAGAGACAAACTGAAGGACACACACACACACACATACAGACTGACAGAAATGTTTGCAAATTCAGTGTGCATCATAGCCGTCTGTGCAGACTGCAGACCGGCTATGGATGTGGATGAAAATCAGCTCCATTGGCCTCCAAGAGTTTCCTTCGAAGCACAGGCAACTGACACACACAATGGATGGCAAGTAAAAGTTTGATGGTTTTCAAAATATTCTGTGATGCAAATAAACTGGGAGAAAAATACCTGAGTAGATCAACTAGATATTCTAAATTCTGAAATGAACTGAAAAAAAAATCCCCAAACAAAACCCCCCACATAAAACAACTGAAAAAAATAATCCACATTTTTCAGAAGTCTAAAGGAGGTGATCTGTATAAATCAAATGTCAAAAGCAGTGTGTTCTCGTCAGTTTCCTCTCCTTAGTAACAAATATATTTGTGCTGTCACACATGTATCCAACCCCCCTACCTCCACCCCTACTAAGGACCACCAAAAAGAAGGCACCAGCCATCATTTCCATATCACAGTCTTTTCAGCCAGTTTGACCATTTCCATGACAATGTACTGTGCAAACAATACGCCAGAAAAGTTATTTCAGACAAAGGCCTTCATCCAATGTTTGCATTTCTGATTAACAGTTTTTAAACAGCACAACCTCTTGCTTGATAATGAATAAGAAAACATATGCCATGCTCAATGCACTTTAGTCAAAGATGATATCAATAATACTTGGCAAAACATTAATGACGATTTCTCCTCCAATGACAAATGCAGACAAGCACATTATAAACACATGAAAGAACACACCAGCTGTGTTTTTTTTTAATTAAAAGATATCACTTTCCAATACAGAAGTTCTTGAAGATGACGTCCAACACCTCCTCCACATTCACGGCACCTGTCACTCCGCCCACCTCTCGGACAGCCCGTCTCAGAGCCTGTGCCGCCAGCACTGTGTCGCTGTGACCCAGCTGGGTCAGGTAGGCCTCCAGGTGGTTCCGGCACCGTGTTAGGTGTGTGCGATGGCGGCTCTGGGTGAGGACTAGGGACTGCCTGCCAAGGGGTCCCCACACCTGCGCAGGATCCCAGGTGGGGAGCAACATCATTCCTCTTATCAGGTTTTTCATTGTTCATCAGAATGACACAAAATCCATTGTTACTGAAAACAAGGCAAAATCACACAGACAGACCAAACAAGGAGCAAAGTAAAGGTTACTTATCCTAGCACACAATACAAAACGGACATGGGCATTTTTTATGCATAAACATCTTTGGACGTCCCAGACAAATGACAGGAAAATATATAAAACAATACTCCACAGAAAAGTGCACAAAACAATACTCCATAGAAGAATACACAAATCAACTGAGTTGAGTTGAGTTGGCATCCGTCTCTCGAGACAATGGCATTGCGCTGTGGATCAGTCAGCTGTGGATCCTTGGGCAGCAGACTCTGTTGCAGTTGCTGCAGGTGAAGTCTTGGTCATGAATGTCTGTGGGTGCCAATGCAATTCTTTGCTGTCTGTGGCACCTCCGTTCTTCCAACTGGGCCTCTCTCCTCTGCTCTGCTCTCTTTGATGCTGGTCTTGACGGTGGACTGCCAGCTGATCTGGTCTGAAGCTGCTGTCTCCAGGTCTGCTGGGTCGAGGCTGCCTGCCCTTGGGTCGTGCCTGCATACATCTTTGTAGCATAGGGTAAGCTGTCCTGTGGGTCTGGAGCCCATTGCCAGCTTGTTGTACCGCATGTCCTTTGGGATGTGACCATCGTCCATGCGGCTGATGTGGCCAAGCCAGCGCAGGAATTTCTGCGTCAGCATGGCGAACATGCCAAGCATCCCTGCCTGGGTCAGGATGTCCTTGCTGGTGATGCGGTGCTGCTAAATGATGCCCAGGAGTCTTTTGAGGCAGCGCAGGTGGAAGGCGTTCAGTCTGCGTTCTTGCTGAGAGTACAGGGTCCATGTTTCGCTTCTGTATTGAAGAGTGCTCAGCACGCACGCTCGGTACACTTTCATCTTGCTGTTTCATGTTAGCATGGTGTTGTCCCAGACTCTCTTCGCTAGATGGGCCATCGCTGTTGCTGTCTTGCCAATCTGCACGTTCAGTTTGGCGTCCAAAAAGAGGTTACTGGAGATGGTGCCGCCCAGATAAGTAAAGTGGTCAACCACTCCGAGGATGTGATCGCCGATGGAGATGTGGGGAGTGCTGTTGATGTCTTAGCCCATATTATTTGTCTTCTGTAGGCCGATTGTGAGGCTGAGCTCAGTGCAGGCATCAGCCAAGCTGACGATGAGCTGTTGTAGCTCAATATTCCGTAGAAAAATGCACAGAACAATGCTCAACAGAAAAATGCACAAAACAAAACATGTACTAGAATAATGCACAAACAATATTCCACAGAAAAATGCACAACACAACACTCCATAGAAAAAATGCACAACACAGTATTCCACAGAAAAATGCACAAAAGAATACTCCATAGAAAAATACACCAAACAATATTCCACAGAAAAATGCACAAAACAGAGAAAAATGCACAAAACAATATTCCACAGAAAAATGCACAAAACAATACTGCATAGAGAAATGCACAAAACAATACTCCATAGAAAATGCATGAAATAATACTCTGTACAAAAATGCACATACAAACACACGATTGAAAAATGCAAAAAACAATTCTCCATGTAAAAATGCACAAAACAATACTCCATAGAAAAATGCACAATAGAAAAATGCACAAAGCAATAATTGCACAAAATAATATGATATACAAAAATGCACAAAACAAAAGTCTAAACATCTTGGCCACAATAAAAATGTCATTTTTGATTCTCTAAGACTACCAACACCACACACACAAACACACACACACACAAAAGTGCTTATAAAAAAACAAACAAAAATACTTTCAACTAGCTGTTCTGGAATCCCATCACTTGCCAGCACCAGTGGATTCTACATTCAATCCCTAGAAAGACTTTTTTCACCTTATGAGTATAATTTCTGAAGTAGCTCTACTCTCCTCTGTGTACAATAAAGCGAAATAATGATTGTTTAAAACCTAGTATAATGTGTTCGCTCTTTTTCCCACCATAAAGAGCATGGCCGTAGTTAGTGCAGAAATGCAATATATGTAGGCACAAACCCTTGCCTGGTATAACTGTCACCCGTGATGAGAGTGCTGGCTTCCAGCTGTCACTGTTTGCCTGCATTGAATTCTGCTTTTATGCTTTATGTCATATTATCATTATGTCTACATTTTCTCTCATACTATGTCCCTTCTTGTCTGAAATAGCTTTTAAATGATACTATGTGATCAGCATAACATGAGAGCGCTCACACACACGCGCACATGCATGCATGTGCGTGCATGTACACATGCACGCACACTCACCCTTCGTTTTTTGGGTGTAAATTCAAGATATCTTAGCATTTCTCCATTGGATTTATCAACAACAGAAATCCTGTACACGGTGTGTGTGTGTGTGTGTGTGTGTGTGTAATATGTTCGCCTTCAGAGGGAAGGGATGGGAGTGTGTGCTTGTATCCAAATCATGTATTTCAGCTGGTGCTTGCACAATCACTGTAGATCCATTACAACAACAGTGAACCAAGCATTATTAAATGCAGAAACAACATAGTGTGCTGGTATACCCATCTTGATTAGCTTTTGTGGGAAGTAAACTCTGGGGCTGGGATGAATTTGTCTCATGCACAGACCCGACAGCGACTGATGTTCCCCCCATCACTCAGAGCCACTGTTGACAGTCACACCTCCTTGCCTTCCCTTCCCAAGCAGCAACACGTCCCTGCCAAACTACAGTCCCTGCCAAACTACAGTCCCTGCCAAACTAAGTCCTGCCAAATACAGTCCCTGCAGAGTTTCTGATTGAAAATACACTTCAAAATTGTCTGAGGTTTTGTAACTTTGTTGTTTTTAAAAACATGCTTCTTTTACAACCTTTTCTTTTTTTTTTTTTTAAACACACTTCCATGTAAGTGCCATCTTTCATACTTGAACTGACATTTTCATATACTGCTTTCCTTTCAGTCTTGATTCAATGAGGACGGTTAAAATGTTTAGAGATGTCTAGTGTGTGTGCGTTTGTCTGATTGGTTCCTGTTTCTGTAGTACTTATAAAGGTGGAGAAGGAGTGGGGATGCATGAAATAGCACAGCACACACACACACACACACACACACACACACACACACACACACACACACACACACACACACACACAGCACACACACACACACACAGCACACACACACACACACACACACACCACACCAGCACACACACACACACCACAAAACACACACACACACACACACACACACACACACACACACACAACACACACAGCACACACACACACAAGAGAAATGAGTTGAAACTTAAGAATGAAGCGCATCTTCAACTGTCTTGTTCATTCAGCAGGGTCAAAATGTGTGTGTGTGTGTGTGTGTGTGTGGAGAGGGAGAGTGTGTGTATACTGTTGTACTGTGTGTGTGTGTGTGAGAGAGAGAGAGGGAGAGTGTGTGTATACTGTATGTGTGTGTGTGTTGTGTGTGTGTGTGTGCTTGAGTGAGTCAGTGTGTGTGTGTTTGAGTGAGTCAGTGTGTGTGTATGTGTGTGTGTGTGTGTGTGTGTGTGTGTGTGGTAGCGAGTGTGTTTGTATGGGTGTAGGTATGTAGATGTGTGCGGGTGACAGTGTACACTACTTTGTGTGTGTGTGTGTGTGTGTGTGTGTGTGTGGAGAGCATGCATGCAAGCGCTTATGATGTAAAAATGCATGCTCAAGTGTGTGAGTTTTTATGAGTGTATGGTCATTAGTTGTATTTATAGAACTAAACATGCGTATCACAGCATACTGTCCATCAGTTGAACCTGCTGAGTGGTCTGCTTCAACGGCAATCACATCAATAAGTAATTTGCTGCATGTCATTTCATCTTTGCCAGTAAATGTTTGTAACAACAAACAGAAGAGTCATGTCAGTAGAGAAAAGCTACACAAATGTCTTAATAAAACAGAACAGAGACCTGCAAGAATGCTCCAGGCACTGGCCAAAGTGTTAAAATCTTCCACAGACAACATGGACTACTGCCCTCCCACAACATACAGCAATTCATCACTCTTTTAGAAAAAAAAAGAACCCCCCCCCCCCCCCTGTACACCATGGAAACATGACAAATTTCATAGTCAGGAAAAAAAATCATGGGTTATAGTATACCCACGATGTACAGCAAGGCATTATTTCAGAAACAAATATGGGTTACAGCACATCCTTGATGTATGGCTATGCATTCATCATTCATAGGCGCCATAGGTTACTGCATACCCAAGGTATATGGCATGCAAAAATTGTGACAATATATGAGACAGGCAAAATGACTGATGATATACCTGACGGTACGGATATTCCACTGGGTTGTAGGCTAAGCTTCCTTTTTTCTTCTTCTTCTTCTTCTGCATACACAGGCTGATACTCCTGCGGACACTCCCTATATGGACATGTGAGTATTAATCCCATCTACCCAACAAAAGGAGTGGAGTTTTGTGTGTATGACTGTTTTTTCTATCTCGCCATTAAGGCAGCCATACTCCCCTCTTCAGGGAAGGTGCATGCTATGTGTAACGTATCATCCATACCAATGGCCAAACTGGCCTTCTCTTCTGAAAGTTGGTGTTGGGATGTTACTTGTGTGCAAGATGTTATGCGTGCGTTCCCACACGGAACCTTGGTTTATAGTCTCATTCGAAGGACTGTATGGGAAATGGAGTCAGAACTAATGTTAACTCCAAGAGAAAAATCCCCCTGTACCGAAACGGCTCGGCGGAGATTCGAACCTGCAACACTTGGATTACGAGTCCGGCGCTCTACGAACTGAGCTATTCTGGCCCCCTAAGCTTCCTTTCAGTTTCAGCTGCACCAATGAGATACAGACACCTGCAGTCTTTGCTGAGAAATTTGAGCAATGCTCTCGAGGATCCATCACCAAGCAGAAACTCTACGGTATGGCTCCAGTCTTCCCACTCAAGTCCAGTCCTGTCATGCAGCGTCTGATGAAATCCACTTGATCATCAACACTATAAGTAAAAACAAAAAGCGATATGTCTCAAAGAGACTGAGGTTCCCTGAAGACAGGAAATACAGTGACTACGCACATGCAAGATACTCACAGATGCTGGACTCGCTGAGCCAGAACCGACAGGAAGGAATCAAAGCCTTGGGCAGTGACACAGGACACGCAGCACACCTCCACACTTGCATCCTCAACACTTGGTAACAACCTCTGGTGTTGGGCAGGCACCAGGTCCACCTTGTTGAGGGCCACAATCACATCGTGGGGGACCACTGACGGAGACGCTGGTGTGGTTCTTGGACTTCCCTCCCAAAGTTCCGCCCTCTGCTTTTCAGCCCACCTGTCTGGAGGGCTCCCCTTGGACACCTGTTTCTCTGAACTGTCCACACTCTCCACCCTACCTGAGTTCTTTTTATCTGCTCCAACTGCGGCAGTATGTGCAGAATCGTTCTTTACAAAGTGTGGCTCGCTGATTGCGGCACTTGAGTCTGCATACAGTCCACCTTTACAGCTGGAAACAGATGCCTGTCTTTGTTCATCATGGTCAGATCCAGAATGGACAACGTCCCATGGCTGCACTGACCCACACTCTGATAATCTCTCTCCTCTTGGACTGACGGCAGATGTGTGACCACGGCGATGACTGACAGTGTCCAGATACTCTGTGTCATCGTGTCTGGCAGATGAGTTGAGAAGAGAATCTTGTGAGATCAGGTCTGATCTTGCCCCACCATTAGAGCCGAGGTTTGAGCTCCTGCCAACGCCCAGTTCTTGGAGGTGACCGCTGACAAACTGAGTCCATGACAGACTGTGTGGCTTGGCTGGCAGAACAACAGAGGCGTCCAGCACCAGCACCTTCAGGTCAGCCTGGACTGCCCTGCACACACACACACACACACACACACAACGGGAACACGCATGCACACACACACACACACACACACACACACAACACACACACACACACAAACACAAACACACATGTACACACACACACAACACACACACACACACACACACACACACACACACACACACACACACACACACATCTCTGAATCATCATACTGAAGACCAGGCTTTGGGTTTGGAGTGAGTGCAAAAATACTGACATTCACCATGCATATTTTTTAATTTCTCCTCAAGGGCAGACTTAATTTCAGGCCTCGACTTCTGTACTGCTTTAGCTGTATGTACTGCTTTAACTGTATGTACTGCTTTAGCTGTATGTTCTGCTTTAGCTGTATGTACTGCTTTAGCTGTATGTTCTGTTTTAGCTGTATGTACTGCTTTAACTGTATATACTGCTTTAACTGTACGTACTGCTTTAACTGTACGTACTGCTTTAACTGTATTACTGGCTTTAGCTGTATGTACTGCTTTAACTGTACATACTGCTTTAACTGTACGTACTGCTTTAACTGTACGTACTGCTTTAACTGTATGTACTGCTTTAGCTATATGTACTGCTTTAGCTGTATGTTCTGCTTTAGCTGTATGTACTTCTTTAGCTGTATGTACTGCTTTAACTGTATGTACTACTTTAACTGTATGTACTGCTTTAGCTGTATGTACTGCTGTAGCTGTATGTTCTGCTTTAGCTGTATGTACTGCTTTAACTGTATGTACTGCTGCAATTTTAGGCCTCGACTTCTGTAATGCTTTAGCTGTATGTTCTGCTTTAGCTGTATGTTCTGCTTTAGCTGTATGTACTGTTTTTAACTGTATGTACTGCTTTAACTGTATGTACTGCTTTAGCTGTATGTACTGCTTTAACTGTATGTACTGCTGCAATTTTAGGCTTCGACTTCTGTACTGCTCTGCTTTAGCTGTATGTACTGCTTTAACTGTATGTACTGCTTTAACTGTATGTACTGCTTTAGCTGTATGTACTGCTGTAGCTGTATGTTCTGCTTTAGCTGTATGTACTGCTTTAGCTGTATGTTCTGCTTTAGCTGTATGTACTGCTTTAACTGTATGTACTGCTTTAGCTGTATGTACTGCTTTAACTGTATATACTGCTTTAGCTGTATGTACTGCTTTAGCTGTATGTACTGCTTTAACTGTATGTACTGCTTTAGCTGTATGTACTGCTTTAACTGTATGTACTGCTTTAACTGTATGTACTGCTTTAGCTGTATGTACTGCTGTAGCTGTATGTTCTGCTTTAGCTGTATGTACTGCTTTAACTGTATGTACTGCTGCAATTTTAGGCTTCGACTTCTGTACTGCTTTAGCTGTATGTTCTGCTTTAGCTGTATGTACTGCTTTAGCTGTATGTACTGCTGTAGCTGTATGTTCTGCTGTAGCTGTATGCACTGCTTTAACTGTATGTGCTGCTGTAGCTGTATGTACTGCTGCACCCATCTGTGAAGCCAGGACCTGATCACAGCCACTTACACAACACAACACGCTCGTCATAATGCTATCAAAGTAAAGACGTATGCTTTCACAAATTTTAAAGTATCTTTTGAAAGACAACAATTATCCGTCGATTTGTTAATTAACCCATTGACTGCCCTTGCACGAACAGCGTTCGTGATGGTTTCGGGAAAGCTGTGTGCCCTTGCACGAACGGCGTTCGAGATAATTTCGTCATCAAAATTTGGCAATTTAAAGAAGGGAGGCAAGGAGAAAAAATGGTTTAAACGGTTGCAGGGACCCTAAAGGATGGTTTCTTCCCTTTCACGGGTTGCTGACTGACCGGCTCGCGTCCGTTCGGACGATAACTTCGGCAAGGTTCGGCTGAGTCATTCTCGGTTGAAGATGGCGAGTCGAGCAGGCAGTTCGATCAGGCACGTGCTGTTTTCAAATGATCTAATGCTCTTGAAGTGCTTCAAGAAGTTATCCGAGACCGTGAAAGCGATGACGAAGACTTCAAAGAAGTGGAATGAAGCGATTCGGAGGAGGAATAAAGCGATCACAATCAACATCACCTTTTGCTATCGGAGATTGGTGTTGATGACGAAGCTGATCCCCGACTTCAAACCGAGCGATACCGGCGCAAGTGGGGCCGAATCGGAGAGTGACAAGCCGATTCCGTCTATGTCGAGTGCCCCCTCCCTCCTTTCGTGAGAGGTTGGGAGGAGAGTCGAGGAAAGGGAGGGGGTTTAGGACAACGGCGAGGGTCCAGTGTGAGGGGGAGTGGCAGAGGAAGAGGGTGTGGCACTCGTCAGTCTGAACTTGTTTCAGAATGGACAGAGGCCAGTGCTGATCGCCCAAATCTCAACCTTTCTTTCACAGGTGATCCAGGTATCAAGGTAAACATTGGCAATTTCAAGCCTATGGATTTCATGGAGTTGTTTTTGTGGTGTGTGTGTGTGTGTGTGTTGTGTGTGCTTGTGTGTGTGTGTGTGTGTGTGTGTGGTGTGTGTGTGTGTGTGTAAGGTGTTTGTGCATGATGTGTGTATGTGTGTGTGTGTGAGAGAGAGAGAGAGAGAGAGAGAGAGAGAGAGCAGTGCTTGTGCATGGTGTGGGTATACATTGTGTGTGTTTGTGTGTGTGTGTGTGTGTAGGTGTGTGGTGTTTGTGTAGTGTTTGTGCATGGTGTGTGTGTGTTGTGTGTGTGTGTGTGTGTGTGTGTTGCTTTTGAATATGGTGCTTGTGCACAGTGTGTGTGTGTGTGTGTGTGTGTGTGTGTGTGTGTGTGTGTACCCAAATGTGTGTCAGTCAGCTATAACTGGCATTTACTGGCAGTAATGTGGGATCCTGATCCTTCTGTCCATAGGTTCTATGGTGTGGTGTATTCTCTGCGACACCGGTGTATTTTTCAGTTGTTAGTGTGCTTTCATCATCTGTGGTGTGGCCTTTTGTAGCTCAGTCATATCTTTAGCAGTCTCTTTTTTTTTTTGGTGTGATTGGTTTTGCAATGTTTTATTTATTACCTTCTGTGGTGATGGCTTTTTATCAATCGCACTTAATTCGTGAGTGAACCAAACCACATGTGTGAAAGAAAACTGACAGAATAATTGGAAGTTACTTACACATAGTGTTGTTATTGTTAGTTCATCTCTGCTAAACAAGACCAATTCCCAAGAGGCTTGCAAGATGTGCAGACTGATGCTGTGGATAATGTGCAATTCCCTTCTTCTTTCCCTTGTTACCTGGGCTGGAGTGCCCCCTATGATATGGGTTGCTAAACATTTTATGCATTGTCAAGCTTTATTGTGAATACAGATGTTTGTCCTGAAGTTCAAAGGATACTAACACCAGTTTTTGTGGTATTTCATTGTGATTTTAGTGCTATAGTTTTGTTTATGTTCTGAAAGTGTCTGTTTTTCAAACAAAACATTCATCATTATATATATTTCTGGTCTACTCATTACAAACAAAATCAAACTATTGTGATATCTGGCTGTAGCCAAGGATATAACAAGAAAATTTTCCAAGTATCTAAGATATATGTCAAGAATTGAAAGAGCAGTGGGCATATCAGTGAACCTACCTAAGAAAACAAAATTGTGTCCCTTGATACCTGGATTGTACTGTACCCCAGAAATGCATAAATTTATCATATAAAACAACAATTGTGGGTTGTAAATTCACTACCAAATATTTACACAGGTGTTCAGTAAACACTAAAACCACTTTTGGCTGGGTTTGTATGTTTTTTGTTTTGCTGCTGTGGGTTTTTGTATGCTTGCAAAATATAATTTTTTTAAGAAGTTGAATTATAAGATTATTTATTATACTCAGAATGAACAAAATCAAATATTATTTGCAGATATTATAGCCCTGGGCATAAGAAGAAAACATGCCAAAAATCTAAGAGATATCTCCACAAATAAATGAGCACTGATCAAATTAGTGAACCTACTGCAAAAAGTCAAATTTTGCTCCGGCACACAGAAGTGCAAAACTGATACAAAATAGCAGCAGTCAAGGGGTTAAAGACAAAAAGACTGGTTTCTTTAATGAAAAAGAGCCATCAAATGTCAACTTTTCAACATGTTATCTCTCCAATTTGTCTAAAAGATCAATGAAAACATGAAAAGTTTCAATTTTAGATTGTCCGCTCAATTCAAATAAGGTATCTCCTTAGTCTAGCTAGACAGATCAGATCCTCCAGGATATCATAAGAGAGCTTCAGTTTAAAGTACTGGGCTCCTAAACAAATCTGGTAATGCAGTGGATCCCCTCCCACTGTGGCATTATGGGTGACGAGGAAGCTGACGAATCCTCCAAGCCAGGCAGCAAGCAGGAACAAACTGCCCACCCAATGCCATATGGAGAAGTCAAGACCCCCCCCCCCCCTCCTTAAAAGCCACTTCAAAAACACACAGAGACAGCGTCTGCAGACAGTACCCGTGGAGGATGGCATGGAAAGGAGGCAAGAGGTCACCATCTTCAGACTGAGAGCAGGACCACTGCCAGCTCCTCTCATATCTCTGCAGACTAAGCATGCCTAATGTGGATGAGTTTCCGTGCAGCACTGGTTCACACATGCCAGCCCTCCTTCCCCAGTAATGTCCCACCTTGAACACCTCACCACAGGTAAACCTGGCCCGGCACACTGGACCTTAGGAAGAAGCTGTGGGGGATTGGTGATACCACACAGGCTGATGGCAGAGACTGCCCACAACACCAGACTGCCCATTCAGTATGGCCAGGAACGCAGAAAGAAGAAGAAATAGGTATCTAGCAAATGAAAAGACGGACATAATCAAATGTCTGGAAACAATGTGTCACTATGCAACAGTCTGTTTCTTGCACCTTGGCTTACGGCTGTGTCAGACCAACTGACATGGGCTAGAACGCCAAGACTACATCAAAGTATTTTTAGGCTCTGCATACTTTTGCGGGTATTGTCTCCAGTCATGACAACCTCCTAGCATAACAATATCGGACTCCAAAATCCCTCGAAGTCGGAGTGTGGCTGCCCATGTGGTGAGGTAATCAAAAACGGTCACACACGTAATGTTCGCATCCCTGGCTGATGCATTTGTACCATAGTGTTTAAGTACTTCGGCTGTTTGGATAATCCCTGGAGTCTTTTAGCCAGGGTACAAAGACAACAACAACAACTACAGACTGTTTCTTCACAACTGGCCAGTAAAAGCAAACGGGTCAGCCGTTCTTCCTGACCAGTTTCCAAAGACAGCCAACGGTAATGGACACTATGATTCCCTTGGTCCCTGTGGTGATGACGGAGGCTCTTTCAGGGCAAATAACTCCTCTAACTTCTGGAAGTAACTTCCTCTTTCCTGTCACTCTGACTCTTGTCTTTTTTCTTTTCCTTTTTTTTTTTTTTTGCCTTCCTTTACTGTCATCTGCTGGTTTTTGTTTTTTTTGTTTTGCCTTTGTGGACCATTCTCCTGTCTTTGTTTTTGTTTTGTTTTGCCTTTGTGGACCATTCTCCTGTCTTTGTTTTTGTTTGTTTTGCCTTTGTGGACCATTCTCCTGTCTTTGTTTTTGTTTTGTTTTGCCTTTGTGGACCATTCTCCTGTCTTTGTTTTTGTTTTGTTTTGCCTTTGTGGACCATTCTCCTGTCTTTGTTTTTGTTTTGTTTTGCCTTTGTGGACCATTCTCCTGTCTTTGTTTTTGTTTTGTTTTGCCTTTGTGGACCATTCTCCTGTCTTTGTTTTTGTTTTGTTTTGCCTTTGTGGACCATTCTCCTGTCTCTGTCGTGGAAACTCATATTAACTCTTTTCTGCTACAGCAGTTAATGACATACCAGGTTTTTTTGTTGCCATCTAGAATAAAAAAAATGAGGAAGTGAAACTTGTAGGTACTGTCCAGAGTGGACTTTGAACTGTCCATTCAGCAGAGTGTATTTGCCCTATGACCTTTTAATGTGAGTTTTTTTGAGGTACTGAAATGTGTGTGTGTGTGTGTGTGTGTGTGTGTGTGTGTGTTTTCCTTTTGTTAACCTGGGGGTGTAAAACTAAGGGGAACTACTGGTGCTCTCAGTGTCACCTTCAAATATCCAGACATGTTTACCCCAAATTCATATACCTGTAATATCTCAGACAAAAACCTGTAATTAAAAAAAACCCCTGTAATGTTCATAATCGTAATACTTTTGCAACTTTTGAAGATTTGGAAGAGCCGGCCATTGGCACGTAAGACCGCTTCGTTTCCATCTTTGACAAAGTGAATAAAGCACGGCATGCTGGGAAATGTCATCTTACTGCTTTTGACCAAAACAGTAGCAGACGAAACTTCTTGTTTAACAGTTTTCTTTTTAAAAATTTTTTTTTCCCCATAATATTTGTTTTTTCCGTAATTCCCATAATTTCGATTTTTTTCTTTCCGTAAACATTACGGTCAAATCGCAAGGGTAAACAGGTCTGAATGTCGGTAAGCCAGCCACGATGTCATAACCACATTTTGTTTTCTGTTTTTTTAAATTTTTTTTTATCAGACTTTTTTGTTTGTTTGGTTTTTTTTGTCTGACTTGTTTAGCGCTGAATTTTTCTTTTTTCTTGTTCCAGTTTGACAGCTCTGAGAAGGCTCTTTACAGTCAGCCAGGCTACAATGATCTAAGTTCTACAAGATTTCATCGGCACATGTTCTGCTCAGTGACTGCTCAGAACACCTGCACATTGAGTTAACGGGGGCTATCATGTAAAAAAATCAGCACCATCCTAGACTTCAGTCTGCGATGCTGAGTCTCGTGTCACAACAGTTTATGGTCAAATCGGTGTCTGTTTCTAGCTGCCAACCCTCTGTACCTGTTCAGCGCTCGGCGCACTCCTTCCTGTTCCACCAGATCGCTGGTCTCTCTCAGTCCTGCTGTGTCGCTAAGCACCACGGGGTAACCGGCCAAGTTGACGGCCGTCTCCACGATGTCACGCGTTGTTCCCGCCGTGGGAGACACAATGGCCGCTTGTCTCTGGCCTGCAAATAATGACGTCAGATTTGCGTTCGCATCAGCTAGAGCTCCAGTGTCTCTCCTCCTGACAAACAACAGCAAGATAAGATTGTATTCACACAAAGAAACAAGCAAATCAACAAGTCCCCTTCTGCTTCCATCCCCCCCCCCCCCCCCCCTTATACACAACAAGCACATTCTTTATCTTGCTGTCTGTGAGACAAAAGCTCTTCACTTTCAATATACATTTCAGCAGTGAAATGAGTGAATGCCTGCAGTAACAGAGACTGAGAACACACATCCTGTGTAAACAGAAGGACAGTGGTGACAAATATTAAGAACAGACAAAATACGTGTCAAACACAGAGTGAGTGTCTGGCAACAGAGACTGAAAACACAATCCTATGTAAAAACTGAGAGTGAGCGCAGTGACTGAGAGTGAGGAAGAAACAACCCGTGTAAACCACAGAGTGACTGCCGTGACAGAGATTGAGAACAGATAAACCTGTGTAAAAAAAGATATAGAGACAGTAGTGACAGAGACTGAGAATAGACGAACCTGTGTAAAAAAGATATAGAGACAGCAGTGACAGAGACTGAGAATAGACAAACCTGTGTAAAACTGAATGAGAGCAATGACAAGAGATTGAAAACTGACAGATCTTTGCAAAACATAGACTGAGCGCAGTGTGAGACTGACATCAAAGAAACCCATGGAGTGCGAAACAGTGCAAGCACAGTGACACAGTTTGAAAACAGAGAAACTCATGTGTAGCAGAATGAGTGGTTACATGCCCTTGACACCCTAAAGTACGGGTGATGAGTTGGAGTTACAGGATGAGAGAAAACATCCAGATGGCACTATTGTGTAGTGAGCCTGTTGATAAGACTCACACAAGGCGTTCAGAAGACTGCTCTTCCCCACGTTGGGTTCACCTATGATGGCCACATGGACGCCATCCCTCAGTCGCTCTCCTCGCCGGTTGTCGGACAAATGATGATCCAGTTCCTGACACAACTTCTTCACTTCAGCAGTGGCTGAGAAAAAAGAGCACAAAAAAAATCACATGATGCTCAGCGTAACTGTAAGAATTACGGATGGCTGACCAGTTGAAGTATGCATTACTGTAGAAATTGTGTTATAATTCACATAGCAGTAAAATGATCCCTTAAACTGGCTGGTGACAATCCCTGGAACATCAAATATGTGGACTGAAGAACAAGAACATCTAGAATTTGATTAACATTCTTTAAATCTAAAAACACGCTTTCTAATTCATCTTTGCTACATTACCTTTTAATTTAGTAGCGGTGTGATAAAGTTTAAATTTTCCCTCCCCCTCCCCCAACAAACTTTAGTATGCCAAAGTTATGACTTCAGCAGGAAACAGAATTTTCTTTATATGCATGTGACCTTCAATCTAAGGGAAATTACTGAGGCTGTGTACCTTCCCAGGTTAATTCTATGCAGTTCCCACATATTGAAAACCGTATAACTTCCTCTCTGACAGAATTGTTCTGAGGCAGGTCAGAGGTTGTTCTTTCCCAAAACAAGACGGCTAAACGAAGGCAATTCTGATTTCGAGAGCAAGTCAGACCTGCAATATGATGAAGGAATAATCTAATTTCCCAAAGTGTATTTGCTGACGGACAGAAGAAACATTATAAGATAAGCATATATAGCTTTCATTTTTTTTTTTGTCTTGCACGTACAGCATTTAGTGAAATAACTTAAAAAATTTCACATACTTACGAGTAAGACTCCTGAAAATTCTGTCCAGAAGTCAAAAGAGAAACACACAATCAAATTTTTCTAATCATGTGTAAATTGTACGGTTTGGTCATTTATTACTATATATTGAAATCCTTTTTTTCACGAATACTTACCTGAACAGATACCTGTTCTCCCTCCTACTCACATGTACTAGGGGACAAGTATGAAAAATGACTGTATCTTAGGAATGCCGATGGAAGCCTTCATAAGGCAAAGAATATGCACTCTGAGTTGTCTTTTCATGAAAACTGGAGTTACTTTTTTTTTCTTCTCAATTTTGGGTTTTGCAGGCTAGGGGTTTCAGCCAAACTAACAGTAACAGCCAATACCACTGGACTGAGAAAGGCTCCTTTTAATGTGAACATTGTTAAGGTAGTTTGGCTGATTTCACCTTTCTCTCTCTCTCACACACACAAAGAAAAGTGCTGACATTTTTGCTCCAAATCACATACACACACACACACACACACACACACACACACACACACACACACATATACACACACACACACACACACGCTGCACACACACTTAATTTTTTTCAGCTTGTAACTCTTTAAAGTAAACAAACAACCTGAAGAATGAACAAGTGCAAATACACACAGAGATATCCAACTGACAGCGACAATTAAATCTCTCACAATCTGCTTGAAAGAAAGAAAGAAAGGAAGAGAAGAAGGAATGTACAGAAAGAGTTTACCCAATTCTAAGGCGTCCTCTTCAATATTTTCCTCTTCGCTGAAGTCAATGAAAGCCTCAACACTTGCCAGACACTGAAAAAAAAAAGAAAAAAAAGAATTCAAGTGTGACAATCCCGGTCCAGATTCACATCAAAATTCAATGGATTCTTCTATGAGTCATATTTCATCTTTCAGTCAAGTTTCACTAAAAATTGGTACTGTCATTTTTTACATCATGTTGCTGGTGAATTTTGGGTCCTACCAAAACTGATCAAATTCACCCTCAGGCCACATTTAATCTTTCCACAAAGTGTTGTTTGTTTGTTTGTTTGTTTTTTAAATCTACAGACAATAGACAAACCAACAGCCAACAGTAGCAGTGCAGCTTCCTTGGCAAAAGTGATAAACAAAGAAACAAACTAGAAGGGGGCTAGGGACAGTGTAGACCTCTGCCAAGGTTGAACAGATCCTGGATATGCACTTTGATCCAACCTGCAGTGTGGATCCACATCAGAACGTACAGCGTTCCTCCATGGGCAACAGTCCATACTTTTACAAAGTTTTGCTGAAATTGATTCTCTCAGTAATTTTTTTTTCTGTTTAAACTGATATTGCTGTCTGATCCCGGATATGGGTCTGGATACAGATCTCTGCCAACATTCAATCAGTTTGTCCTTGTTACATATTCCATCTTTCCACCAAATTTTGTGGTAACTGGCTCAGCAGTTTTTGCATTTTCCTGCTGAGGGACAGACTGACAAACCATCCAACGGATGTAGATGAAAACATAACCTCCTATGTTAAGGTAATAAATGAATAATCAAATCATGAGATTGGCACCACCAGGGAATCAACCCCCTACTGCCCCCTGCTGTTTCTGGCACATGTCAGGAACTGAAGATGGTAAAGATGAGGGCAGCACCAGAAAAATGGCTGGGTCATGACGGGGTGTAAACCTGAAGAACTGTATGAAAACTGGGATGTACAGACCTAGAAGAAAAAGATACACCCGAAGGTGCTGGTGGGACCCAGAGAAGTACTGTCCTCAACTGCCGAACCAACCAGCTGGGAGCAATCTTGTATCACCCTTGGAAGCCTGCGCTGTGTTCACAAAGGGACATAAGTACTCCCTGGCAGATGCCATTGTGTAATGGCCACTGGATAAGACACGACAGAATCTCCACAGGGGTGTTCCTATGGATGTACCAGCCCATGTTTCATGTCTGCAGAGCCCACCGGTGAGAACCACCACTTTAAAGCAACTGCAATGTGCATCCCGCAGCCAAACTTGATGCTGTTCTACTGACAGGTGATGACAGTACAACTCCAGACACTGCCAAGCTTTCGCCATGAAGAGAATCCCCGATTAGTCTTTCCTGTGTCAACGGGACTTTTCCTGTGATCAATGGGTCTTTCATCACCATCATTGAGCCTTTTGCCTAAGTCGGTCAAAAAGCAGACAAGAAAAAGATACACCTGAAGGTCCAGGTGGGACTCAGAGAACTACTACCTTGGAAGTATTAGAAGAAGAGGGCAGCACCAGAAGAATGGATGGGTCATGACAGGACGCAAACCTAGCACAAAGCTAGCTAAGATGTCACAGATATTGGGTAATCATGTGCTGTGTTCTGCGAGGTACGAACACCTCATGTAGTTTAACAGGAGAGGACAGAGAGAAGCCAGTTGCTGGAAAAGCCACAAGGATCCAATGATCAGTGCATACCTTCAACAGCCTGGCCCTCCAGTCAGTGTACATACTGCCAAGGTCTCCCTCCATCTGTCTCAAGGCTTGGCGTCGCTGAGCCGATGTTTCTGCGTGAATGAGGTCACCGAGGCCCTCAACTTCCGTTAAGTCCATCTTACCATTCAGGAATGATCTGTCCAACAAAAGGAGAACTTCTCTTATTGTCATTAAGACTACCGCACGTGGTAGTGGTATTATAAATGACTATTATTTGTATTAAGCACGGTTACAATGGAACGGCGCTGTCTAAATGTAAGGAGGTAAAGAAGAATACTACCAAACACACTGCAATGAAAATGGAGGCATTCAAATGATGGTCAACTGTCGATGAGGCATCCTAGTTATTACAGTATCCTACAACGATGAATGTAGCCCAGTTCTTCTGACAATCTGCCTCAGAGACTTCTGGACACATGCAGGAGTGTCTCAAGGCACTTTCCTCCAACCCATTCTGTTTAAGAAAATGCATCTGTTGGAGAACATAAGACATGAAACTTGCCAGAACTTTCACACTCCATTAGACAGTGTCTTACCCTGAAAATTTCAGACACAGTAACTAAAACAAAGCAAGATAAACAACACTCAGGACAACGAAAATGAAGAACGAGCATTCACTTATTTTTTGTCAAATTCAGCACTAGGTGGGCATTGAATCAACCCTGAGTGTTGTTTATCTTGCCTGAAGACCTAAGAGATTGAAACGCGTTGTGTTTTGTCTTGTGATTCGTTTGTCCATGTTGTTTTGCAGAGTCATCATAAACACTTTTTAAGATCTGTTATACTAGTTCAGTCCATTAATACAAAATCCATTCTAAACAATTAATTATGTAAAGGACTGATATGGCCAATTTCTACCCCCCCCTCCACCCCTTGCACAACCACCACCCCCACCCCATCCACGCCCCTCTCCTAAAAAAAAGTATAAAACAGCAAGCAAGAGTCCATTGCACCCCTCCCTCTTTATTTATTTTTTTAAATAAAGAACCTGGAAAAAATTCAAAGTGAACCATTTTTCACACCATGGCACAAACTTGTCTACCTGAACCATTTCTCACAGCATGGCACAAACTTGCTGTTCACCTTTTTGTGAACTCCCCTGCCTCTGCAGGCTGAAGACCTTGTAGTGATCCCAATGCTTCCAATATGGCCGACACCACAGCAGTGCCCCCATGCACATGGAACTCGGCACAGTCCTCCCCTGTGAAACTGCTTGGCCCTGGTCATAGGTACAATGATTGACAGTTATCAAATCACACGCTTCTAAATCAAAAATATCTTTTCTTGCTCAAAATCGTACTTGTTCTGAATATACACATATTTCAACTGAAAAAGATTTATGATGGTAACAAACGTGTGTCTTTACAATGATCGACAGTAATCACATCACACGTTTCTGAATCAAATTATCTTTTCTTGTTCAAAATCGTACTTGTTCCTGAACACATATTTCAACTGAAAAAGATTTATGATGGTCAGAAATGTGTTTCATTATAATGATTGACAGTTTTCACATCACATGTTTCTACATCAAAATATTTTTTCTTTTTTAAAATCATATTTGTCCTGAACATATATTTCAACTGAAAAAGATTCAGGATGGTTAGAAACGCATGTCCTGCCAAGCTGATCTGTTTACGGTGGATGTTTCAACAAAGTCCTAGTTTAAAGTCCCCCTTTTTTGTGCTGATGTCATTGACTGGGTGGTGTTCACTGGGGCAGGGCTTCTTTTCAAGAAAGCGTGCATAAAGGTAAAAACAAATATCTTCACGTCTGTATGTACATCCCTAAGTGTCCGTGTGTGAGTGTGTGTGTGCAGGTGTGTGTATGTGTGCATGCATGTGTGTGTGTGCGTGAGTGATGTGTGCGCGCACGGTGCATATGTGTGCGCATGTAAATAAGTGAGTGTAGTGTATGTCAATGTGTGTGTGTTTGTGTGTATGTGCGCGTGTGTGTGTGAACAAGCGTGTGTATGTGTGTGTGCAAGTGACTATGTGTGTATATATATGTGTGTGTGTGTGTGTGTGTGTGTGTGTGTGTGAGAGAGAGAGAGAGAGAGAGAGAGAGAGAGAGAGAGAGCCAGCGCGTGCGTGTGTCAGTGTGTGTGTGTGTGTGTGTGTGTGTGTGTGTGTGTGTGCGTGCGCGCGCGCGTGCATGCATGTTTCGTGCATTGGAAATGCCGACCTGGGAACCAGAGCACCAGCCCCTGTCTATCATCTCGCCGCTGCCTGGGTCCCACAGATGTTTCAACACGGCACGTCGAGGTTCGGGCAGCGAGCGCAGTCCACACAATTGTTTCACGGCCTCAGAACACGAAGGCCCCGACACGCGAATCACCGCCACTCCACATCGTCCGTGACCTGACGACAGAGCGTAGATGGTCTTTGAAACGACAGGCTTCGTTCTCATGAACGATCTCACTGGAACGGCAAATACTGTCTGCCGCTGACCCTTCAATAATGTGTAAATCGTTTTGACTAGCATCGTGAAGCCATGTGTCTCCCCGCTGAAAATTCGCCTTACATTGAAGGCCACAGATTTTCGTGACGTCACGCACACTTTTTGCTCTCTCTCAAACACACACACACACACACACACACACACACGAGGACAGAGATTTTTCTTCTTGTTTATATGATATTAGTTTTGTTTGAAAAGTGTGCAGAGTTTGAAGAATACAGACTTGAAGATGAAAATCTTTATCCAGATAAACTATGAAATCGAAAAGAGGCGAGGAGGAAGGAAAGGAACTACAAACAAAGTTATGAGGATTAGAAAAATACATCGGTATAAAATTGTGTGCAAAACGTAGTACACAGCGGAAGTGGGAAATTCACATGCCGTCGATGTGACAGACAGAGCAATTTGCCACAATGACGAAAAGCCAGGTCTGAATGCGTTTTTCAAGAGTGAAAATACATCGTGCAAACAGTATTTCTCAATGCAGTTCAGGTTTGATTTGGATAACTGTCAGGAACAGATTATTCCAGACCCACTCTGTTAGAGAGCAACTTTTAATGGATTTAATCAGTTAACTAATCAGTAATTATTCATTAATTTTTGTTAATAACTGACCATGATAAAGCAAAATTTTCAAGGCTGATTTAGGCAAATACAGTAAGAGGTCAAATCTTAACAAGTAGGGTTATGCTTGCTTCCATAATGAAGAAAAAGACTGGGTATTTACTGCATAAAGTCCCATTTTAAGAAAAATAAGATTTGTTTGTGGTACCTTTATGATGTGAGTTGATGAATCAACTCATCCTGTATTGGTTGGTAGCCAGTATGACACATTTTTTTCTTTGCTTTTTTTTTTTTTTTTTTTTTTTGCATCTTTAAGATCTATGCAAATACTACTCCATGGAATGTGTTACTGTGCATTTGGACTGCTCTGTTGTAATCATTTTCTTCCTCTGACCCATACTGTACAATAAGATTAGTCAACACTTTTAAGAACTTGACTTGCCAGTAAAAATCTCTCTGTTTGATGGTTTCACTAATTAGGGGTTAGGATCAGTAAAAAAGATTTCTGGTGCTTTTTTTTAAACGACATTCTGTCTTAAGTTTAGTTTTGTTTGATGTCTTGTTACAGGCTGAACAGTTGAAAGAGCAGGGCAACACAGCGCTGAAGAAAGGCAATGCAGCGGAGGCTGTGCTGCACTACACTCATGCTGTGAAGCTGGAGCCCAGCAACCACTTGCTGTACAGCAATCGCTCCCTGGCCTTCCTCAAGTTGGACCAGTACTACCTGGCCCTGCAAGATGCTAACCAAACCATTCGTCTGCAGCCCAGCTGGCCCAAGGTAATTTTTTTGTTTTTTTTCAAAATTTTAGTTCTATTTTTTCTAATGCTGATTGTTGAGAATGAGAATGGCGAAGATGATGCTTCGGATTTCCATTCCGGTCTGAGACTGCACAACAAGGCTGTGCTGTATGTTTACTTTCATAATATATCCCATCGTCAGCCAGGCTTGAGAGATACAGACACCTGCAGTGTTGGTCAGGAAATTTGAGCAAAATTCTCAGAGACACATCGATTAAGTGAATGAAACTCGACTGTGTGGTCCCAGTCTTCCCAACTGAGCCTGTAGCAAACTCAACTCTGTGTAGGAGCCGGTCAAGGCAGAAAAACCTCACATGGCTCTGATGGGAATTGAACCCTTGACCTCCCAGCCAGGAGTCCGCAAAGCTAACCACTTTGCCACAGTGGCTGATGTAATTTCTTGGCATAGCTTATTGGTTTGTCAAATGATTTGCCATTTTTAGGGTTTTTTTTTTGTGTTTTGTTTTCCCTAGATGAGAAGGAGTAGTGGGGAGGCAGAACAGGAGCAAGTTTACACTACAAAGCAAAGACTAAGTTGTAAATTAGAGTTTAAGCATGTTAATTGATTGTTGTAGAAAACCTTTGTGAAATAGCTAAATGCTTGGAGATTCTACTGTAGCTGTGCCTTCTGTTTTCTTTGCAAGTCTTAATTGTTGAAGGCATCTGGGTTAAAACTTGTGACATTGAAACACTTGTCAGTGTTGCATATCATCAAATAAGGAGAGTAACTCAGTAATCTTTTTCTGTTTTCTGCATTGAGACAGTTTCTCAGAACCCAGGCTAAAGCTTTATTTTCTCAGAAACCAGGCTATATTTTCATTTTCTCAGAATCCAGGCTACAACTTTATTTTCTCAGAATCCAGGCTATAACTTTATTTCAGATTTTTAAACATGCTAAGAAACATATATGCGTTGATTTCCCTGCCATTATAATCTCCATTCTTATTCATCCCCAACACATGCGATATGGTATAGTCATTATAATAAATGTGGGGATTGAGTGACAGTTTGTTTATGCTGTGCGGTTATTCTGCTTCTTGTGACATAGAAGGAGACCCCCATCCCCATAGTTTTGCCTCTTATATGTCAAACCAAAGAAAGTGTGTGTGGATTTTAGAGATTTTCACAAGTTTCTGTGTCAGATATGTTATACTTAGGGGGCCAGGTTACTCAAAGACATTGTACATGGTATGTCAGTGATAGTAGATAGTAGTCAGTGTAGCAGAATGTTGCTTCATGGAGATGTTTCACGATGAATGTTGCACATCATTCCCTCAGGGACACTTCAGGAAAGGGGAAGTGGAATTCAAGGCTGGGCAGTACAATCTGGCTCTCATGTCCTACAAGGTCAGTTCCCACGCTCATCATCATCATTCATTTATCATCAGATCAAAGCAGTTCCCACACTCATCATCATCATTCATTTATCGTCAGATTAAAGCACGGCTTTCATGTTGTAAGGCTTAAGATGTCAGTAGACAAGCTATCATGTTATAACAAATCTTAAATGAATGTTAATGAACCGCCAAAAAACGGGGACAAACGAATCACAAGACAAAACACGACACGTTTCAACCTCTTAAATCTTCTTCAGGCAAGATACAAAACAATCATTACAACAAAAATGAACGAGCAATCACTTAAATTCAGTCTCTTCAGTGCAAGATAAGCGTTGAATGAAAACAAGGCTGTCAGAAGGGAGATAATGTGTGAGTCAAGGCAGCAATGATGATATTTTTTTGATTCGTTTGTCCACGTTTTTTGGGCGGTTCACTAACATTTATTTAAGATTTGTTTGGATTTCCACCTGCAGTCGTCTCATTTTGCAACTAGATCTATCATGTTATAACCATAAATTGTTGTTTGATTCCTTTTCAGGAGATGGTGTTTTTTTTTTTTCTTGTGATGTAATGTTTCTTTTTTTCTTGCATGAGTTTGACAGCCTTGAAAAGGCTCTGTGCAGTCGGCTAGGTGATATTTTTTTTTCAGACTGAAACTGAAGATTAAATTAGAAGTTATACTGACATTTTAACAAGAAAACAACAAAATAGAACCATTCAGAGTAACGTAATGAAAATCATCTTCATGGTCATGTGTGTTGATTAATCTCAACCCTGTGTCTTTGTTTATTGTTATTGTAAAGTCATTAATTACCAGTGATTTGTATATCAAAACACTGAAATAAATGTTTTACAAGTACGCTGCAACAATGATAGTAGCACTACTTAAAGTTAAACTATATCGACATGAGCGAAAAGTAATGAAATGATGAAATCAAGAGGATTCATTTAGATGGCGCTAAGATCAGACTCAGAGCTCTGCTACTGTAGTTTACAGATAACAGCATTTAGTAAAGTTTTCATATGCTCAATAAAGTGTCTAATAAATTTTATTTACATGCTTGATATACAGAGGGACATATTTACAGTTTTAGAAAGGACAAAGGGATGAACCATACTGCAGCAGTTTGAATTTGAATTGGCTGTTGTGCTGGTCTTTATCTCAGGTAAGAAGACTGACTTAGCCACAGGTCACAGGGTTGCTATTAGCAAAGGTTTGAAAATGTAGCCTCTGCTGGGAGGGACTGTACAGAGCAGAGAAGAAGAACACGTTGTCGCACAACTTTGACAGAAACAGTTTCAGGAAAAGAGGAAAGAAAAAGCTGTGTGAAATTCCATCAGGCAGCACCACGCAATGTCAGCTTGAAAAGGGATGCATGTGGTAAATGAAACGTGTGGTGGTTATGTTCAGCTTTATTTCATGTACTGTACATGTGTGCGTTGTGATGCTCACGTGTGTGTGTGTGTGGTGTGTGTGTGTGTGTGTGTGTGTGTGTGTGTGTGTGTTGTGTGACTGTGTTTGTGTGTGTGCATATGTGTGTGTTTGTGACTGTGTGTGTGTGTGTGTGTGTGTGTGTGTGTGTGTGTGTGTGTTGTGACTGTTTGACTCTGTGTGTGTGTGTTTGTGTTGTGTGTGTGTGACTCTGTGTGTGTGTGTGTGTGTGTGTGTGTGTGTGTGTGTGTGTGTGTGTGTGTGCAGCAAGCTATGATCTTGGACCCCACTGACCAGACACTGCAGGCAGCCATCAGTAAGACCACCAAAGAAATGACCAAAGAAAGAAAAGGTATCTGTCTGTCTTGGGTTACAATAGTAAGACCACCAAAGAAATGACCAAAGAAAGAAAAGGTATCTGTCTGTTCTTGGTTACAATCTGGAATAGACGTAATGGCAGACAAAACAAGCACCAAATTTAAAAAAAGAATTATTAGTAAGTTCACCAAACATCAAGGATAAACGAATTTGTGTTTTGATTTGTTTGTCCGTGTTGTTTGGCGCACCTACTAATTATTGTTTTTAAGATTTGTTTGAATTTTTGCCTGCAGTCACCTCACTTTGAAACTAAGGACCAACCCATTTATCTTGGAGATTTACCCTCTTTTGATAAGATGATTAATATTAAACAAAGGCACAAATTTAGGCTTGCATCATCACAACTTGTTTGAGTGGTAACTTTTTCTCTTCAGCATGTTTTGAAGGGATGCTGAAACATTTTTTTTTTGTTTCACCAGCAGCATGGCAAAGTGGTTAGTGTTGTGGATTCCTGGGTGGGAGGTTGTGGGTTCGATTTGATTTCTATCAGAGCCATTCATCTTGGGTATTCATCTCGCACCCAGATGTGAGTTTGGTTGGGCTCAGTTATGGAAGACTGGGACGGTGCAGATGAATTTCATCCACTTGATGGATGAGTCTCTGAGCATGCTGCTCAAATTTCCTGACCAACACTCCAGGTGTCTGTACCTCTCGGCCAATTTGAACCAGGATATATGTTGAAAGTAAATGTTGGTTCAAATCAAGAGTAGGAGAGTTCAGTGTGGGGAAACCACCCCTGGCGTTGTGTCATATCCACTTGACATTGACTCTGCTTCTGGTGGATTGCCAGTGCCGGTGCAGAGGCAGGATAAGCTAGAGTGTGGCTTGTCGAGGGGGGGGCAAAATGAAGGATACGGAGTAATGATACAGAAATAGACAGAAGATTTGACAGAAAAAAACACCCTTTCTTGTTTCATGTTTTCACTGTCATTCAGGTAAATGTTGTCCTGAAAGTAGAACTTAACACTTCTTAGGATAAAATACAAGTGGAGAAAATAGTTTACTTATTTAAGGTTCATATTATCACTTCTGTTGTACTCTACACTATTCATTTCCTTAAGTAGTCTTTCAAAGTTGAACACTTGCATAGCAATACAAAAGTTATCATTGTTCTGAATATTTTTAATTAAGTTTATTTCTGAATGCATGAAAATACGCTGTTTGAAACATAAAAAACAACAAATACTCAATCAAAATGGCATATTTTCAGTTTATTGTAAATCATTTTCAGGGAAGAATACAAGGCCTTGAAAATCCTAGTTGCTGAAAAACAAGAAAAAGATTTGCAGACTGAATTCTGATTCACGAAAAATCTGAATTGCCTCAGTCCAGTGTAGGATTTGGAATTCTTCCAAGTGAGTGAAAAGGGAAAACTCAAAGTTGCTGATGCAAGATACTGTGCTTGATTGTAACAAACAAACAAACCAACAAACAAAGAAAAAACAAACATAAAGAGAGAAAAGTCCTGTGTAGTAAGACGGCATTGTGTTTGTCTGCACACAGCTTTACGAGACAACCCTATTTGTTCTGTGGTGGCGGCGTGGGCATTGGCTTGCTGGTGGTATTAGCAGACCAGTTTTTAACCCCAACCCCTTCTGTGCAAGTGAGTTGTCACATGTCTCGTTCCTCTTTCTGCCTTCTCTCACAGTTATTGCATAGAACTTCTCCTCTTGTTGTTTTTTTTAGGTGTGGTAATATCTGGAGGTGTTGTATTGTGCAGTAACTTTGAATTTACTTGATGTGTCTGAAGTGTTATGGTTTGAACATCTTGTCTCTGTGTTACGCACACAGCCACCTAAAGACGGACATGAACACAAAGACACACTTACATACACACACATACATATGCGCGCACCCCCCCCCCCCCCCCCCACACACACACACACAGCCATTTGCCCTCTTTTAAAATGGATGCAGTCACACTTGACTTCAAACCTTTAATTAAATTTTTAGGAGTATGTTTAACATCTAAATTAACGTGGAACTTTCATATTCAGTAACTTCAGAACAAAGCTAGAAAAACACTAAACTTATTGCAAATTATCAGTAAACAAAGCTGGTGTCAGGATATAAACACTTTAAAACATTTAGCTGCATCACTGATCCAATCAGAATTATGCTATGCACAAGAGGCTTTCTTCAGTGCCCCTAAACACCTGTTACAAAAGCTGCAAAGCATAGATAGTAAAGCCTATAAATTATGCCTTGGTCTTCCGTTCTATGCGTCAACTTACCGAACTTACAAGGAAATTAATATTTTACCATTAGACGAACATATGTCAAATATGTAATGAAGTGTTCAGCGCTCATAGGTGTGAACAAAAATGAGATTGCTATAAAACCTGGATCTCGTTATCCAAAAAGAGCTCAGACTATTGTGTCATATTCTACCATTGGTTCTTGAACAGAAAATCTTTTGAAAGAGTCAACAGTCAGTTCTGAGACATTAGCGAAGGTGGCCTTGATTTCTCCTCCAGCTTGGGAAAGAAACAGGGCACATTTTGATCTTGATCACACTGATGTGAGCAAAACTGACCAACCAAATATTTTATCTTATTCTGTAAAGATGCATACACAAGAGAAATATCCTCAACATCTTAAAGTTAACACAGATAGTTCAGTATTGTCTAATAATCAATCATGTTATGCTTTTGTTATACCATCACAAAAGGCTGAAAAGATGTATTCCATCAGAAAAGGCAGATCATATTTTTCGCGGAAATGATAGCTGTTATTATGGCATTGTCATATTTAATTGACTTGCAACAATCAATATTTAAAGTAGTTATTTGTGTGGATTCAGTGTCTGTTCTGCAATCCATAAAATTTCCAAGAAATATGCCATCTTATTCATGTTTTGATATGTAAAGGAACTGATGTCACCTTCTGTTGGATTCCATCGCATTGTGGTATTTGGGGTAATGAGCTAGCTAATAGATGCGCTAAGAGAGGAGCCAGAAATGAAAAGTGCACCACGGTATTGAATATATCCTTTTCTTTGCCTAAATTCAATCAGTTATTAAAGCAAACCATCGGGTGCTAATTCAGAAAACACTATAAAAATACGTTGCTTGGTGTGGCTGATAAAAATACTCATTTAATTAATTATGAACATGTAAACAACATTCCTTATTTACAAGACAAAAATATGCACCAATACCGAAATTTCATTTCAGTATTTTGTAAATCAAAACTTGATGCCTTAAAACTAAATATACAAATGAAGCAAAATGTATTTGTGGAGAACGAAGAATAACCAGCAAGTATCTGCTGTTTGACTGTTTACTCTTCAAACACATTTACCACCATTATCATGCAGGTCTTTGTGTGATGTCCTTTCAGAGTTAAAGTTTGCCTTCAGTGTTGTTTTTTTTATTTAATTTGTAGTCCAGTTAAGCATTTACTTTAAGATTACTTGCAGGTATGTTGTAGGGATGTTTAGAGGGTCATTTATATGCACTTAGATAACCACATTATGCATACACTTACATAGTCACAGACGTTTGTGCATCTCTCTCTCTCTCTCTCTCTCTCTCTCTCTCTCTCTCTTCTTCTCTCTTACGACTTGTTGCTATGGAAGAGTTTAGATATCCCTAAAAAAGCTTACAATATGTTATTATCATTGCAAAATCAGAATTATGTCACATGGGTTGTCGTGTTAGAGATGTTTTATATAAATTTGGCTATGGAATAGTTTGGGAAGCACAAGGTGTGGGAAGCGTAAAATTATTTCTCTCAGAATTTAAACTCAGACTTATTGACTTATTTAAACAAGACTGGCATGCTGCACTGGAGACTTATTGACTCATTTAAACAAGACTGGCATGCTGCACTGGAGACTTATTGACTCATTTAAACAAGACTGGCATGCTGCACTGGAGACTTATTGACTCATTTAAACAAGACTGGCATGCTGCACTGGAGACTTATTGACTCATTTAAACAAGACTGGCATGCTGCACTGGAGACTTATTGACTCATTTAAACAAGACTGGCATGCTGCACTGGAGACTTATTGACTCATTTAAACAAGACTGGCATGCTGCACTGGAGACTTATTGACTCATTTAAACAAGACTGGCATGCTGCACTGGAGACTTATTGACTCATTTAAACAAGACTGGCATGCTGCACTGGAGACTTATTGACTCATTTAAACAAGACTGGCATGCTGCACTGGAGACTTATTGACTCATTTAAACAAGACTGGCATGCTGCACTGGAGACCCATAATTTTTTTGATGTATACTCAACTTTTGGTTCTACATTTTCTCAAAAGTATATTTGTTTAAGCTTAAAAATGTGTATTTGCGAAAATGTCTTGCAAGATTTCGAATTGGTATGTCTCCCTTAAAACACAGCTACTTGCAATATAAATCATCTCTAAACAACCGTAACAAAAAATTGTGTATCTGGCTCGCTCACTCTCATTGTTATGGGCCAGAGGCCTGACAATTAAACTTTTGACTTTGACTTTGACTCTCTGTCTCTGTCTAATATCACAGATGTGAACAGATGTAAAACTGAAGTACCACTACTACTACTACTACTACTACTACTACTACTACAACACACACACACACACACACACACACACACACACACACACACACACACACACACCACACATTCACACACACACACACATGCACGCATGCATGCACACATGCACGCATGTGCATGCACACACACACACACACACACACACACACACACACACACACACTCACACTCACACACACATATGAATGCAAGCATGCAAATGTTGAAGGCTGGACGGAGTGAGGAGGATGGATGGGAAAGGAGGAAAGAACAGGTGGGGAGGGGGAAAGAAGCAAACAAGAAGAACAGATGCAAGAAGAACAGATGCAAGAAGAACAGATGCAAGAAGAACAGATGCAGAAATACCTAGAGATCTGTGATTTTTAAACAAGACACATATCATTTGAACATGTACTTGCATGAAGTGAATATCTCACACGTTCATTATTTTTGTGCACCACATATCTGGCATTTCTGAAATAAATACAACGTGAACCTAACACCTATGAATGTGTGTTTCATTGAAACAGCACCCAGTGTTACATATCCTGCTGATTTCGGCTTTTGCTGCCATGGGCTTTGGGATTTTCAAAACTTATAGGTAAGTATTGTCATTACCTTAATTGATTTAGCAACTGACAGTTGGGCAATGTGTGAAAGAATCCACATAAAAGCTCATTTTATTTCAAGGATTGATTTAGAGAAAACTCAGGGTCATGGTTGCTTCTGAAGAACACCCATCTGAATCCATATGTGTTTATGAAAATTACTTTTCAGCTTTTTGTTGAACATAATGACATACTGGAAGTGACCTTTAATTTGCTCAAACTGAACTTACTGTGGCTGGTAGTTAGGCTCTTCCCCTGTCACAGCAGCCATTTGTTGCCAAGTGGTCTGTCGTCTTCAGTTTGCCTGCCATAATGATCACAGACACATCCATTGCACATAGTGTGTGTGTGTTCCATAACCATAGCTGCTGCCATTACGTGGGGCCAATCAAACTGGAGAGAAAGAAGTACTGCTTTTCAGAGCATTATCAGACCTGCAAACCCTAGTCCCAACATAGAAATAGTAGTTTTTCAAAATTCCATGTAATCTGACACTTTTTAGAGTAATCTTAAAAAGAAAAAAAAAGAGGGGGATGGGGTGGTCATTACAGTTTAAAGAAAATGTTATCACTCATGCACAATAAAACCTTGAATCAAGAAGAGTATAAGTTGCATGGGACATGGGGCAGCCTTCTGAAAAGGGGCGCTTAATTGTATTTGGAAACTCCAGCTGGTCGGTATCTTATCTGTAGCACTGGCTAGCTCACTGTGTTGTTTGATTTTCAGATGTTTTCTTGATGGCAGACATCATCACTGGCATGTGCAATAAATTTTGCAAAGGGCATGATAAATTTTCATATTTGAAGACGG
The DNA here is from genome assembly GCA_033310375.1 of Conus canariensis. Lineage (NCBI taxonomy): Eukaryota > Metazoa > Mollusca > Gastropoda > Neogastropoda > Conidae > Conus > Conus canariensis. Next base: position 7,753,375 of record CM065722.1, read on the forward strand.
GACGCACAGATGTTTTTTCAAATAATCCTCCTTGAGGTTTGATTGGACTAAGTTTCTTTTTGACAAGCACATCATAGTTTAACCCGTTACTGAAAAGGTCTTTTCTTTTCTCCATGACAATGGCATAGAGTGAGTGGTTAGGCCTACAAAGCTACAAAAAATCAGGGAAGAAGTAAAAAAAAGTGGCAGTGGAATTTGCAGACCACTTGCCCCTAGTAGATCATACTGATGTCTCTGCAATGGGCTTTGTCCTGCACTGACATCGTGGGTCTGTATAATGTTAAAAATTTGGATGTGATGGAAACACTTTGAAAGCAAGTTACAATTTTTTCTTTTTCCAGGGAGGGCATGCATGATGGAATTGCTTTGGATTTCAGGGAGTTTTGCTCTGCATCAGAGGGAGCCACGTGTGTTGTAGAGATGAACCATTTTACCAGATTAAGAACGAAGGCACTCCACTGTCCAATGAAGTGCTTATCAGAAGTATCTTACAGCTTCTGCATTGCCAAGGTGCTGCACACTGGTGGGACATTGTACTCAGTGCTACAATAAAAAGTTATACTTGTGTGTGTGTGTGCGTGTGTGTGTGTGTGTGAGAGAGAGAGAGAGAGTGTGTGTGTGTGTGTGTGTGAGAGAGTGTGTGTGTGTGTGTGTGTGTGTGTGCGTGTGCGCGTGTGTGTGTGTGAAGTGAGAAGTGCAGTGGTAGCATAGCTCATTATAGTTATGTGCTTGATTTGGTTTCTAAAGAAATGGGGTGACTGAATCTGTAGGGTGTTTGGAAGACTTTGATCAAGTTATCACCTGTCTCATACCTCTCTGTGTCTGTGCCCTTTCGTGTGCTTCTTGAAGAGAGCTCTTTGGAGGCATGACACACCTTTTTCGATTGGTTGGATTATAAGCCATGTGACTGCGTGTGTGTGAAATGACCCTTAATTTCATGTAAAGGAGCAGATGTGATTTCTTTGATTTAAAAGGATAGATATCTGGTGAGTTCATCCTGAAAGCAGAAAACTTCATGGTGTCTTGGGGTGTACGGCAACGGGAAATGACTTTCTTGCACTGCCTGTTAACAAGAGTGTTCTTCTTCATTGTCTGTCGTCAGAGCTCCCACACTGATTTTATCCTGTGAGGTGGAGAGGGGTAAACAGATAGCTTTCTGACTGATCACGCTTTTATGGTTATAAATTCATAGCCATTCAGTGATTGTTTGTTTGTTGTTTTTTTTTTTAATCTTTTGTTGTTGTTTTTGCATGAATCTTCCGATACTCTTTATGTTATTGGATACTGTATCTACCTACATATTTTTAAAAGTAAGGAAAAAAAAAACAAATATAGTGTGTGACAGATGGCACCAACTTTCTTACAGCTGTCTTACCAGACAGTATCAGCTTTCTTACAGCTATCAACTGTGTGATACAATTG
>CM065722.1:7759796-7769796 GCA_033310375.1 Conus canariensis
TTCTGTTTTCATCTACACCCTCTAACCACTCCACACCAAGAACATTGTTACTTCTTGAGATTCCTGCTATGTGGAGTCAGTGTTTTAGTGTGTGTGTGTGTGTGTGTGTGGTGTGTGTGCATGTGTGCTCGTGTTCAACAGTTTCATAGCATTAAATACATATATAGTTTGATAGTATGTCATTTGCACTTAAAACTTCATTGACCAAAAAGTACATGTACTGAGCTGGTCATGTGTTTGTAACTCTGTCAGAAATGACTGGGAAACCCAGCTCAGAGCCGACTGTCACTGATGAAGATACACCAGCACAAGCTTCTCACCAACACAGAAGAGGGGGAGCGGCCGCTGCCAGACAACGCTATCGTAAAGCCAAGAGCTGACATGCTCACATCTTACGTCCACCTAGGCTGTGCATCCTGAATCGTGGTCAAGTGCCTTCATCATGGGAACGTTACATTTGGAATTCTGGTCATGTGCCTTCGTATGGACACGTTGTTGTGTATCTTCAGCTGACGCCCACTTTGCTTTCTGCAGCTACCAATGAGTAGATGCTTGAGATCTGTGGTTATGCATATGTATTTTTTTGTTGTTGTCAAGATGAAAGCTATTTTTTGTTGTTGAGTTTTGCTTTTGTATGGAGAGTGATGATGGAATAAGACTGAGGATGGACATTGTGTAGGTTTTGTTGTCTTATTACACAAATCAAAATCACTTGTTGCTCTATTCAGAATGTCTTCATTTTTGTTTCAGTCTTTCAATCTTTTTTTCTCACTTCTTTTTTCAAATGAAATCGCTTTTTTTTCCCCCGCTGTATTCAAAATAACTTGCTTTGCCAATCTACAAAATTTTATTTTTGTTAGAGTGCTAATAACCAAATGTAAAGTATTTTTAACCATTGCTGTATATTGCCTGAATTTTATTTAGGGCAGTAGGTATTTCAGCAACAAAAACCTAAAGAAGAACCTGAACTTGCTGTAAGTTTTGGTATCAATATTCATTCAGGATAGCCTATAATCCATAGAGCAAAATTATCACAGTATTCATTGCAGGTTGAATTTCATCCTTAATTTGGACCTAAACTGTACATGGTGTATGCTGTGGATAAAACTTCTCTTGGTATTCCATTTCACAATGCTGCGCTGCCCCGCTTGGTGCTGCAGTGCTGCATTTGGCATTTGTTTGGGATGAACAGGGGAAGTTACTTCATGTAAGTGTGGACAAATCATTCGAAATACATTTGTTAATACTTAGTAACTTACTCATCATTCAGTTACATTTCTCTGTCTTGTAATATTTTATTCTGTGTGTATGTTTGTGTGTGTGTGTGTATGTTTGTGTGTGTGTGTGTGTGTGTGTTTATGTGTGTGTGTGTGTGTGTGTGTGTGTGTGTGTGTGTGTGTGTTCTGAGGATGTGCGTCAGTTGATGTGTGTGTACACTCCCATGCATGTAATATACTTTTTTCTAGTGGATGCATGGTGAAATATGTAGCTTTTTTCTTTTCAATTTTTTTGTCTGACTGTCTGTTGCATTTCATCAACAGATCTAAAGCAAAGACAAAAGAGATCCAGACTTGAATTAGCAGGATTCGAAAAAGCCCAAAAGGAATAAATCTGAACAGGTCTTCAACAGAAAAACACCTTCCACACTAACACAATTTCACAGCATGCATCACAGACTTCAGAAAAGCCTGGATCCCCATGTGTCATGAGTGTTTGGAGATGAGCCATCAGGAACTGTAGATTTAACAACATGCATGTCACAACAGCAATCTACACACAGGCAAACAACGCTTTTGTTGTTTTGCTGTCCCATCGTCTGTGCCACCTCAGTGGCATTGCACCCACGCCACTCATTCCAATCCCCCAGTCCACAGCCACTGCCACGCTTCTTTTGTGAATCACAGACCCCAGAGGCTTCTTCTGAACAACTGTGGGTGTGTCTCAAGGCTGACACCTTGCTCCCGGTCCGTTCAGAGCTGACCCAGTGCAGAGCTGTGAAAATCCTGGACTAGCCATGTGTATGGGCGTGTGTATGTGTGTGTTGGTTATGTCTTTGTTGTCAGCTGTGTGTTTTATTGTTTCTTTGTTTGTCAGCCTGTGTGTTTTTATTGTATCTTCCTTCTCTGCTGTTGTTTCCCTCAGACCAGTTATTATTTTGAACAGCTGACTGACAGATATTGGCTGGCATGTGTTGGCATCATTCCTCAGGTTTTTTTTTGTGTGGTCCTGAATGCTGAACATCTGCATGCACTTCATTACGGACGGGTGAGTTTGACCTGGAATGGCAGATTCAAGCAACACACACACACACACACACACACACACACACACACACACACACACACACACACACACACACACTCATATACGGGTAGTGTATTGTCCTGGTGGTTTTGCCAGATGTAAACTTTGTAGCCGTCCCCTTGTCCTGACCCATCCAGATCCAGGTCTTTCACTTCAATGCAAGCCAGTACCAACTTAGTGGAATGAACCGTTTGTCCAGACTGCATTAATAAGTCTTCCTTTTGGTTTGTGCACACAGATGTATTAGATTAGTTTTTCACAATTGTCTTTTCGCGTGTATGACTGTGAGCGACATGTACGTGCTTGCATTAAGCATATGGTTCTGTGGGTGGTTGTATGATTGAAACATGCATAAATGCGTTGTTATGTGTCTGTACTTGCGCATACGTGTGTTTTCATGTGTAGGGCATGAGAGTTCCTTACATACGAGCATCTGACTGGTGTGAACAAGTGGGTGAACGTTATGCTGTGTGTGTTCATATTTCATTCAAAGAAAGAAAATTATTATCTATATAGTATCTTCATTTCAGTTCTTACGTTTTGTGTGCAATTTATTGTCAGTATGAGTGGAATAAGCTGAGGAGACAGAAAGACAGACACAGAGGGACAAAGAGAGGAACTAATGATTAGACCTCCATGTCGGAAGCCCAAGCCTGCTGGCATTCCCAGTTTGTCAACAGGTTCATCGGGGATCACGTCTCGCCTTGTTGCCTGTGTCCTGTTTTCCTATCGCTTATTTATCACTGTAACAAACACGACTTTTGCTGCCATATCTTAAGACTATTCCATATCATGTGCTGTTTCTATTGCTGGTGTGAGAAGTTATCAGTATTGCCTGAAGTTTGAACGGTTTGGGTGAACCTTTGGCCACCTGTATAGAATGGTAAAAAAAGAATTGATGTTCTTTTCCTAGGTAGCATTTTCTTTGTTACACAACTTTACATCATTTGACGTGTACACAGGGAGAAAAATACATGATGTGGACAGGTTTTGATCCCAATATTGAGGTATACATTTTCGAAGGAATGTCTTTGAACATTTTTTACCCATGAGATTATGCAAACATTACAGAGGTTTATGCCAGCTTATTTCGTATATGTGTGGTATTGTTTGTAGCCCCACCCACACAAACAACCTGCCTCAGAATCAGTTCATAGGCAAAAAGGCAGCTGTGTTGTAGTTATATCTGACCCCACCTTGCGACAGGATGTAATTTCCATTCACTGCAGCTGATGATGATGATGCAAAGGTGTAAAGTGACCAAAGACCATTTCATTGAAAGCATGCAGTATACATAAACCTAGTAGTGCCGGAGGTTAGAGAGGCTACACATATTTTCATCCTGTTTGAGGTAGGATGAGTTTTTTTCCCCATGTTATTTTATTGTATTGTATTTTGTTTCATTTTATTTTGTTTTGTTTTATTTATTTATTTCATTTGATCTTATTTTAATTTATTTGATTTATTTCTTTATTTATCTGTTTATTTTATTTTTTTTGCTTCTTCTCTACCAATCATCTCCTTGTTCCTCTTCTCTCATGGTACAGTTGCGCTCACACATGCGGAGTCACTGACATCTTCGTCGACCACGACGGACATCCATGATGACAGTTGTTACCTCTAAAAACAGAAAACAAAGCCCGTGTCTGTTTCCGGCTCTCTGTCGGGGACACCCTTCGTCTTTTGCCTTGCTATGTACATATTTGATCTTTTTTTTGGCTGCTTTTCTTGCATGTGACGGTGATGATGCATGTCGGCATATAATACAGTGTCAACGTTCACCAGGTGACTGCCATTCTATCGGAAACCATGTACCCCTGCTTACAAAGCCGTTGGTCTATACACAACTTGCAAATGTGAGAACACCATCTATAAATGGTTATCAGTTCACTGAAGTTGATAAGTTAAATTGTGTCTGTTATTGACACAGACATGAATGTTGTTATAGTGTGAGCAGGGACGAGAAGTGGCGCTGTTGCTGCTCTGAATGACTTTTTTTAAGTGGCTGTCTTGTTGACAACTAGACCAATGTATTTTAACAAAAACTGTGATTTTGTTTTACACTGCCATGTACTAGGAAGACATATTGCCATGTACTAGGAAGACGTAGATCATTTTTTTTCTTCTCATTGATGCATAGCTGTATTTGGCTTGCTACCTAATCCTAGTCCAGTGTTACCTCCCTTTGGTGATGACTAAGAGGGGAAAAAGAATGTTGATTTTTTTTTCTCGCAGAATTTAAGATGCTGGAAGAACACATGCTTTTGCTGGGGGTTGTGGGGGATGATTACTTTATATTATGTTTGTGATGTGTTTACGACTGACAGCGTCAGGACCACAACGCAAGTTTTCAAACATGTAACAGTGATCACTGAAAAACTTATGTTAAGCAATGCCAGCAGAGGAAGGGGAAAGAGGCAGACGTGAAATGACATCGTGAACACATGCACAGAATGTGACCAGGTGTCCTGCACTGTTCTGTAGGAATGATGTGGATAGAGACACTTCACAGAAAAAATCCCATTTCTTTCAGTTCTGAAGTTGGGCAGTGGTGCTTCTTTTCTTTTCCTTTTTTTCTTAAAGACAACTTCATGGGTGAAACTTCTTCAGTCTGAGGACGGAATCCGTTTTATGAAATTATTCGAGACAGAATTTTCCCTTTTTTGTAAATCTGAAAAAAAACACAAAAAAAGTTTTTCAAAACAGTCTCTAAAATTGCGCAAATTACGTATCGAGTGCGTCTTACCATAAAACGGAAGTGCCGAATCGGAAGTACTCTTTATTTTAGGGAACAAAGATAAAGCACCATTTGCCGAAATCTAGATTTTGAGTTTGGATTTCGTTGGAAACCGTGAGAATGTCCTGTCTTAAAGAAGGTGATTCAGTTGAGGAGATCGACGCTGGCATCACTAATAAGTGGCGATGGGCTTGGCTGAACGAAATAGATGATGAAAAACGACAACATCGTGTTTGGTGTTTGAAAACGAACAAACCAGGTGTATCTGTATCTGTTATATTTTGTTGCTACATCCAGGAATCTGGCGTCGACACAACGGGTGGGGTGCGCAGCGAAAAAGTTAGTGGCGTTGGACTTTGGCCACCGCCTGCTTGAAGGCCTCAGTATTATCTGAGTGCACAATACTATTGTCTAGTTGGTTCCACCTGATAATAGTTCTTGGGAAGAATGATTGTTTATACTGCTCTGTGCTGCAGTTTGGAACTTTGTAGCACCTGTCGTTGTTTTGTGTGTAGCTCTCCACTGGATTTTTTACTACAAAGTCTGCGCTTCTTGGCGGACGGCGGATGCGTCGGTCAGGTTGTTGAGGCACAAGGAACTGCTCAGGAGGTATTGCTGGCACCAGCCCCTCAACCACCCTGTAAAAGAAGGTCAGCCGCAGGCTCTCGCATCGTTCCTGAAGGGTAGGGAGCTCATGTTTCCACAGGAGGCCCGTTACAAAGCCAGGTTTTCTAGATTTGTAATCTTGCGATGAAGCGTACTGCCATTCGCTGTGTACGCTCCAGCTTGTTGATTTCCTGTTTCTTGTACGGGTCCCAGATGATCGCTCCATACTCCAACAGGGGTCTAACTAAGGCGAGGAAGGCATTGCGTTTGCAGGCTGTGGGGCAGTGTCTGAGGTTACGGCGTAGGAAGCCGAGGGTACAATTGGCTTTCTTTGTGATGTAGTTGATGTGGGTTGACCACGAAAGATCTGCAGAGAATTGAAGACCCAAGTAGGGGTTGGTGGAAACTTGTTTGAGAATTGTACTTTCGAGGGAGTAGAAGAAGGAGGTTGCAGGGTTCCGCGCCAGGCTCATGACGTAGCATTTCGTGGCGTTGAAACGCATGCCCCATTGCTCTGCCCACTGTTCCAGACTCTTCAGGTCCTCTTGGAGGGTGAGGTGGTCACTGAAGTCGTTGATCTCCCTGTAGATGAGGCAGTCATCTGCAAAGAGGCGCACTTGGGAATTGACTGCCTCCGGGAGGTCGTTGATATGGCACAGGAACAAGAGTGGGCCTAACACGGTGCCCTGCAGGACTCCCGAGTCCACTGTCGTAGAGTTTGATGATGTGCCCTCAACCACAACTTGCATGGTGCATTCCGTAAGGAAGCACTTAAGCCAGGAATGGATGGGGCCAGTGATGCCATAGCTGGACAGCTTATGGAGTAGTCGGTCATGGGGAACGGTGTCAAAGGCCTTGGAGGTGTAGCGTTTTGCCGCGTGTGCAACTCGGACCTCAGTTATGGATCCAATGGAAAATCTCGGCTAGCAAAGCATGCCAGAAGTCCGGACCATATTAAAAGCATGAAGGTAAGAATTTCAGTAAGATCTTTTTCAGCAGCCCTCCATGCCCCCCCCCCCCCCCCCCCCCCCCCCCTAGCGACACACACACACGCACGCACACACACACAATTGCATTTGCTCTACAAGAGAATATTGCTGTGCTCAGACAAACAACACTACAGCCTGTTCTCCATTATTCCAGCTGTGACAACATAGAGGAGTTTATGATCCATTCCCACCAGAAAGGAGAGAAAAAAATCTTGAGTAACCACAGTTCTGCTGACTACAACACTCTTCTCATGGCTTCCAATTTACCAATAGATTTCCTGTTCAGGAAATATGTTGGCTTGCAACAGGCTTGCGGTCCTGATGTTGATACCCTTACTGACCAATTATGTCCAAGGCACCAACCAAGCTGGTTTTTGGGGGTAAGTTTTTTTTTTTTTTTTTTTTTTTTTTTTTTAAATTTGATATGATGACTTTTGTTCACATACAAGCAATAAATATGTGTTCCAAACAAGGCCTCAGTTCCAAATTTCCTTTCACCAGAGGCCACAAAAACTGTCTGAATTTTTTTTAAAATCGATTTCAGCCGGGGGCTTTGCCCCCCTAGACCCCCCACCAGGGGCGCTGCCCCTGGACCCCGACCTTTCAGTGTTTAAATTTTTTTTCCAGTTTCACCCATGCAACTTGTGACTGTGATTATTTTTTTATTTCAGGTAACAGGAATATTTCACTCCATCACAATTTGTTCAGTATTTTTTTAAAATGTTTTATCTATAATAGAAAATTTCATTTTTTAAGGGACCAAATCACTGTTAAAGGTTAAAGTCAGGATGATGTATATATATGTCCAGACTATAGATATTTTCTCAGATGTTACAGGAAATGTGTATTTTTGCAAGCTATCAGTGTTTTATTCAGAGAGAGAGGTAGTGTGTATAACTCTGCTCATATTGACTGTGTGGACGGTGATCTTTGCCAGTATTTCTTATGTGCTTCAAATAAATCAACTGATCAGCATAACAGTTTGTTCTGATTTACTGAGATAATTTTTATATATGTTTTTTTTCTTTTTGTCCACAAAATTAAGGATTGAATGCAATTGAATGATGTTTTAATGCCCAGTAAACAATACTGCCAATAAACTGCGAAGTTCATTGAGAACAAGTGGAAATTGTGGAGAAATCGGAGCCTTTGTGGTTGTTATTGACACTCATCACTCCTTTCTTTGTCCATGTTCATTCAGCCCTGAATTACTGTATTTAAGTTTTTCTAGGGTGGGGGAAAGCCTGCAATATGCAGGTAGGTTGGTAGGACCGTTACAGCATTTTACCTAATAAACATGAAAGCTGAAGAGCAGTACAGAATATCTCCAATTTGTAAGAGATTCAAGATGTTTGGGGTATTAGAAGTTCTGTATTCATCTTGCACGAGCATCGAAAGTTTCACAAAGAATTAATAATTAGAAGAGAATGAGGATGAAGAGATGCTGTAAAATACTTGACAGATTCAACAACAGACACTCCAAATCGACATGGAATTGGAGAGGGGTGGTGGGTACCAGGTTTCACTCTTAAACGCAGCAATGGTTGTCTAGATCTTTCAGGAAGACACTCTGCCCACCACCCTGAGTTGCTTACCATCAGAGCTAGTGTCAGCAGAAGGTTTAAGTGATGTGTAGAAGAAAAAAAAGAAGAAAGAGAAAAAAAGATACATCTGAAGCACCGCCCTTGAAAGCCTGTGCTGTGTTCAGGTAGGGTTCAGGCATGTACAGGGCATTCCATTGTCAGCAGAAGGTTTAACACGGTGTGTAGAGGTCTGTCACATCAGAACTGATTCAACAGCAGTGCAGCAGTTCTCCTCTAGTAGGATGACCCGATGCTCATAGCGTCAAGTGGATTTCTGTCACTGCAGTTTAATTAAAAAAACAAAACAAACTTGGTGCTGCTGTGTGGGGGAGGCAAAATGAGTGGAAGTGTGAGTAAAGCTACCGAGAGAACTTGAAAAGACTGGACGGGGGGGGGGGGGGGGGGGGGGGGGGGGGGGGGGGGAGCACGTATGCAATGTCCTCTTAGTATAATACTGGATCAGACTGAAAGAAGTGTATGTGGTTGAAAATTAAAGTGAAATTATATAAAGTAAAAAGAATAGAAAGAAACAAAATATATATAAAATAAAAATTACGGGACCCAAGTGACATGTAGCCCAAGGAACAGCACCCACCACACACACACACACACACACACACGCGCGCGCGCGCAGGACAAGAGACAGGAGAGAGAGAGAAGCGGTAGGAAATCATTGATTGTGGGATGGCTTCTCATTCTGGCCGATCGGATTGACACTCTCGCAATCTCCATTGAAGCTGGAGACACTGAATGGGCAGAACCGGAAGAGAGTTACCCACCCTGATGGCGGCATTGCTGGCTGGCCTTCGATTTCCGCTGTGGGGTTGAACTTAATCCAGTGGCGTATTGTCTGAGGCGGAGTTAAGCCTCACTGTCACAGTGTCACTTTGTTTCCCAGCCGCTCTCATATCCTCTTTCAAGGCATTGGAGTGGTGTGTGTGTGTGTGTGTGTGTGTGTGTGCGCTTGCGTGCGTGTTTACAAGTGCGCGCGCATGGGAGTGAGTTGAGTGTGCTTGTATGTGTGTGTGTGTGTGCGTGTGTGTGTGTGTGTGTGTGTGTGTGTGTGCATGTGAATGTATGTGTGCACGTGCATGTGTGTGTATGTGTGTGAGGGTGTTTGCATGCATGCTCGTGTGTATGTGGGTAAGCACGTGCGAAACTTCTGTGTGTGAATGTTTGTGGTGTGTCCTTGTGTGTGTGTGTGTGTGTGTGTGTGTGTGCATATGTCCATGTGCATGCATGCGCGCGCGCGTATGTGTGTGTGCATGCAAGCATGTATGTATGTGTGCATGAGTGTTTTGTGTGTTTGCATTCATGTGTGTGTATGTGTCTGTGTGCATATGTCCATGTGTGTGTGTGTGTGTGTGTGTGTACAAGCATGTATGTATGCGTGCATGAGTGTTTCGTGCGTTTGCATTCATGTGTGTGGTGTTATTGGTGTGTGTGTGTGTGTGTGTGTGTGTTCGTGTGTACATTTGATGACACTTACACACAGCATGCACCCTGCGTAAGAAATGGAAAAGAATGAAGGAAGTAAAGAAACTGGTGAATGATATTGACTGGATGACACGGAAACGACTGAATGAAGCGCCAGCTGGCAGCTCTTCAGTCGGCACTACCAGGTAGGCAGCCCGTTGTGTAAACGAGTGTTGATGAATAAGTGCAAATGGTGGATGTAAGCGCATTGAGTTGTTGTAACAGAAATGCGCTATATAAGTATTATACATTATTATTATTATTATTATTATTATTATTATTTGTGCGTGCACGAAAGTGAGTGA
>CM065722.1:7772296-7774796 GCA_033310375.1 Conus canariensis
TGCATACTGTTAAACGTTTGTACATAATCTAATGAAATATTCAGAAATTGCTGAATCAAACATAGTTAATGCATACAGTTGAACATTTGTACATAATGTATAATGCTTCTCTGAGACGTGCAAAATATCAATTATCATTCTTCCCCCAACTTCCATGTGAAATGATCACCATGAATAGTAGTTATATTGATATATCGTATAAGATTACATTGAATCGCTTACACACACACACACACACACACACACACACACAACACACACACACACACACACACACATACACACACGCGCGCGCGCGCGCACACACACACACACACACACAAACACCAACACACACACACACACACACACACACACACACACACACACACACACACACACACACACACACTGATTCAACGCCCATCTTGCGCCGAACTGGATGAAGATAAGTGATTGCTCGTCCATTTTCGTTGTCCTGAGTGTTGTGTATCTTGCCTGAAGGAGATCTAAGAGGTCGAAACGCGTCGTGTTTTGTCTTGTGATTTGTTTGTCTATGTTTTGGGACGATGTGTTATCAATAACATTTCAAATTTGTTTAGATTTCCGCCTGCAGTCGCCTATCTTTGCAAGTAGATCTCTCCGAATAGTGTTTACAGTATCACTTCCCAGCCACCAGGCCCAGCAAAAAGTGAGTGTCAGGAATTTCATGGAAAAGGGCAAGTGAATGGACCTCAAATTGAAAACAAAATGCAAAGCATATAAACGTAGTCCCAGCACAGTGCCAAGTGGGGAGACAATTTCCAGTTAGTGGAAGAAAAAAAAAACTCGACAGTGCAGTGGTTATTTCCCTTCTCAAACTTGATTTTTAAAAAAAAATTATCATTTCTAGCCGTTAGTAACGGCTATTCAGGTAAAATAAAACATTGGGCATCATCCGTTAGCCATAAGGAACATACCTACAAATTTTCAGAAAGATCGGCCCAGTAGTTTTTGTCTGGAGCGAGTGGAACACATTTTGACCACGGACGGACAGACAGACAGACACACAGACAACATTTCTTCGTTCCCATTGTAAAGTACTTCTTGTTCTATTAGAACTGGGAGTACAAAAAAGAAATAGACAACAGTACAGAAGATACCTATATATAAGAAGGAAAGGCTGAGTCTGAGGAGTGACAGTAAAGAGGATATTTTAAACATAATGTGCAAAAGGTGGGAAATATAGTTTGTACTGAAAGCCTCCCCGACATCCCCATCGTCATGCGCCTCGACATGCCCACTGACATGCTAGCCGACATGCCTACCGATATGCCCTCCGACAAGACCACCGACATGCTCACCAACATGCCCACCGACATGGCCACCAACATGCCCACCTACATGCCCACCGACATGCCCATCAATATGCCCACCAACATACCCACCGACATGCCCACCGACATACCCACCGACATGCCCACCAACATGCCCACCGACATACCCACCGACATGCCCACCGACATGCCCACCGACATACCCACCAACATGCCCACCGACATACCCACCGACATGCCCACCGACATGCCCACCGACATGCCCACCAACATGCCCACCGACATACCCACCAACATGCCCACCGACATGCCCACCGACATGCCCACCGACATGCCCACCAACATGCCCACCGATATGCCCACCGACATGCTCACCGACATCCCAAAGCCTGGTGGAGATCGCCTGTGTTTCTTTCAGTATATCAGGGCCATTTGTTTGCGTTTTCAACTGATCCGCATAAATCAACACGCATGTCATCAGTTAGATTAAAAAACAAACAAACAAAAAACACAAAAAAGTATCTCCTCCGTGCTTCTTTACCCGCACCTGTCCATCCGGCGTCCTGACGATACAAAGCGTGAAGAAGAATGTCATCAATTGATGACCGCACATCACCTCACAAAGTCAAATCAAGCATGTGAAAAAGTCTCGTATGTCAGTGTTTAAGTGTACAAGCCCATATTCCGCTTCCCGGCATATCTACAAGTACGATAGAACACGCCATTGTGAGGCGTAAGCAGTACACATATCATGACATAACAGTTTAAAAACGTGCTTTGAATGAACTACACAAATCAATCCCAAACCCATGAAGACATTCAGAACAAGGCTGTGAATTTATCATTCAGACTATAGAAAGCTAACCAATAGCTTATAGAACATATCAAAGAAAGAAAGAGCAGAAAAAAGGAAATAAAGAGCAGAAAGAGAAAAAGAAGAACAGAAAGACATAAATGTAAACCTCCTGCCCTACTTCATTTGAAAATGCAACATGAACCGGAAGCAGATGGAAATGAAAATAAGAAAAACAAAACAAACCAACAACAAAAAAGAAGAAAAAAATAGAAAAAGAAGAAAAAAAAGTAAAATGAAAAAAAAAAGGAAAGGAAAAAAGTGGAGGGGGGGGGGGGGGGGGAAGAAAGAAAAACAGAAAACGAATATGTGAATGATTGAAAGCACGCGTCCACACGCTTGGTCGTCCCCT
>CM065722.1:7787296-7789796 GCA_033310375.1 Conus canariensis
GTGTGTGTGTGCGCGCGCATGCTTGCGTGCGTGTGAGTGCGTGCGTGCGTGCAAGCGTGCGTGCGTGTGTGCGTGCGTGCGTTTGTGTGTTGCATAAGAACTTTTATGAAATTATTTTGTTACTTGTCTCTGTACATGCCAGCCAGCCGCCCCATACAGTTGTAAAACACCCAACCACTGACGCGCTTGCACGCTATTTTGCTATTGTCCGTGACGATTGAACCAAAGAAATTTTCACTGAAATGTATCCACTTGTCACGGTAAATCACGATCACTCTGCATGAGAAATTTGAAAACAACAGACTGTTTTTGAAATTGAACTATGGAGAAACTTTAATTTTCACATGAAGTGGTGATCTGCTGTGACGGAGAACAGTGAATTGAAAGTACTAAGTTGTAAGTGCGTGAAACACTTGGACAAGGCTACGTTGTAACATCAAAGCGTAATAGTTCTTGTGCAATAAGAACAATTTCTAGTTTGTTTGTTGCTAGTAGAACTACGAAAGTGATGTGAAAAAGAAAATATAGAACTATCATCTAGATTTGAGTATAATGAATCTGAGATCTTCATTTAGTGCGGGACTAGTAACTAACCTAATGTTTGTCGTCTGCAATGCTTCAAAATGGTTTCTTCTTCTTTCTGAGGAAAACGAACGTGAACAGAGATTGTGAAGTCATTACCTGTAAGAGATGAGTTTGAAATTTGCTGGCTGCTACAATGTGAGTACACCTGTTCTTCATTTTTCATAAACAGTTACGTGGACCATTGTCATCATCACCAAGGCCCTCATCACCCTTGCTTTCGTTGTCACTGCGCTGGTTAGGCAACATTTGATAGAGTCTGAGACATCCGAACTCGATAGCTCAATGAATGTGCAACCAAACCGGTTTTGCGAAGAAGACGGTTTGCGGAATACATAGCTTGGGCTTGAGTCTCACAACAAGTACTCTGTCTGCTAAAGATTACAGCAGGAGGTGCAGATTCTTCCCCAAACAGAGATCACTGAAACGTTATCTGACAGTTCTTCTATTAATCCAATCATACGCACCAGAACCCAAACCAGGCCCTATCAGAGATACCTCATCATCGCCTTCCGTTTATACTTCAGAGGAGCACTTCCCTTGTGGCGAGTGTGATAAGACTGTTACCTGGGATGATAAAGGAGTAGAGTGTGAGACCTGTGGGTACTGGTTCCATGCCCGATGCCAAAGCATCTCAGATGACATGTATGAGAATCTGAATGTGACAGATAGCCCGTGGTACTGTGCCTTGTGTGGAAACCCCAATAGTATAACAGTTTTCAACCTACATATTAATGACTGGCCTTCGTACACATTAGTGGTACTGTGCCTTGTGTGGAAACCCCAACAATATAATAGTTTTCAACCTGCATAGACTGGCCTTCGTACACATTAGAATCTCAGTCTGACTCCTCATGCATCACCCCAATCGAATCAAATTTCCGCCCACTCCAAACATCCACTCCTACTAGAGCCAGCCAACAAAATAAGAGGAGAAATCGACCCCTCAGAGCAATAAACGTAAATCTCCAGTCAGCAGTTGCAAAGAAACCAGCCATGCAAAATGTTATTGATAGCATGAGACCCGATATAATACTTGGTACAGAAACCATGCTTGACAGTTGACAGCTTGCAGCCTCCTGCAGTAACTTTTTGTTGTTGTTTTTTTGGTTTTTTTTGCGCCTTCCCTCTAAAAGTGTCAGAATAATCAACTGGATGATTGTGGACACTCAACGGATGAAGATGAAGATGAAGATAAAGAGCGAAAAAGATGGACGTCTTCGTTCCAACAGTAATCTGTTGCAGGTGCAGATTGAATTATCTATGGAGAAAAAGATAAAAAAAGAGAAAGTTCGAGCTCTTATGTCAGCTTTATGACTAACTCCATAAATATTTTAAAATCAGAAACTAGAAGGAAAACAAAAACAACAACAAACGAGCTCGTGTTTGGACAGGTACCATGGACAGCTTTTGCTGTTGTGAGAAATGCATGCAGAACCAGAAGTACTCAACGAAGAAAGCTTGGGAGATGGTATTATAGGCGGAGAGTCTCTTTCTAGAATAAGACCAAGTCCGTGTTGATGTGTGAACTACCCACCAACCTTACTGAAACAACAGGTTATACACAGTGCTGGACCAGCATGAACCGAAACAACACCAGTGTACGCCACCACAAAGAGAGAGTGCATCATCATTGGATTTTCTCCAGTTGCTGTTAGACAGTTCATTATCGGCCTAGGGCCGACGAAATTTCCACGACATGATCAATCTCCGTCGATACTGGACTAGACCAGCCTGCGTCATGGCGACCATTTGTATACATTACTGCAGAACCAGGCTTAGTCAGTGTGGGACCTGCCTACTCCTTTGACCACATCCTTTGATACTGCAGGACTAGGGTGTGCGTGTGTGTGTGTGGTACGGGAACAGCCTTTGTCATCATCGCTCGACCAGCCGACGTCGACGGTGAACTCGGGTA
>CM065722.1:7794796-7817296 GCA_033310375.1 Conus canariensis
AGAGAGAGAGAGAGGGAGGGAGAGAGAGAGAGAGAGAGAGAGAGAGAGAGAGAGAGAGAGAGAGAGAGAGAGAGAATAAACAAACGAATGATGAAATGTTATGAAACCTGAGTAATTGGACACGCATACAAAACTTTCTTTTATACACTGGCTTTGGGCAAATGGAAGAAAAACGGAGAGAAAAAAAAATAGTCACAAGAACAAGCCGAGGGTAACCTCAAGTAAGAAGAACATACAAATACCAAGATCATACGCTAATCATTATGTGCAAATGATAACCAACAAGCTGCCAAACGAGTGAGGTCAAAACGGTATGATGAAAACAGAACAACAGAAATATTGGTGAAAACAAATGGGATGGGGGAAACAGGTAGGGAGAAGGACTAACGACAGGGGTGTGGAGAGAGGGGAGTAAAATGGGGGATGCAGATTGCTAGAGGAAGGGATTGGCATACAGCTGCTGCAACACACCACACACACACACACACACACACACACACACACACACACACACACACACACACACACACACACTCACACTTGCACATAACATAACCCGACAGAAATACATATTCATATGTAAAATATGATTAGCTCAGTTGGTAGAGCGCAGGACTCGTGATCATGGTGACCCTGGGGTTGCGGGTTCGAATCTCCGCCGGGCTGTTTCGGTACAGGGGGATTTTTCCCTCGAAGTTAACATTGGTTCTGACTCCATTTCCCATACAGTCCTTCGAATGAGACTGTAAACCGAGGTTCCGTATGTGAACGCACGCATAACATCTTGTGTACACGTAAAATCGCATCACCAACTTTCGGAAGAGAAGGCTAGTTTGGCCGTTGGTATGGATGACATATTACACATAGCATGCACCCTGCGTGAATAATCGAAAGAATGAAGGAAGTAAGGAAATTGAGTGATCGATATTGAACGATATTGACTGGATGACACGGGAAACAACTGAAGGAAGCGCCGGCAGATAGCTCCTCAGTCGGCACTACCCAGGTAGGCAGCCCGTTGTGTACACGAGAGCGTGGATTGTCAGCGCATAGAACCTTTGGCAAAGCGCTTTATAAATGTTTTGTTATCGTTATTTTTATTATCATTAAAACTCTCCCGTCGCAGTTTTGTACAATTGTGAAGCAGGGGCGCGAACGGTAGTTTGGCACGTCAAGACGCACTTTATAGCTCTCTGCAAATTTCAGTGTCTACGTTGAAGTAAGTGCAGTATTTCTACCCAGATTTGATCACGCAGTGCATGAAGTGTCATGCCATCTGGAGCATTAGACTTCAGGGCCTCTTGTGGTTCTTTTCTGCCCATTTTTCTGGCTTTTATGTCAAAACGGGCTAGGCAGAAATTCAAATTCCAAGTCGCCATACTGCAGCTGAAAAGGAGAGTGGACGGTGCTGTGGCAGGTTTGCTCCTGTCGTACTTGTTCTGGGGGAGTCTTCTCCTCCGTTGCGGTGACATCGAAAGCAACCCTGGTCCCAACCCTTCGCAAGGCCGTGACAGCTCCAGGCAGACCCGATTCTCCAGCACTGGGATGAGCGGTGGCAGAGTGAGCCTGGAGAAGCCTGTCAACCCTCAGGGAGGCGCCTCAACCCAGCCGACGAAGGAACCGTCCTTGTCCGACCTCATGACCATGTTCCAGTCGATGGACAGGAAATTCGATGAGGTCAAGCAGGACATACGTGTCCTGCGTGAGGGGTATGCTGCCATGCAGGAGGAGCTGAGAGGGCTGAGGCGGGAGGTGGACGACCTTCGGCAGCAGAACCACGACCTGCAGAGAAGGAACGACGACCTGGCATCGAGGATGGACAACCTGGAAAGGAAGACGGACGACCTAGAGGGGAGGTCCAGACGAAACAACGTTCTGTTCTACGGCTTGCCCAGGAAGGAAAATGAGACAAGTGCTGAATGCGAAGACCTGCTTAGGGATCTTATCACTGACAAGTTGGGGCTGTCCCGTGACGTAGAGTTTGATAGGGCCCATCGCGTGAACTCTAAACAGGATTCCCCGATCATCGCTAGATGTGTTTTCTACAAACAGAAGATGGACATACTGAGAGCGAAACGAAAACTCAAGGGCACCAGCGTCTTTGTGGGCGAGGACTTCTCCACCAGAGTGAGAGAAATGCGAAGAAAACTGACACCTCATCTGAAAAAGGCGCGAAGTGAAGGGAAACGGGCCACCATGATCCATGATCATCTGTTAGTGGACGGTATCCGGTATATGTTGGACTCAGGTGACCATCTCGTGCCAATGAAATAGGGTTCCGGCCGGTCCCTTTCTCATCCCCGATCTTTGTCCGCGGCTGTGGAGGGAACGTCAACTGAGGCGACACCGGTTACCTTGTCACCGCACGACAGTGGCAGTGAGCTGGCGACGCCACGTGAAAACTGTGCACCCGTGTTCTGTGACGATGTTTTTGTGTCATCTGAACACGTGGACAGTGATGCCGTGGGTGTGTTGAATGAAAATGTAAATAGTCCGAACTCGTCCGAGTTGAGAAATGAGTTTAATGATGCCAGTGTGTGTAATACATCAAAACCGTTTTCTTTCCTACATTGGAACATTAATGGATTGCTTACAAAAATATATGATCATGATTTTGTTTCGTATGTCTGTTCTTCTGATTTTGTCTGTTTAGTTGAGACGTTTGTAGAAGATTTTCAATTGTCTATTTTTAAAGGGTACACGGTTTTTTGTAGACCGGCTGTTAAACTGTCGGTACGCGGAAGACGCTCAGGCGGAGTTGTCTGCCTTATAAGGAATGAGCTGTGTCCTTATGTCAAACCTGTATGTGTGAAATCTTCTCTTTTCTATGCCTTTCTTTTGGATAAATGTCTTTTCGGTATAGATAGAGACATTATGTATGTTTGTGCTTACATACCACCAGAAAACTCACCCTATTATGTGCATTTTGACTGTGAAAATGGTGTCGCTTTATTGGAAGATTTTTTATGTGACTGTTTGCTGTGTAATGAAGAACATGATGCTTATATAGTAATAAATGGAGACTTAAATAGTAGAACTTCAAACATTTCTAGTGATTTTGTAACTAATGAGTGTGATTATGAAAATCAACATTTGAGTGGTCCTTTGAACTTGAACAGAAATTCTGAAGACCATGTGCTTAATAACTATGGCAAAATGTTACTCAACATGTGCACTGTTTTAAACCTGTGTATTTTGAATGGTATGTGTCAGGGTGACCTTCAAGAGAGAGAGAGAGAGAGAGAGAGAGAGAGAGAGAGAGAGAGAGAGAGAGACAGTGAGAGAGAGAGAGAGAGAGAGAGAGAGAGAGAGAGAGAGAGTGAAAAAAGGGCACAACATATAATCATTTTTCATAAGATTATATCCATATGCACACATATATAAAACCCACACACACATACACATACATGCATATACATATATATATATATATATATATATATATATATATACATATACACACATACACACACACATACACACGCACATACATATACATGCGCACACGTACACATACATATACACACATACACACACATACATACATACATACAAACATACTACATACATACACACACTCACATTGGTGATATATATATATATATATGTATGTATACATATATACATATATAAACATATATATACATACACATACACATACATACACGTATACATATATATATATATATAAATACTTGATACATGATAAAAAGAAGAAAAAAAATAGAAAAGACAAATTGGTTAAGTACATGAAAAGGGGATGATTTATGCTTTTGAGATCACTTGTTGGTATTACTTATGGGTTTTTTTTTGTTTTTTTGTGTTTGTTTTTTTACCGCAGAAGATGGGTAAGGTAAGTGTTTTTGAAAGTTGTGGTACAATGGAGAGAGAAAGGGAGAGACAGAGAGAGAGAAAGGGGGGAGGGGGAGAGAGAGAGAAAGAGAGAGAGACGGGGGAGAGAGAGAGAGAGAGAGAGGGGGGCGAGAGAGAGAGGGAGGGAGGGGAGGAGGGAGGGAGGGAAGGAGGGAGAGAAGACAGAAAGAGAGAGAGAGAGAGAGAGGGGGGGAGAGAGACAGACAGAAAGGGGGAGGGAGGGAGGAGAGGAGAGAGAGGAGAGAGAGAGAGACAGAGAGAGAGGGGGGGGGGGAGAGAGAGAGGGAGAGGAGAGAGAGAGAGATGGAGAGAGAGGGAGAGAGAGAGAGGAGGAGAGAGAGAGAGAGAGAGAGAGAGAGAGAGAGAGAGAGGAGAGAGAGAGAGAGAGAGAGAGAGAGAAAGAGGGCGAGACAGAGAGCTAGCGGACACAAGAGAGACAGGCAAATGAAGCTTGATGATGTGAGAGTACTGTCGCTTCCCACACTTTTCCTGTCCATTTGCAAACACGACGAAACCAGGGAGACAGAAAATTAAATTGGGGCTGTTTGTCTTCTAGAAGGGTTTCACAAGTGCAGGGGGGGGGGGAGAGAGAGAGAGAGAGAGAGAGAGAGAGAGAGAGAGAGAGAGAGAGAGAGAGAGAGAGAGAATCACACATATGACAGAGAGGGAGAGAGAGAGAGAGAGAGAGAGAGAGAGAGTATCACACATATCAGAGAGAGAGAGAGAGAGAGAGAGAGAGAGAGAGAGAAGGTGGGGTCGGTGGGGGTGGGTGGGGGTGGAGGGTAGGATGGGGGGAGACGTAATGGGATTAGGGATGGACGGTCCCAGGGATGAAGAGTCGGAGCGATGTTTGAGGGTTGGAAAAAAACAAATTAGAAGTTCACCTACGCAGCATTGTGATCCCGATCAAGTTCGCTTTGGCCGGCCGTGTGGGTCGACTGATTGGCTGGGCTCTATCAGAGAGTTGAGAGGAGTCTCTGTCTATGGCTATGTGACAATAATCCAAATTACAGTCCTGATGCTGCCTATACTTCAAAAAAATTCTTGAGATGAGGAATCTGAAACTCTCTGTCTCTCTCTCTCTGTGTCTCTGTCTCTCTGTCTCTGTCTCTCTCTCTCTTCATTATGATTAAGGGGATGGGACACACACACACACACACACACACACACACACACACACACACACACACACACACTCACACTTACACATAACATAACCCGACAGAAATACATATTCATATGTAAAATATGATTAGCTCAGTTGGTAGAGCGCAGGACTCGTGATCATGGTGACCCTGGGGTTGCGGGTTCGAATCTCCGCCGGGCTGTTTTGGTACAGGGGGATTTTTCCCTCGAAGTTAACATTGGTTCTGACTCCATTTCCCATACAGTCCTTCGAATGAGACTCTAAACCGAGGTTCCGTGTGTGAACGCATGCATAACATCTTGTGTACACGTAAAATCGCATCACCAACTTTCGGAAGAGAAGGCTAGTTTGGCCGTTGGTATGGATGACATATTACACATAGCATGCACCCTGCGTGAATAATCGAAAGAATGAAGGAAGTAAGGAAATTGAGTGAACGATATTGAACGATATTGACTGGATGACACGGGAAACAACTGAAGGAAGTGCCGGCAGATAGCTCCTCAGTCGGCACTACCCAGGTAGGCAGCCCGTTGTGTACACGAAAGCGTGGATTGTCAGCGCATAGAACCTTTGGCAAAGCGCTTTATAAATGTTTTGTTATCGTTATTTTTATTATCATTAAAACTCTCCCGTCGCAGTTTTGTACAATTGTGAAGCAGCATTATTTCACAATGATTTACAACTGATAAAATGTTGTTAATGCATCATGTTTTACTGTGTAAAATACACTTTTTTATTCGCTGCATTAAAAGTATCAGTGCAACCTTTTTGTTTAAATATGTATTAGTAGAGAGTTCCAAAGCGACCCACCTGAGTAGACAAAACTGGTTCTGAAGAGATCAGTTCTGGGTTTCCGGAGAAGTGTATTATTGGGGTATCTTGACTGGTTGAGAGGACATTTTGTGTGGAGAGCTGGAAGTGTCTATTTCTTCATAATTCTACACATCATTATTGCTTTACTGTGCAGAAGTTTGTATGGTAAGTGAACAGTTAGTTTGACATAGTCCTGAGATGTTGAGGAAGACGATTTTAGAAGTATTGCTTTATGAGCTCGCCTATGAACACTGACTGAAGGTTTCATAGACATAACACCACAAGAATCAAGAAGTGAGGCATAATCAATAAATGATTGAATATACTTGTGGTTTAATGTGTTTACGTGCGTTTATATCCAGAACGTCTTAAATTTCGAAAGCTGAAAGATTTTTGTAATACACGTTTTCCTTATACAATTCATGTGGAGCGACCACGTGGGATTTTATCTAAGTGAATACTAAAATCTTTTGAGAGCTGACTTCTTCAAGCTGTTTGTCACCAAGGTATATAGAGGGCCTCACAGAAGTTAATCAAACCCACTCTTCCTGGTCGTCTCCCATGGTTAGTGAAATGTTGACAGCTGGTTCACCACATAGCCAGTGTCCAGGAAATTCCTCACACTCGGCACTCTTCAAAGAACGTTTCTGCGCAACAAACAAAATCAGAAAAAATCCCGAACTTAGAGAAATGAGATCAGAATCAGGAGTTTCGGTAAATAATTCATTGACATTCCGCAGCAAGAGGAGAAAAGTTTTGGTGTTTAACATGCATAGCAGGTGGAACGTGTTCACGCTCACACTATTGCTGAAGGCATGTCCTCGCTGTTTTGACCTTCGTCACAGCGTTCAGTGGTACGAGGGACGTTGGAATGCACAAACGGTGCACGGTCAGTTTTGTTCCCTTTCTTGCTGCTACCTGGGGAACCAATGGGCACAGTAGGTGGCCGGCTTGTATCCTTTCTGGATTACGCGAGTGGTCTCCTTCGTCAAGAAAATGTTGTTGAAGTACGATTAGCAGATGATCAGAGACCATCATGGCAGTTTGCGCGTTATCTCTCACTTTGAAGAAAAAGTCTTCCCAAAGAAAGATATTGGTACCCTGTAGTTTCCTGTTTGGCTTTTGAAATTTGTTCTTTCTTTTTTTTACTTTCTTTCTTTCTTCCTTGCTTTCTTTCTTTCTTTCTTGCTTGCTTTCTTTCCTTCTTTCTTTCTTTTTCCTTTTCTTCTTTCTTTCTTTATTTCTTTCGTTCTCTCCAAAAAGAGCACCTTGCAGGGATTGGAAGAACCTGTCTTCCATTCAGTCGGTGGATCCTGAGAGACAGTTAATATGTCGGAGCTGCCTCACCACATCTCATTTTGCCCGAAACCCCCCTTTTTCACAATCAAATCTCGCCCATCTCATACTACTTTTTGCCAAAATTAACACCTTTTTCTACAATCAAAATTAACATGCAAAAAATCTTCAAAAATCGAAGTAATTGTTACTTTAAAAAGGGGGTTTTCGTGCAAAACAAAAAAAGGGTGATATGGCTCCTAGATAAATTTTATCTCTCCATAGCATGAAATCTAAAGGTTTACAGTACGCTCTTTTGCCTAATCATCTATCTCAAGCATCACCAACAAATCAGAACAAACAACCGGCCTTCCATCTTGGTTAGTTATTTTTACACACACTGAATTTATAGGCCCTTCAACTAATTCTTTAAATTGACTGTTTTCACCAAATGTATATGACTGATAATCGCAAAACCCCACCATAGTTGATGGGAGTGCTCTTAGAACTGTAGATGGCTGGCCATTATACAAATTAGTGTTTGTTTTTAATTCGCTTATATGAACATACAACATTGGATTAATTAGAAAATCGGATGGCCTACTACCTACATATTCATATAGACCGCTTTCTATATACGCGTGTGTATTAATACGATAGGTTTTACCACTATCATAAAAGCCTAAATTCGAGCAAGGCCCTTGGGAAAAACGTACTCCCTTTTGTCTTTATGTTTTGGTAAAAATATAGTAATTATAAGATTTGCCTCATTAATTTCTAACCGTATGTCAAATTTGTTAAATGCTTCTTTTAAAGAACAAAAGCTGTAGTAACCATCAGGTATTTTTAAACGTTTTAAGCGATTGCCCCCTCATCATAAATATCTATCCAATTATTTTGGGTCTTTTCAGATATGTTAAACCACCTTATTTTAAACCTAAGTTCTCTAAGAGCAGCCCTACACTTCCCGCCTTTATTGTCAACTGAATACTTTAAAAACACGCGCTGGTTTTGCTTGGTTATATAAAGGAACATCCTTTTTAAATCCTTTTTTTAAAAAATCTATTTAAAAATGGAACCTTTTAAATATAATGAAAGTGCCACTTACGACGTAGGAGGGGTTTATGAGCCCAAATCTTTGGACTTTAGTAACCTAACCATCGCAGTGGATGAATCATATGGCTTTCTAGTCAGACTTGTAAACCCACTAACTAGATATTTAAATCCTCCAATAAAGAGTGATAGAGTGCCATCAGCATGGTCAACTCACCCCATGGCTTTTTACCAGAATCAGTTAAATTTTGCAGTTTACTGCTCAACCACTGGCTGCGGTGTTTCATATACAAACCATTTAAACCACCCCAATCTCTTAGTAAGGTCAGTATATAACTTTCATGTTTATTATCAGTATAGACGCATACTAACTGAACTACAAGTACGCCTCCCCAACGACAACGCGTTTAATCCATTTCTCAGCCAATGGACAATAATGCATATGAAAGAATCTGCAACGAATTTAACATTAACCCTTCAAATAACTTTAGACAAAAGTTAGACCGCAATCACGGGTTAGGCACATTGTATTTGTGGGGTCAGCGTAGAGAGTATAATTTTGACTACTGGCCCGGTCACACCTCTTTTAAGCCAAACTCCCAAGTTATGGGGGCCATAGAACAAAAACACCCCAATGCTTGGGCAACATTTATCTTAGATGAAAGTAAAGGCCTAACAATGCCAGGAGTGCAAAGACTTAATGACTCCATACGCACGTACGTTTGGTGTCTATTAGGAGCGCAAGCACAGACCAAGTCTAGCATAGTGGATCAATCTACAGGCTTTGACGCCAGAAAACAATTTCTAGCCAATTTAGAAGATGCTATTAACTCTGCTGTTGATTTGCCTTCCAGCATACAAAGGTACCAAAACGTTCTTTCACATGCTAGGTCAAAGGTTGACTTTGTTGTGGGCCATGGATTGTACATGCTGCCTTCTGACCTTAGACTGCAGATTGGCATGATACAGAATTATAATAATGAAATTCTCATAGCTGGAGACGACCAAAACTTAGGACACAATCAAGGTTTAAACACAAGGCCCGCACCAGCCATTTTAAAAAAAGTATCCAGTCCTGAAAGCGACCCCCCACCAGTTATAAGCAGCCCAGAAAGCGGTCCACCTGTTGATGTACCTCACCCCGACAGACACACTAGCGAAAAGACAGCCCTTGTTGTGTTTTTAACTTTTACTGGATTAGCCATACTTTATTTCACTAAAAATTAAACCGACAGCCAGCACTCCTAACGTCCACAGATGGTCAGCCATATAGCCAGCCACTTTGCCTATGGTAGACAAAAACCCAACTAACAACACTGCCTATTATGCCAGGCAGAGCATCAAGCGCTTTGACAGCTAACTTCTTTAATAAGTTTGCTAGATGGTGTAATTGTTTTCTAATCCAACTTTTACCAGGCTGAGGCGTTGGAGGCGCTACTGGCCCTGTTGGCGCACTGCCAGTTAATGCATAAACCAGTGTAGAGATAGCAAACCCAACGGCTGTTAATATACTAACTATTGTAATCCCCTGCTCTCTGAACAGAGTCCTTATTCTTTCTGCTAGCGTAGTATTTTCATAAATCATTTTGTTTATAGTTTCTCTGATTCTGCTTATTTGGGTATCTATTTTTTCTCTGTTAATATACAACGCTGCTAACCTGGTTTTTTTTATCTTCCATTAAATCCTGTATTTTTGCCTGTATTTTAGCCTTTTCTTCCGGCTCTAAATTGTTATCATCTGCATCAGCCAGCTTATTTTTTTCTTCGTCTATCTCTCTCTCTAGTATATTAAATTTTGCCAAATTGTTTTTTAGTTCTTCGTTTATAGTTGTTAAAGCGGACTTAGTAGACCTGAGGTCACGCAGTTCAGCTTTAAGATCCTTGATTCTAGCTTTAAGAACCTCGTGTTCGCGCTCAGGCAATGGGCGATCATCAATTGTTTTTAAAGCCGTTTCTTCTTCAGGACTCAGCTCACGTTCTCTTTGACTAGGCACTTGAGAAACCGACAATTGTTTTTAACTGGGTCTCCTCATTAAGACTCGTCTCAAGTTCTGCTATTAGTTCATCTGCTCTTTGACTTAATTCGTGAAGAGAGATGTTTTGCATTTCAGATTGCGCTGGCAACTCTTGCACTATGCTTTGTAAAAGACTAACAGCCTCAGACCTTAGATCGCCAATAAAGTTTAACTGCCTTTGGTCAGCAACAGGGAGCTCTCTAAGAATTGTGCTCCTGCTTAAAAACTGGGTTGGGTCTGGTTTTGTAGTAAGCCGTACAAGGTTTCCTTTACTAGTTCTTACATACAAATGGCCCCCTTTTCCTATCTCAAAATCGTCAGGACCGATCGCGGCTGGCAGCTCCCGCTCTATACTTTTATAGAATGATTCAATTCGTTGTCGCAATAGTTCTTGACGGGCTTTAGGGAGTGAAGAGCCTACTCCTAAAAGTTCTTGACGAGCTCTAAGGAGTACAGAGCCCGCTCCTACATCTTGAGGCTGTCTAGGGAGTAAAGAACTCGCTTCTTCAAGTTCTTCTTGCAATGAAGGGACCCGGTTCTTCAATAGAATCAATCGCGCCAAAATCTTCATCTTCTTCTTCAATAGGATCAATCGCGTCAATATCTTCATCAGCCATATTTATATATTTATTATTTTTTGTTTTATAAAAAATGAACCCATACGGCTGCGACCTTGATCCATTCAGAAAAGCGAAGGAACCCCACGGCATAAAAGGCATAAGACAGACTGTGCGCGTTGTAAATAATCCATCAACAATTGAGCCCAATGAAATGTTAACAGTAAGATTTAGTGACCTCGGGGCTGACGATGTTATAAGCCAGGCACTGCCAGGCTGTCATTCAAAATAGATATTGAGTCGGCGGATCCTAATGCTACTGTCGTTGCTAACCTGGGCAGGGCCATCATTAAAAATATGGTAATTAAACTGGAAGGTAGAGAAGTCTTCTCATGAGTAGCGCAGACATTTTTAATCTTATTCTGATCTGTGGCTACCCAGAACAGAAAGAAAAGACAAAATCTTTCAGGGGATCCAGAGCCCAAACGGTCTTAAGCACAGGCTTAATGCAGCAGATGCAAAGGAAGACGAGGGGGACCAGGCAATAGCGCGAGCATTTAAGAACAGATTTTGCATCCCTCTAGATTTTGAACTGATAAAAACCCATCAGCCATATTACCAAGGCGCACTAAGAGACAAACTTACTTACGAAATGACATTCATTGACAGCGGATCTGTTATTCTATCAGATGACCCAACAGCCAGATACACTATCAGTAACATCTCTCTTAATTTTGACGTTGTTACTAACCCTGAACTGGCTAGAATAATCTTAAATCAGTATAAAAGTAGGGCGGTTGTTTACTTTGAAAGAGTTTTACACACAGTTAGCGATTAAAAACAAGCAAGACACTGTCTGGGAAATAGCTATAAGCAATTCTTTAAGGTCCCTAAAGGGGGTTCTCTTGCTATTTACTGAACCCTCAGCTCCTTTTCAGAGAGAATCTGAGGTGTTTTACAACCCAAAAATTGAGCAGCTGTCTTGCACAGTAGATGGCAAGCCTTTTCAGCTGTATTCGGCCGGACTTTTACCCGACCAACACTTTGATGAGATAAGAAAGTTGTTTGCTGGAGGCAGACAGACAAGCCCCACAGCCGATCATGTGTGTAAAAAACTTCACCTTCACGATGTAAGACTCGAAGATTATCTAACAGACAAATATGGACTATGGTTGGATTTTAGATCCACGTATGACAACAGACTGCACGGGAGTGGAAGAAGGGTAGGGTCATATGGCATACTCATACAGATTAATAAGGAAGAGGAGGAGAATGGCCAGATACAAATGCACGTTTTTGTGGTTTATGACGCCCAGCTGAACATTGAAGAAAATAGACTGAAAGAAATAGCCTATTAAAAACAGATGGGTAGTTTGAACTTTTTACCTAAAGACCCGCACTGTTCGCTTATTTGTGGGATTACTGGATGTGGGAAAACTGTCTTTGTGCTTGATTTGTTACAAACAGTCTACAGGTTTCATTACGAGTACATTGTTATATTCTGCACAACCATTAAGCACAACAAGTCTTACAAAGAAAGGCAGTTTGTTTGGACAAACGAGAATATATTTTTAGTTGATCCTACTGACAAGCTAAGCGACTGTTTAGAACATTACTATAGGCTATTTGAGGGAACCGAAACGCTGTTTATTATTGATGACTGTTCAGCCGAACAAGACATTGTTAAAAAAAGAAAGACTCTGTCTAAGCTAGCCTTTAGCGGAAGACACGCATTAGTTTCTGTTTGGCTCTTAACTCAAAAATACAATGCTGTCTTAAAAGACTTTAGATCGCAGTTAAAATCAGTCATCTTATTCTATACTAAGGACAGGGATAGTTTTGAAGAGTGTTTAAGTGAAAACTATATAATCAGGGACAGGGATGAACTAAAAAAAAAATAAAAGAGCAGTTAGAAAAATCTAAGCACGCTAAACTATGCTTACGGACTGACCCACCAGTTTCAATACGTTTGCTTATTATAGATTGTTTATTATAGATTGTTTATTATAGATTGTTTATAATAAATTGTTTATATTAAAAAATGTCTCGGGGGCCAGAATCAAAAGCAGAGTTAGCTCCTAAATGCGTTGCAGTAGAGCTAAAAGATTTAGCAGATACAACTGACTTTGATCTAATAGGAGTGGCAGGAAATGTTTATGGATTTGAGTACACCGACGAGGGCGTTTACAAACGAATAGAAATTGAAGATAAAAAACGACAGCAATATCCTACCCTGGAAGAGATAAGAAATCTAAGGGCAAACGATTTTGGCAAACACGAATACAAACTTCATAAACGAGAAAATGCCTGGGCGTTGCTTCCTGACATTAACTGGAATTTAAAGTTTGAACTACGAAGCCCCTATGTATACTTTGATAAGAAATACAATTTTAGAAAAGCTTTGAATGAAGGGCGCCTTCTTGCTAGCCTAGTTCCAGGAACACAACAGAAAAAGCAAATTGAAATAACTAAGCGGGGCTCTGAATATATGCTGCAGAGAAAGAAGTCCTTAGCTGAAGTGGGGGATGACACCGTTGGCTTAGAATTTAACCCAAAACTAGAATCACTGCCTAGAAAAATGACGATGCTTTTTCGCTTATTTATTACTCCAAGGGAGTCTGATCCTAGTTTGCCAGAGCATACGTTAATTAGAGGCGTACAAATAAAGTCTGAAAACTTGGATGGGCCTCTTAGGCTTGTTATTGTTATTACTAAAAACGCGGATGAAATAAACACTTCTGTATCATCTGACAAAGTCACTGTGATGGTTGACAATACTAAACTAACAGTACTCGATTTTATTTTCATTAAGTATGTTGATTTTATTGCGTTTTACTCTGTTGATGAAGTGCTGCCAGAAGGGTTAATAAGAAGATATGTACAAGATTAATCTTAATTAAAAAATTAATCTTAATTAAAAAATGGATGATCAGGCTCAAAAGTTTAGGTTAGAGCAAATAACTGAACTTCAAGAAGAAATAGAAAGTGACTTGGATAAGTATAGGGTTACTAGAAAGAAATATGCTAAAGTTTTAAATACTCTTTCTTATATAATCACCGGCTCATCAGCTGTAGCGAGCGTAAGTGTTGGGTCTAGCGTTGCCCTTTTAGCTACTGGGGCTGGAGCACCAGCCTCTTTAGCATTAGGGAGCATTGGTTTGGGTTTAGGTGCTATGTCTATGATTGTGAGTGCTGTTTTAAAAAAAATTAACGCCTAAACTACAAAAGCACACTGCTATTGTGGCCCTAGCATCAGCAAAACTTTGTTCATTAAGACTGAGAATAAGCAAAGCATTGCAGGACGAAAACATTACAGCTGAAGAATTTGAGCGTCTTATGGCTGATGGTGAGGATTACAGACGACAAAAAACTGAACTTCAAAAGGAGTGGAGAAAGACTTTTACTTCGCAACAAGTAGACACTGAGACAATCAAACAGAACATTGAAAAGCAAGCAAACAATCAGTTAAACCCAAAAATAGACTAAAAAATAAGATGTGAACTAAATAAATAAAATTATAAGTTTAACAAAAAAAAATAAATAAATCATAAGTTTAACAAAAAATAAATACTATTTTTTTTAACTAATCGGCACTGTGTTTGGCGGGACAACTTGCAACTCTTCGCGAACAAACGATCTTTTAGGGGCAGGCTTTTTAGACGTAGTAGCGCCGCTAGAAGAAAGAGTCTCTCTTAAATAATATACGGGAGGGGCTGTTTTCATAATTCTTTCAACTTCATATACATCTACGCTCCATATAGGGTCTGTGGCTCTAATTCTAACATCTCCCTCTGCCTCTCCAGGCGCATACAAGTATCTTACTTTTAGTCCGAACGGCAAGAGTTTTTGATTACTTTGGATGTCTTCAGTAATGCTAATTTTTTTTAATTTGATCGCGTTCACTGGCTTAAGGCCCGTTGCTTTAAATTCTTCATTGTTCATGGCGCGTAAGACTGCTGGCAATCTCCTAACCCATTCTGTGTTGCGTGTTTTGTCCATAAGGTCTCTATGATACTGATAGGTAAACAGACGCTCAGCCAGATTTTTATTAAAGTTTTCTACTAGAGCCTGGGAGCGATGGTTGCCTGGAATCCCTCTCTTAACTGTAACCCGGCGTCTTAAAAACAGTTGGTTTACAGCTCCTTTAAACTCTTTCCCATCATCAACCTGAATCAGCCTAGGATACTTTAATGGACCTCGCATGTATATTTGTTGTAAAGCCACAGCCACAGCAGTTGAGCTTTTATCCGTTAAAGGCTCAGCATCTGTATACCTCGAAGCCATGTCAACAACCGTAAGAGCATACTTAAACTTTTTTCTTCTAACTTTGTCATGTGGAAGGTACAACAAGTCCATCTGGTGGGTGTCATTAGGAACTGAGTTAACGAATCGAGGCCTTATTATTCTTTTTGGGGTAGGCAGATATATTTGCCAGATCGCTTGTTTTGAAAGCCAGTCTTTCGCTTCTGATTCAGACACCCTAGCAGCTTTACTCAGTTTATCAATAGCAGCCTTTCCTTTCCAATACCCTCCAGGAGAATAATATATTTTGTACTTTGTATCGTCCATAAGAGGCTGTTTTTATTACATTTTTAACTATTGTTTTTAGATTGAATATGCAAGAAGAAAGATTGCTCCCATAGCACCTATAATAATGCCTATTTCTACCATTTTCTGATCCTCAGATGGTTCATAAAAGTCAGACAGTTCTGGCGGTGACGATGTTAGAAACTTCTTTCCTGTCACTAAGTAATACTCATTCATTGCTTCATCAACGTCTGTAAATGTGTGCTCTGCATGTCCCTGCTCTCTTAACTTTTTATTAATAAAGTCTAAGTGAGCAATTCTCCTTTTCTCGTAAGCGTCTCTTGCCTTAGCTAAATCTTCCATTGCCTTGTTATGGCGTTCTCTCTCTTCATCAGACCGCAATTTACTAAACATATAATTGCTGCCAGAGAAAGCCAATGCATTAACAATAGCCCCGCCCACCATCAGAACTATTCCAGACATCTTTTTTATAAATGAATGAATCTTTTTTTATAAATCAATCTGCCTAAATGCATTAATCTTTCTATGCATTAATCTTTCTATGCATTGATGTTTTCTGGGATAATCCCCTGTGCAACAAGAAAGTCTTTTGAGGCAATCCCTGCAGTTATTACAGCTATAACCTTAACAACATCCTCAATGTCTAACCTTCCTAGATCAGCCGGCCTCATTTTAAACATGTTTTTTGCTAACATGCTATATCCTATACTAAGACCGCTGATTACAGCAGAGTGGTAAATAGTATTGATGATCTTTGCAGTGCTCATATTTTTTATTAACTAAAAAAAATAATTAAAATAATCATAATATGAAAGACTGTCTATGTGCTTTTAATCAGATAATCTTTTGTTGCCAGAGCTAAAAATAAGGTTTGTAACTAGTTTCGGCGAATCTTCTATTTTTCCCATGTTGGGCGGTTTTATTCTTAACAAACATTTTGCTAGGGTTGAATAAACTATAACACCGACAATGGGCACTGCATAATTAACCAGCGTTAAACTCATGGTTTTATTTTTTTATTTATTTAATTTTTAGATTTAAAAATGGCGGCCAAACACAGCGAATCTGATCTAATGATTTTAATAGAAAATTGTAATGAACTATTTGACGAAACGATGAAAGTGTTAAACATTGATTTTAGTAAATCTGGGTTTGAGAATGATGTAAACAATTTAATCAAAAATCATAGTGAACTATTTGACAAAGCAATCAAAGAGTTAAACATTGACTGTAGTGATTCAGAAAAAGCTAAAATATTGGCAGGCGTTCTTGTAAGATTAGGGTGTCTTGAAGTATTGCAACGCCTGGGTGAGGAATAAAAGAGCATTTACTTACTTTTACTTACTTTTATTTTTTTTAATTTACGTAAATATTGTGAGTTAAAAAATGAACCCTACAAGTGAGTCCGAGTTTGAAATACTGCCTTCCAACAGTACGTTGTTGGGTAGTAACAAATCATTAAGCAATATGTTCATTGAATTAGACATGAACATTATTAAGCCCACAAACGTTCAGGAAAGTGTAACACATGCTATTTCTAAAATCCCAGGGTCTCTTCAAATTAACCCGCCAGCAAAAGTGTTGTTGGCCATTCTGATTGAATATATAACCCCCGATGATAGTAGTATGCAAGTCTGGGTTTCAACTAGACAGAAAGAAGTAATCAGCTATCACGACTTTACACCTGGCTGGGCTGATTACATGCTTACACAGTTTAGCTATGCAAGTGAAGAAGCGAAATTGCGCGGCTCTGGCTGGTCTGAAGGAACAGTCCTCGAAATCAAATTAAGACAAACTAAATACTCTCCTATAGTCGGCAATTCTTACATCCCTCTCCCCAGAGAGTTAGTTTTTAAACGAGCAGCCTTAAACATACATAATTCAGATAACTTGTGTTTCATGTGGTGTGTTTTGGCGCATTTACATCCAGTTAAAAAGAATGCAGAGAGAGTTTCCAATTATTGGCAGTATAAAGATAGTCTGAACTTTGATAACATAAACTTTCCAGTGAGTATAGAAAGTATCGACCAGTTTGAAGAACAAAACAAACCAATAACCGTAAGCGTATACACCTGGAATTCAGTAGACAATCTAGTCCCTCTAAGAATTTCTCCCGAAGCCCCTACTTTTAGGCGACTCACTTGAGAATCATGTAGACCTGATTCTGTTTGCAGACGGTTCCAAGAGCCATTATGTATTAATTAGAACAATGAGTAAACTTCTGACTTATACTACAAAGCACGAATCTAAACAAGAGCTTTGTAGAAGGTGTTTGGTCAGGATCCCCACTGTAGAGGCAGCAGCCAGTCATAAAAAACATTGTAAAAGTTTTGTAGACTGTAAAATCGAACTTCTTACACCAAAACCAGGGTCTAAGGTTGGTTTTAAGAATGTACACAAAATGCAAATGAGCCCATACGTAGTCTACGCCGACTTCGAAGCAATTTTGCCACAGTACTACGGCCCTCAACAAGAACAAAAAACAACCCTATTATCCCGTCATCAGATCTGTTCTTATGCATTTGTTGCTGTTAGGTCAGATGGCGGGCACACACAGCCGGAGATTTACAGAGGTCCTGACGCAGCTGGTCGATTTTTGGAGCAGATGAAACACCTTCGCAATCAATTTTCTAATCAGCTGAACCTTTCAGACATTAAGATGACCCCGAAGATGAAGAACGTTATAAATCAGCCACCCACTGTTGGATATGTAAATGCAAGTTATTAGGCGACACTGTAAGAGACCACGATCACATTACTGGAAAATTCAGGGGGGCAGCACACAACAGTTGCAATCTTCAACTCAAGGTCGACCCCGAAAAATGGAAACTGCCAATCTTCTTTCATAACTTGCGGGGCTACGATTCGCACTTTATCATGCAAGCAATAACTTCTGAATGTAAGAGAGTTAGCTGTATTGCACAATCATCAGAAAAGTACATGACCTTTACTGTAGACTGTTTATCCTTCTATGACTCTGCCCAGCATCTGATGAGCAGCTTAGATAAATTATCAGGATCTCTACAAGACTGTCCAATCACCAAACAATATTTTGACCCATCTTTAGTCCGTAAAGGCGTCTATCCTTATGAATACATGGACTCGTGGGAGAGGTTTGACGAGCCAGCGTTGCCGCATAAAGACGATTTTTACAGCCGTCTTAGAGGCGGAGGCATATCTGACGCCGACTATGAATACGCACAGAAAGCCTGGACAGAATTGCGCTGCAAGACGATGGGCGATTATCACGACCAATATTTATGGCCGACGTGTGTTTATTGGCTGATGTCTTTCAGAATTACAGAGCTACTTGCATGAAACACTACGGTCTAGATTCATCACAGTACATCTCTGCCCCGGGGTTGTCTTGGGATGCATTCTTGAAGTCTACAAACATTCAGATCGACTTAATCTCGGATCTGGATACACTTCAGATGATTGAGGATGGGCTGAGAGGAGGCATTAGCATGGCCTGTCATCCTTACCGCAGGGCCAACAACAAGTATTTAGACGATTATGACCCAACTAAACCATCCAACTATCTGATGTACTTAGACGTCAACAATCTGTATGGGTGGGCCATGAGCCAGACACTGCCATTAAGAAACTTCAAAATGATAAACGGGCCTCATGAGGTTGATTGGGTGGTAGGACTATTGTCACAGCTTACGCCCGATAATCCAATAGGATTAATCTTAGAAGTAGACTTAGATTATCCTAAAGAATTGTACGGCCCCCATAACGATTCCCCTTAGCCGCAGAAAAATTAAAGATGAGCCCCGCCGAACCACCTAAACTCGTGCCTAACCTCTTTAACAAAACTAAATATGTCTGTCATTATCGGCTGTTACAGTTTTACTTAAGACACGGACTGAAACTAAGAGCTGTTCACAGAATAATTACTTTCGACCAAGAGCCTTTCATGAGGCCATACATTATGAAGAACACCGACCTTAGAACCAAGGCCACAGATGCATCAGAAAAAGACTTCTTTAAGTTGATGAACAACAGCTGTTTTGGCAAGACGATGGAGAACGTACACAATCGTAAAGATGTAAGATTAGTTACGAAAGAAAAACAAGCAATTAAACTAGTCTCTAAACCTAACTACCAAGACTTTAGACGGTTTAGCGATGGCCTGGTTTGGAGTTATGATGAAGAAACAGAATGTGAAGTTGGACAAGCCGGTGTTTATCGGGTTTACTGTGTTAGAGCTGTCAAAGCTGTTAATGCTTGAATTTCTATACGACTACTTTAAGCCGCTGTACCCAGAATCAAATGTCCTTTACACAGACACCGATAGTTTTATTCTAGACATCCCAACTGAAGACTTTTATAAGGACTTAGAGGCGGAGGTAGCCAAAGGAGCTGATGGATGGTACGACACATGCGACTATCCTAAAGATTCGCCTTTACATTCAACTGTGAACAAGAAAGTGATTGGAAAGATGAAGGATGAACTTAATGGGACGATTATACTAGAATATGTTGGCTTACGGGCAAAGATGTATAGTATTGCTACCCAGACTTCTGTAATGAAGAAAGCTAAGGGCATAGGTAAAGAAGTTGTCAAAAAAAAAAAGTCACGACAACTACAAGCAGGCTCTCTTTGAACGCAAAGTATTTTATCACACAAACGTTAATCTGCGCTCTACTCTTCATCAAGTAAACACAACTGCTGTTAATAAAAAGTCACTAGACTCTAACAATATCAAGCGAACTTACGTCAATCCCGTGCTTTCATGCGCTATAGGCCCCCCGGAGAGCCAACTTGGCTGACTTAACTTAAGATCTTAACTAGTACTTAACTAGTACTTAACTTAAGATCTTAACTAGTGCTTAACTTAAGATCTTAACTAGTACTTAACTTAAGATCTTAACTAGTACTTAACTAGTACTTAACTTAAGATCTTAACTAGTACTTAACTTAAGATCTTAACTAGTACTTAACTTAAGATCTTAACTAGTACTTAACTAGTACTTAACTTAAGATCTTAACTAGTACTTAACATGACTTGCACTTTACTTGCACTTAACTTGTTATAACTAACTTAACCAGTACTTTGCTTGTACTTAACCAGTACTTAACAACACATTAAAAAACTAATTTATTAAAAATGGGTCTACAGCAGGAGGTTGTACTTTTTTTTGCAGAAGCTGGTTCTTTTACTGTTTTTGTGGGGATTTGTGACTTTGTTGCTAAGTATGGCTTTAGGCGCTTGTATGCTAAAAGCCCCCCACCAACAACAATACTCCCCAGCACATAATAATACATCTTATAGTTTGATTGTGTTGTTGTTGGCGGCGGCGGTGCTGGTGCTGATGTTGTATTACTATCTAATAATTTTTGTTTTGCTGCTTGGTTTGCTTTTTGCAGTCTGTTCCATTCAACTAGTTTACGACCGGACTCAACACGCCCAGGATTTTTAGACTTAGTAACACTACTCACTTGTGGGACACTCACCTGCGGGACACTCAGTTGCGGATTCACTTGTGGGGCACTCGCCTGTAAATTCACTTGTGGAAAATTCACTTGTGGGACATTCTGCTCCTGTGGGACATTCTTCTCCTGCTCGCTCATTTTTTTTAGTCTGATTAAAATTAATATGATTAAAATTAATATGATTGAAAGTAATTAATCCCATGATGAATGGACATAACAACGTCCCAAATCTATAATACATGTCACATGCAAGAGATTCTAGAGACTTGGTTAAAACCGGATCTTGTGTTAAGTCATATTTTAAATCTTCTTCTGAATCAATCGGCGCTATCTTGCCTACTAACTTAGCATATAAACTAATCATTGTCTGTCCCACCGATCTAACCATTTTTGATCCTAGCTGTGCCTCGTACCTGACGTAATACTTCTCAACGTCTGATGTAGACAATTGCTGAATCTGTTCGATACTTAGTTCAACGCCTAAATACTGCCTGGTTTTCCCACATGCAGCCAGAGAGTATAATCTTTCTTTATGACAGAGGTCTGCTGCCTCCTCACACTTTAATAGCTCGTCGCAATCCATTTTTTAAAAGCAATAAAAAAATAATTGTAAATTCAGCTGTTATTTATTATTCATGGTCTTTTCTAATCGAAAAAACTTATCTTCATTAAAGCGTATAGTCACCCCTTCAGGATCAGTAGAAACAGTCAGATTAACATCTTCAGGAGCCATATTATCAACTAAAATGGCAAACAACTTTATAACCGGTTGGGGCCAAAAATCTGGTATTTTTACTAACGGCCTGCTTTACGCTTTCTCGCATATTTATGCGCTCAAAAAGATCAGTAATTAATTCTTCAAACCTGCTCTCTAACTGATCTTTATCACCCTCCCGCTCCCAATCCAACTCGTAAAGTATATTAATAAGCTCTGTAGCTACTTCGGCCTTCATTTTTTAAACCAGATTAAAAAACACCAATTTAAAAATTAAGTAAGTAAGCTGCTGCATAAATCCGGGTAAAAGATTGTATAACAAAATCAATAGCAGCACTTATAGTACATTCTGTAACGCGCTCTGCAATGCACACTGCGGGCGCTGCCAACAACGGCTTTATTGATTGGCGGCCTTTTTAAAGTAACAATTACTTCGATTTTTGAAGATTTTTGCATGTTAATTTTGATTGTAGAAAAAGGTGTTAATTTTGGCAAAAAGTAGTATGAGATGGGCGAGATTTGATTGTGAAAAAGGGGGGTTTCGGGCAAAATGAGATGTGGTGAGGCAGCTCCGACATATTAACTGTCTCTTCCTGCCAATTTGAAAGTCAGTGCTAATTTCGACTCTCCTGCAGTGACATCTTGTAACACAATCTTCCTTTGCGCTGGTCATTGGACTCACCTTAATTCCTTTCCATTCCATACAAGATCAGATTATTTCACGTAGATCTGCCCTCAAGATCGTCTGTCTATCTGTCTTTCTGACTGTTTGACTCGAGAAAGCAGATCAGCGTTTCTCTTCACCAAATCTTGATTTACCCCCCCCCCCCCCCCCTTTTTTTTTAACAGACACTCAGCTTTCCCCTTTAAAAGCGTCATATTATGAAATGAGCCAGCATTTTGTTGTTTCCGTGCTTTCACACGTCTTTCAACTTCATCCAGCTCATTGTTACCGGTGGCGCGCTGAACTTTCCACAGACTGAAGCATCTTCATGACATGACTAAGGGTGGACTGGCTGGGAGAGGAAGCAGGGGGAGGAGTGAGTAGACTGCCCGCT
>CM065722.1:7822296-7829796 GCA_033310375.1 Conus canariensis
TCCAGGCACAGCATGGCACCTCGGGAGCTGATCTTCAACTACAGGCTGTCACGGGCAAGAAGGGTGGTGGAGAATGCCTTTGGGCTGTTGGCTCAACGCTTCAGAGTGTTGCTGCGTACCAGTGAACTGAAGCCAGAGAATGTGAGGGAAGTCATCAAGTGTTGCATTATACTCCACAACGTCTTGTTGCAGCGTTTGCCACTACCTCAGGATGCAGTCGACAGGGAAGATGCTCAGAAGGACTTGCACCCTGGTGCCTGGAGAGAGCAGCTCATCTGGGAGGACCTACCTCAGCCACAAGCAGCTCGTGCCAACACTGCTGGGAAGCGAGTCAGGGAGACTCTGGCTGACTACTTTGGGAGTCCTGCAGGGATTGTCCCGTGGCAGTGGGAGAAAGCCAATGTCTGCCAGCCAGCCCGTGCTGCGAACCCTGACCCTGCTGCTGCTGCTCCACCTGGACCTGATGGGCCTCCTGCTCAGTCTCCACCCTCCTCTCCCTCCTCTCCAGAGTGAGATGCCTCTGGGTACCACCTCAAATCATTGGCCCTTTTCAGGGCCTACACATTTCCCAAGAGTTTTAGGTTGTTTCATGCTATTGCTGCATTCAGTCCTTGTCAGGGATACAATTCTTGTTATGTTGTGTCTACTCTCCCCACATGCATAAACCCAAACACTCCCCCATCTCCTATTAGTGCATTTGCTGTATGCTCATTTTTATCTGTGTATGTGCTCGTGCACAGTAGCATGCCCACATATGTTTAGTTTCCACAATCACGATTTTCATAGCCTGAACAATTGGAAAGATTAGCAGAAACCACATCATTTTTTAAGAAACCGAAAACAGAATCTTTTGTGTTGTTTTAATCTTTCATTTGTATATGATATTCACACACATGAAACAATACACAAGGCAAACAAACATGAAGTGTTTCTGTTTTGGAAGGCCTTTGGAGCCAGGGGACAGGGCCAGTGTTCAAAAGGCACCTAGGCAATGTAGTCAGTCGGGTCAAAGGTCATGCCCATATCCTCTGCTGTCAGTGAGCAGATAGTGGAGGTGGAGGTGGCTTGTGGGGGGACCCTCCTAGGTGTGCTGGTCTTCCTGGGTGAGATCCGTGGCATGGGGTACGAAATCGGATTGCTGAGATTTCGCTGGTAATAAGCCTCAAGCCCATCATCTGCTGTCCACGGACCTGCCACTGGCTGAGGGGTGGCATGAGAAGCCACATTGCTGGGAGCCCCTAATCCACCTCCAGACACTCCAACCGCAGGTGGATATGCTGCTGTAGAGACGTGGCGATTTTGGTCGGTTGGTTTGGGACCAACCATCGCAAGATGTCTGCTCACCAAATCCCACACATCATTCTGCAGCCGCAGCATCTGGTTGGAGTCGAAGTGGTCAACCCTCCACTGAATGTTGCTCCAGAATTGTGCCTGGGGGCTGGACAACCGCTCAATCATATTGTCCAGCTGGGTGCACAGATGACCGCAGCAGTTCGACACAGAGGCAGCATCAGCAGCTCTTAAGGAGGACCCCACAGGACGGACTGAGGGAGCAGTAGGTGCTTGGGGTGTGGCAGAGGCTGCATTCTGACATGGCACCTTCCGACTTGGGCCTGGCTGGTCAGGGTCGACGTCTGCCTCAGTCTCGATGGGGTCTACAGCAGCAGAGCTTCTCTTCCTTGGGCCCATGGAATCCGAGGAAAGTGACGATATGTACGGAGTCATAAACGCCATATGGTCCCAGACCCATTGGAGCGAACGCAGAAGATTGGCACTGCCAGACCCACTCTTGGACTTTGCCTTCTTCGCTCTTGCAAGCATGGTCCGCATCGATCGATACCAGCCGATGCATGCAGCTGCTTCCACTCCCAAACTGTCTGCCAACTCCTTCCAATCCCTGTTGCGTTTTGATTGGTCCTTGAAGTCCTTGTGACTCTTGTTGTAGAGGTAGGGTCTCTCCTTCAAAAACTCCAACACCTCTTCCTTCTGGGCCTCAGTGAGTCTGGACTGCTTGGTCTTCTTGCGTCCCTTGCCTCGCCCGCCAGCACTCTTCTGGGATGGGGTGGATTGGGCCGCCTCCTGAATGCGTTCCTCTTGCTCTCGTGCAGCCATGGACACGTCAGTAGTAGCAGTATCTGAGTCGGAGCTTGGCATCTTGACTTGAAAAAGCAGAATGTCGACAGTCGTGGCTTCGTGTAGCAGCCAGGAAAGAAAGAAAAATATCACTCAAACCGCCAGCTGATATAGCATTCGCACGACAACCAAAGTAGTTGCACACGGCACTATGCAACGCCAGACAACCCCAGGCAATCGGTTGTGTGTAGTCGCGCGCAGTTGTACACAGGAGGTGCAACCGAACTGCGTGCGTGTGACCCTTGTCTGCCACGCGTGTCACGGAGGCACGCGTGGCGCGAAACTACTTCCTGCCTACAACCCCACCCAACTGCAGGCAACTCGTGTAAAAGTGTTCCCAACTCCACAAAACCGTTTGGGGCCGTGCAACTGATGCAACTACGAAAACATTATCGCTCTAGCACAATATTATTTTCGGCAGTGCAACTACACGTACAACTAAAAATGGGATTTTTCCGAAAAAATGAAAACTCCAGACAACCTCAAACAACCGATTGCCTGGAGTCGTCTGGGGTTGTGAATAGGTTGCATGGTAGTGCAACCGATTAGTTGCACGCTAGTTGCACGTCGTGTAAATGGAGCATTAAAGCCCCACCGACCGCAAAGGGCCATAACTATAAGGGCTGTCACAGCGTTGAGTCAGTTCATAAGCCGTTCTGAAAAAAAAGTAAATAAATAAAATAAGAAAAATAATTCACACAATCCTTTAAAATACACCTTCTAAGAACACACCGCATATTTTGTTGAAAATGTTTCCTCTGTGAAATCTTGTCATAGATGTGGAAATAGCAGAACAGCGCAGCTCTTTAGTCATAGATGTGGAAAGAGTAGAACAACGCAGCTCTTTAGTCATAGATGTGGAAAGAGTAGAACAACGTAGCTCTTTAGTCATAGATGTGGAAGGAGTAGAACAGCGCAGCTCTTTAGTCATAGATGTGGAAATAGCAGAACAACGCAGCTCTTTGGTCATAGATGTGGAAAGAGTAGAACAGCGCGGATCTTTAGTCATAGATGTGGAAAGAGTAGAACAACGCAGGTCTTTAGTCATAGATGTGGAAATAGCAGAAAAGCGCAGCTCTTTGGTCATAGATGTGGAAATAGCAGAACAGCGCAGCTCTTTGGTCATAGATGTGGAAATAGCAGAACAACGCAGCTCTTTGGTCATAGATGTGGAAAGAGTAGAACAGCGCGGATCTTTAGTCATAGACGTGGAAAGAGTAGAACAACGCAGCTCTTTAGTCATAGATGTGGAAATAATCGAACAGGGGAATTATTTAGTCATAGATGTGGAAATAGCAGAAAAGCACAGCTCTTTAGCCCTAGATGTGGAAATAGTTGAACAGCGGTACTATTATTACTGCTACAACTACTACTAGTAGTACTACAACTATTACCACTACCACTACTACTGCTACTACTACTACTACTACTACTACTACTACTATTAATAAACTTACATGCAAAAGGTTTGACACACAACATTAATCATGTATAACTGGGTCAACACACACACACACACACACACACACACACACACACACACACTTATATAAAGAAAGCCTTCGTGTTTGTGTTGCCTCGTGTTGCAACGTGTTGTATGGTAGGCTATGGTTTCTCTTTCACAGCTCATTGACACAAAAAAATTCTGGCTGCTCATCTAGGGAAATTTGAACGTCTGTTGCAACTAGTTCCATTCCGTCTTTTCACAGCATGATCAAGGCGTCCCATCCAACTTTAATTTCATTGTCACAGAACGTTGCGCCGCGCTGCGGGCGCGAAGCGGGAAACGGGATTTACCGTCTCGTCTTCAGGATCAGGGCCGGCGACTCGGTTTGCTACTCCGTGAGGTGGTTCTCTCCCTTCCACACACACACACACACACACACACACACACACACACACACACACAAACCGATTTCGCTTTGCGGAGATCACTGTACAGGTTGACGTTGAAGATGTCAGACGATACTGTGATTGCTGTCACTCGAATCCTGGGCGAAATGTGCTGGGAATCGGAAAGACTGGCTAAAGACATACCAGTAGGAGAGATTGGGACAGGTTGCGTTTACCTGTGAAACGCGCGCTTGCATGTAGTTTTTTGCGGTTTTTTTTCTTCTTTTTTTTTTCCCCCATGTACCAATCTTTGTGCCGCTAGCTCTTTCGTCGTCAGTGTATTTGAAAAGCACGCAGCGAGATCTCATGATACAACTAGATCACACACACACACACACACACACACACACACACACACACACACACACACACACACACACTCATGCACGCACGCATGCACACACACACACGCACGCACGCACGCACGCACACACGCACACACGGATGCACACACGGATGCACGCGCACACACACACACACACACGCACGCGCACACACACACACACACACCACGCACACACACACACACACACACACACACACACACACACACACACACACACACACAACACACACACACACTATTCAAGCAAAAATTAGTAATATTATGCACCAACTATATGAGAGGCTGTGTTCAGTTTACTGTCGTTTAATCACATGAAAGGCATTTTAGTAGAGGCAGAGTTTGACTGTGTTTGAATTATTGGCAAACAAAAACGGTTCTTAAATAAATGTTAGCGAACCGGCAAGAGAAACGTGGACAAACGAGTCACAAGACAAAACACGACGCGTTTCGACCTCTTAGGTCTTCTTCAGGCAAGACACAAACAAATAGGACAACGAAAATGAACGAATTTGTCACTTAGCTTAGATCTCTTCAGCGCAAGGTAGGCAGGCGTTGAAGACCTAAGAGGACGAAACGCGTCGTGTTTTGTCTTGTGACTCGTTTGTCCACGTTTCTCTTGGCAGTTCGCTAACATTTATTTAAGATTTGTTTAGATTTCCGCCTGCAGTCGCCTCACTTTGCAACTAAACAAGAACTGATTACATCAACGTGTTAAACAGGAACTGCAATATGGTTATATTCGTTGTTGATGTTAATCTTGGGAAAACAGCAATAATTAGTAGAGGAATGTTTGCATTATGCAAAAAGATTTATCATTACAACTTTAGTAGCTCTGTTTGTGAAATCGCCGATTGAGAATGATTGATGGGTGTTTTAAATCTGATTCTTGTGTAGCGACGCAAACTTTGTTTTTGTTATCGTTAATACCCCCAAAACAGTCAAAGGATTAAAGCTTCTAGATTCTTGATGTTGCACGTGTGTGTGTGTGTGTGTGTGTGTGTGTGTGTGTGTGTGTGTGTGTGTGTGTGTGTGCGTGCGTGCGTGCGTGCGTGCGTGCGCGCGCGCGCGCGCGCGAGCGTTCGATTCTTTTGTCCTCAAACAGAGGACAAGACTATTTCGGGAAGCAAAGTGCCATTGTACTGAATGTCCAGACCTACGAACGTTTGAACAAAATAATGTACTCTCATCGTCTCACAGTACTAATCTGACCATACATATTAATGGCATTACGCTTCTGCCTCTCGCTATGTCTCCGTTTCTGTTTCAGTCAGTTA
Organism: Conus canariensis; assembly: GCA_033310375.1. Lineage (NCBI taxonomy): Eukaryota > Metazoa > Mollusca > Gastropoda > Neogastropoda > Conidae > Conus > Conus canariensis. The sequence continues at coordinate 7,827,943 of CM065722.1, forward strand.
GTCAGTCAGTCTGATTGTCTGTCCGTCTGTCTGTCTGTCTGTCTCTCTTTCTCCGTCTCTCTGTCTCTCCCTCTTAAAAACTGTCTGTCTGTCTGTCTGTCTGTCTGTCTGTCTGTCTGTCTTTCAAAATCTGTCTGTGTGTGTGTCTATCTGTCTCTCTCTCTGTCTCTCTCGTCTCTCTCTCTCCCTCTCTCTCTCTCTCTCTGCCTGTCAAATACTGTCTGTCTGTCTCTGTCTGTCTGTCTGTCTGTCTCTCTTTCTAAAAAAAATAAATAAATAAAAATAAAGAAATAAAAGGGGGGTGGGGTGGGGGGATGGGGGTTTCTACACTCTTCCCGATCTGTTTCTTATCTCCGCTTCATCCCCTTAGTTTCTGACTCACCCGTTCAGTCCTCGGATGGTCACGTGAAAGATGAGGTGGCAGGGCAGAGGGCAGAGGTCAGGGTTATCAGCAGCAGGAGGAGTGGGAGGGTCACCACAGCAGCTGCCGTCGTAACGCAGGTTGTGCAGGTTGTTGTAAGTGGTGAAGCCCACGTACAGTCGTGCGGCGCCTTGGCCGCCTGCCACCTGCTGACAGACACTGTGGGATTGACTGGGCCACACGCCGCAATTGGGATTTCGCGCTAAAATCACCATGATTATCATCCATGTAAGCGTTTTGGGTAGGGTAAGGTAAGGTAAGGTAAGGTAAGGTAAGGTAAGGTTGCTTATAGCCCAGCCGACCACAAAGGGCCCGTATCAGGGCTGTCACCGCGTTGATGTCAACTCGCAAATCATGAAAAAAAAAACCCCAAGCAACAACAACAACAACAACAACAACAACAACAACACACACACACACACACACACACACACACACACACACACACACACACACACACACACACACATTCACACAACCCTTTAAGATATACCTTCTAAAAACACACCGGGAATTTTGTTTAAAAAAAATCTTCCTTCTGTAAAATCTGAGATCACATGAAAAATATTGATCTCTTTCAGAAAGTCAAAGATCACATCAGGTGGGACATCTCTGAGCAAGGTCTTCATGGAGTCTGCTGTAAAATGCTTATGTCTCACATCATGCAAGTCCCAACACTCTTAAAAAAATATGTTTCACTGTGCGTGGTACATGACATGGAATACACCACGGAGCTTCTTCACCTTTTAAAAGATAAGAATAGGTGTAAAAGGAGTGGCCTGTATGCAAACGGCACAACACTGTTTCTTCTTTACGGCCGCATCAGGGACACAATCATTAAAAACTGTTTCAGGTTTGGACGGATTTTGAACAGTTTGTTTTCCGTCTGCGAGTTCCACTCCTCATGCCAGAGGTTTTTGACACAGGCCTGGGCGTTGGGTTTCAGATCAGTCTGAGGAATAGACAATCTGCCCAACTCTTGTGGCACTCTTGGCAAGTTGATCAACCAACTCGTTGCCTCGAATGCTCACATTAGGATTTTGCACTAAAACACTATACATAATTCATGTAAGTGTTTTGAGGTGCAGCGTTAATTTGAGCCAAAAATGGATATTACACTGATAGTGGATCCTTTCGTTTTAATCTGTCTGCTTGGAATCACCTGGCATATACATTAATGGGTGTATGGAAGAAAAGAAAAGGTAACTCAAGTTTCAGGCACAATAAAAATTCTCAAAACAATCTCATTACGCCTGTCTATAAACACTCAACTGCTTAAAGCAAGGCTTGGCCGCATTCATTTTTGGAGTGCAGCCATTAGGGCTGGCCTAACTGGGCTGGGTTAGACTTGGTGAGGACACTTCGATGGGGTTGGGTTAGTTTGGATTGAAACTGATCGGTTGTGGATTGGGATAGATTGCGACTGATTAATC
>CM065722.1:7834796-7844796 GCA_033310375.1 Conus canariensis
GTGGTAGTTACCACAGATCTCTCGTTGAATCGAGCCAGCGAAAATGTCGACTGTGGTAACACGTTCTGTGGTAGTTACCACATATCTCTCGTTGAATCGAGCCAGCGAAAATGTCGACTGTGGTAACACGTTCTGTGGCGCCGTGGCGAAGTGGTTAGCATCGCGGACTCCCGGCTGGGAGGTCGTGGGTTCGAATCCCATCAGAGTCATGTGGGTTTTTCTGCCCCGACCGGCTCCTACCCAGAGTTGAGTTTGCTGCGGACTCAGTTGGGGAGACTGGGACCACACAGTCGAGTTTCATCCACTTAATGGATGCGTTTCTGAGAGTGTTGCTCAAATTTCCTGACCAACACTGCAGGTGCCTGTATCTCTCGGCCTGGTTGACGCCGGGATATATTATGAAAGGAAGCGTAGAGAACAGCCCTATCATGTAGTCTCAGACCGAAATGGAAATCCGTAGCATCATCTTAATCATCCTCATTCTCATCGATCAGCATAAAAAAAAATTGTCTCAAATTCTGTGGCCCTTCATGCCCTGCTCTCATGGTGACCTCAGTTTCGATGTCCTCTCCACGTCTGTGGCCTTGGTTTGGTTCCGTCGGGGTCACCAGTATCGGCGAGTCCATGGGGGCTGTCGTTGGACGGACGTGGTGGCGCCCTCCGGAGGGAGAGCTCACTCACGCCGGCTCCGCGACTAAGCAATTATTGTCGTCAGTAGGGGGCTTAGTAGGTGGTGTCCTGCGTATGTTAGATCAGAACAGGCGCCACTGAACACCACCGAAGTGACTCGGCAGCAGTGCAGTGTCTCCTCCGGTGGGTTGCCTCTTGATGTCTTGACATTGGCTGCTCCCTGTGGATTGCCGGTGCTGGGGCTGCGGCGGGGCCGACCGGGCTGTGGCTGTGGACGGGGTGTCGGAATGAGCGGCGTGGGTGCACTGCCTCTGAGGTGGCGCAGAGGTGGGACAGCAAAAAAAAAAAAAAAAAACAAAAAAACACGGTCTGTGGTAGTTACCACAGATCTCTCGTTGAATCGAGCCAGCGAAAATGTCGACTGTGGTAACACGTTCTGTGGTAGTTACCACAGATCTCTCGTTGAATCGAGCCAGCGAAAATGTCGACTGTGGTAACACGTTCTGTGGTAGTTACCACAGATCTCTCGTTGAATCGAGCCAGCGAAAATGTCGACTCTGGTAACACGTTCAAAGTCTTTGGATTACAGTCGTAGATTCACGACATCTTTGCTCAGTGAGCTTGGAAATTGGTCCCAAAACTAAAACGTGTCCTTCTCACAAACATTTTCTATTTCAATGTCAGTTTTAGTCTCACTCTCACATCATCGCTCTTTCGTTTTTCTCAACTGTTTATAGATCCTGAAATCAAACGTTGGAGAAACACAAGTTTCAGTCTTACTCTCATATCATCGCGCTTTCGTTTTCTCAACTGTTTATAGATCCTGAAATCAAACGTTGGAGAAACACAAGTTTCAGTCTTACTCTCATATCATCGCGCTTTCGTTTTTCTCAACTGTTTATAGATCCTGAAATCAAACGTTGGAGAAACACAAGCGAGGGAGGCACTCCGAAAGCAAGGAAGTTTCTAAAAAGTCGGAGAATGACGACATGACACAGCCAATGAAAGTGCCTAGGAAGCGTCCTCGAAGGATGGAGAAACCTCAACATTCATTGCCAGTCAAACAGCGCGGAACATTCTAAAGACAATTTCTGGAAGCTTCTGACACTGTCTGCCTTATTCTGGCAGTTTTAAAGAGAGAGACCCCCCCCCCCCCCCCCCCCCACACACACACACACACCTCCGAATCATTATGCAATTTTGTGCATGCGTCATTTGGTAAATCAACGTCACAGCAAATATTATCACATATAAAACAGTACCCTTGACATGTGGATCTGAATCGACCGATGATATGTAACAATCGTAAGTGAAATCGAACTGGTTGTATATGTATGTATTTACGTATGTTGCCTGTACATGTATATGTCTGGATGTCTATCTGTCTGTCTGTATGTATGTATGTATGTACGTACGTATGTACGTTTGTATGCATGTATGTACCTATCTGTCTATCAACAAATCCATTATCAATCGATCAATCAATCGATCGATCAATCGTTCTCCCAGTGTACGCGCGCGCGCGCGCGCACGCACACACACACACACACACACACACACACACACACACACGCACACACACACACACACACACACGCACACACATGCACGCACACGCACGTACACACAAAGTTGTGTGAACACACACACACACACACACACACACACACACACACACACACACACACACACACACACACAAATCAGGCGCGTGAGCGTGTGTGTTTGCGTACCTGAGTGTGCAAAGAGAGAGAGAGAACGAACGAACGAACGAACGAACGAACGAACGAATCTTTTTTAATGAGGGAAAAAGCGGAATAAGCACAAAATGGCTTTTTTTACATCCGGCCCTCAACAAAGGGAAATACATATAAAATGCAATAATAACATCAGCAAAACTAATCTAGAATTAAAGTAAACATACATAAACGCTATAAATAGACAGAGGAAATGGTTAACACAAAAGAACAGACGACAATCAATGCCTGGAAGAGAGAGGGAGAGAGAGAGAGAGAGAGAGAGAGAGAGAGAGAGAGAGAGAGAGGAAGAGAGAGAGAAGACAGACAGAGAGAGAGAAGAGAGAGAGAGAGAGAGAGAGAAGAGACAGAAGAGAGCAGAGACAGAGACAGAGACAGAGAGAGAAACAGATGGGAGGGGAGGGGTCATCATATATAGTTCATGAAAAAATGGTTATTGGAAGATAGATAAATATATATACAATAAACATTATCACAACAATAAAATTATAACACATTTCTGGAAAAAGAAAAAAAAATCATTGAACAGGCACCCCAACCTGTAAGCAAAGACAAAAATTTACACTTGACAAGCAGCACCTTTGGAACAATAGATGAAAGAGACCAGTACAGAGAGAGAGACAGACAGACAGACAGACAGACAGAGGGAGAGAGAGAGTGAGAGAGACAGAGAGAGAGAGAGAGAGTTTAAGAGCATGAATTGGAAAATTCAGTCATTAGCTGGGTATGAAGTGCCCTTTTAAAGCTATATATGCTGGCATGAACATCAAGAGAGGGTGAAATGCGGTTCCACAAGAAGCCGCCAGAGTAGTGAAGACTGGTTTTAAACATATCTATTCTTGGACGGGGTATTACAATTTTATAAAAATGGCGATTTTCATTCAATCTAAATTTCTCTGTAATTGAAGGGGGAGCACGACCCGAAAGAATCTTAAACATGAATAAAGCTTTATTGAATTTAAGCTTCAAGTTTAATGGTAAAATATCCAGATCTGTATAGTCAGAGTATGATAACGTAACCGATTTTAACAAAACTAATTTCAGGGAACGTCTATAAAGACTAAACAAAGGTTTGAGTATATGATTACTTGCTGAATCCCAAATTGTAGATGCATAATTTATATGGGATTCAATATAAGCGTGAAAAAATATTTTACGTGAATGGCAGTCTAGGAAATGCTTTATCTTGGACAGCTGGTATATCTTTTTTGAAACTGTTTTGCACAAAGACCGTACATGTTCTGACCATGACAGATTGTTATCTATAACTACTCCTAAGACTTTATGACAGACTGTTTCTTCGATAGTTATGCCATTGATAGAAAGGGGTGTGCTCGTATAAGAAAGGGTTTGACGTTTTTGTCTTGTGGTTATGATCATATGTTTGGTTTTGACAGGGTTTAAACACATATGGTTTAATTCAGACCATTTGGTTAGCTGGTTAATACTTTGCTGTAATAACATAGATACTTTTTCTCCTTTGCGATCACACGTATGAACAGTAGTGTCATCAGCGAACATATCACAAAGCGCTGGGAGAAACAGGGGGAGATCATTAATATATATTGAGAAAAGTATGGGTCCTAGGACGGAGCCTTGAGGAACACCATGTTTGAGAGGCAAGATAGAAGACTGGCGTTCATGAATTGAGACAATTTGTTTTCTGTCGCTTAAAAACGAAGAGATGAGTTCTAGAGCATTACTGGATAAACGGTACAATTTTAACTTTTTTAGAAGCAGTGTGTGGTCAATTACATCAAAAGCTTTTGCAAAGTCAATAAAAAGGACACCGGTCACTTTGTTTTCATTGATATTTGAGAGCCATTTGTCTACTAGGTTGGTCAGTGCAGTGTGGCAGGAGTGATGTTTCCTGAAACCAGACTGATTAGGGTGAAATAAGTTATATTTGTCAAAATGGTTAAGAATACATCTTCTTAGATGATCCTCTAAAGGTTTTGATACCACAGACAGGATAGAAATTGGTCTGTAATTACAAGGATCCGAGGTGTCACTGATTTATAGATGGGTCTTACCCTAGCAATTTTGAAAGATTTAGGAAATTGGTTTTTAGATATACATAAATTGAAGATGTAGGTCAGTGTATCAGAAATAATTGGAGCTGCAAGTTTTAGGATGTTGCCATCAATACCGTCTAAGCCACGAGCACATGTTTCTTTTAGACGGATCAGGGCATTATATACATCATGGACTGACATTAAGGGGATGTCTAAGTCTGAGGATATGGCTTTTGAATCACAGAAATCGTTTAATAATGTAAGAGTGTTTTGGACAGATCTGTCTAATTTTATTGTTGTCTTAGCAATATTACAAAAATGGTCATTAAGTTTCTCGGGACACAGGTCTTCATGAGATGTATTTTTACTGATGTTTTTGTTCGTCAGCTGATTGATAGCATTCCAAATTGCTCTGCTATTGGTATTAGAAGAAACAAGTTCTTGAAAGTACTTTTTCTTAGCTGCTCGTTTTACATAATTAACATGATTTCTTTGATTTACAAATTCTTTCTTCGCTCCCGTAGACAAAAGGTGATCTCTTTGGTTCATAGCGTCCTGTACATCTTTTGATAGCCATGGTAACAGAGGGCTGCTTCTAACACGCTTGGTTTTGAAAGGTGCATGTTTATCATAAATATTTAAAAAATTGTGGTACCAAACTTCCCAGGCTTCATCAGGATTTGTAAATTGGTAGACTAGGAAAAGATGTGAATTGCTCAAATCAAACAAAAATTTATTTTATCAAAATTCCGTAAGCACCTGTATCTTATAAACGTGTGACCATTCTTCGGAATTTTAACTCCTTTTTTCGACCAAGTGAAGCATACTGGGAAATGATCACTACAACCACACAGCGGTGAACACACTTCTATTATATTGCTTTTTGTCGTGGTGTAAATGTGATCAATAAGAGTTTTGGATGTGGGTGTTACCCTTGTGGGTTTATCGATTAACTGAACAAGTTGAAAAGATTCATAACAATGAACCCATGTGTTGTTACATTTTAGCAAATCAATGTTAAAATCGCCTAACAATATCAGCTCATCCGAAAGCAAGGAAATATCTTCTAACAGTAGAGTGAAATTGTCAATCCAACTGACATGTTCTGCTGGATTGCGGTATATGAAACCCAGATGAACTGGCTCACATTTTTTTAAATCAACTTGGATCCATACTGACTCGATGTTATGGTAATTACGAGGTTCAACACATTTAAACTTTATACTATGGTGAATGTACACTATCAAACCCGTCTCTTTGGGATGTTTAGCATCTTTGCGGATTATATTATATCCAGGAATGGAGATTTCAGAATCTAGAATGTGTTCTGTAAGACGTGATTCGGCAAAGCCAAAAATATGGAAATGCTTACCAGCATTTGTCAAAACATACGAAACATCAGATATTTTATTGATTAAGTGATTTATGTTGAGGAATCCCACTCTAAAACCATCTTTAGACGGCCAAGTTTCTAAAGTGTCAGGCATCTTTAAGATCGGCGAAAGCAGACGAAGAGAGGGGGGATACACGAAGTATTAAACGTGGGGGAGGACGGAAGAAGGGTAAGTAGTGACTAATGAAGAAGGGAGGGAGGGGACAAAAGCCCCAAGCAAACAAACAAAACCCCAAACAAACAACAACAAAAAACCCCGACGAGCTACAACAACAACAAAGAAAAACAGTAAGGCAGAATGACAAAAAGTAATACAAGCTTATGTATGAACAATGGAAGAAACTTTAGCCACAAGCACACAAGTAATGCTTGTTGTTTACAATATAGTATCTATACTTGAGTCGGTCTTACAAGATTAACGAGAAAGATATTATCATTACCAAGATCCAGAAAACTGTGAGTGCGTTAACGTGCATATTACATCATAAATTTTAATACGCACATAGGCAAACATTCACAACCCAAAAATATAAACAGACATGCACACACATTTATAAACTATAAATGCGCTAACATGCACAAAACAACATGTATTATTTTCATACGCACATAGGCAAGCACTCATTCACACACTAAAGCAAAGAAAGGTATGCACTCAAATTCACTTTAAAAAAAAAAAAAAAAAAAAAAAGTATAAGCATACGGAAGTTATTTAAAAAAAAAAAAAAAAAAGTCATCCTTTATAAGAAGATGAGGATACTGATGGATATCTTCGTGCGCGTACGTACACGTGTACACAAACCTAGACAAACGCACGCACGCGCCCGTGCAAAGCACCCCCCTCCCCTTCCCAACACATCCACACACACGTGCGCGCACGTGCGTGCGCGCCTCGAAAAGAGACACAGGGCAAAAGAGAAGGGAGTGAGGTAGACAGATATTGAACTAGTGGTAAACATGTAATGTCATTAATAAGGGGACAAGCCGCTTTGAGAGAGAGAGAGAGAGAGAGAGAGAGAGAGAGAGAGAGAGAGAGAGAGAGACAGAGACAGAGAGACAGAGACAGACAGACAGACAGACAGGCAGACAGACAGGCAGACAGACAGGCAGACAAAGACCTCACCATCAGTGTAACACAGATGAACTGAAGAAGCACAGTGTAGATCCCCATATCAAGGCACCCGCCGGCAGCAGTATCCTGACACTCCACAAGCACAACGGAGGCCTCACGTCATCCGTGGACGATGGTGCCAGAGCACAAGGGCTGGAACCAGAAATGTACCGTCACTTTTCATCCTTCTTACTATTTCATTTCATGTTTATTTTTGTTTCATTTACTTATTTATCTATTTATTTATTTACCTATTTATTTAATCATTTATTGTCATTTGTTTACAGCAGATATCATCTCTATACACACATTATTTATTTAATCATTTATTTATTTATGTATTTGTTTACTGATTTATTTGTTTATTTACTTTCATATTTATTCATTTATTGATTTTGGTCTTCTGTTGTTTTTTTTCTTTCCTTGGGAACTATCATAGCTCGATTAACACTTGTGACGCATTGTCAGCACCCACCATCCACTTCTCTCTCTCTCTCTCTCTCTCTCTCTCTCTCTCTCTCTCTGTCTCTGTCTGTCTGTCTGTCTGTCTGTTTGTCTCTCTCTCTCTCTCTGGCTTCTTTATGTTATCAGTTTTACATCATTTTTCCAATCCCATTTTCACTGCTCCCCCCCCCCTCCCCCTTGTCCCCATAATTCTCTCATTTCCCTTCAATACGTCTGTCTGTGTGTCTTTGTTCCACGTCAGCATACGATGATAAGGCGTTTAAATGTTAGAGTAAGGAGCCACCTGCATATGAACGAGTTGGTAGTGCTGTTTAAAAAAAAAAAAAATGAAATTGGACGTCATAAACATGGATTTGTCAGAAGTCGATACCCTTCCCTCTCCCCCTCGTGAGTTGTCTTCAGCACGGTGACAGCCCTGATATGGCCCTCTGCGGTCGGCTGGGCTGTGAGCAACAGTACCTGCCCCTCCCCCTTCTTCTTCCTCTCTCAGTTTTGCATCACGGAAAATAGTCGCTTGCAACGCTATGCTGTTTCTCTCTCTCTCTCTCTCTCTCTCTCTCCATCTTATCACTTCGTTGCATGAATCCCGTGAAACGGTCAGATCTTTATTTCGTTGCCACGCGCGTCTACATGTGTGACGCGAGTGGGGAGTGACGTCAATTCACACGTCAGCGTGTTAAAGGCTGCAGACCTCCAAGATCTGAGTGATTGTAATGTTTGATCCAAACTGTGTCATGTCACACTGCACGTGATGAGAAGTTTCTTGTCGCTTTTCCAACAGATGATTACCCCCCCCCCCCCCCCCCCCCCCCTTTCCATAATAAGTTTCACTGGTTCCTAAGATCCTTTGCTAACCCGTCAATCAGTCAGGCATCAGAAACATGATAGTTAGCCTAACTGTCTAAATGGAGAGGTCAAGCCCCCCCCCCCCCCCCCCTCCATCCTCCCAATTCACAGACCACCAGGGGCCATAGACTGAAAACAGTCCTTTACAGTGTGTAAGACCCAATACCAGTGTGTTGACGTCAGGGAGGGGGGAACACTTACCTCCTCCTTCTCAGAGATTCTGTTCAAGCTTCTCTGACTGTCCCAGAAGAAAAGGATATTGAGTCTAGTTCCTGCGTCTTGAAACTCCACATTGATCGCGTCTATGCCTTTTATTTTCACAGGATTGTTTTATGTCAGTACTTGGTACAGTCTGTAAAGAGGATTTATGAATACTGTTGACTGTCTAAATGCGTTTTAGTAGGTGTCTTTTATTAATACACGTGCTTGGACCAAGTGTATTACAGTTCCTTAAACACCATCTGAATATTTTTTTGACTACTTTGAAGAGTTATTTCCCTTCATTTGCAGTACCTTACTGTTTCACCCAACTTGTTAAAATCTACTCAAAACCTGAGAGAAGAAACTAAAGTGACGACAAAAAAATTTAAAGGTGAAACATTTATGTTAGTCTTGCTTATGCCAGCTGGCACCTCACATTTTCCTGAAAGTTCAGAGGGCTAGTGCGAGGGCTCCTCAGGCTGCAATTCCAGCCACTCATCTACAAACCAGGTTCTGTAACCCCCACAGAACCCAGGAACCTGTCGTCCACTGTAACTGACCCAGCACAGAACAGGAATCCATGTCACCATGTGGCCCAACTGACCACCAACCGACCAGCCAGCTTATCCCATGTGGTGACGTCAACAAACAGTAGAGAGATTTCTGTTCCTCTCCAACGGGCAACCCGAAATCAAGCTAAGTTCCCGTGTACACCCTGGACTCCAGTCCAGACAAAGAAGACTGTTCCACCTACATTGAGAATGATGGAAAGTGAGTAAAGGCCAGCCCGAACAGGGCCAGACTGATTTTTGTTGTTGTCTTGAATAATGACTATTTTGTGCTGACTCGTTGTCCGTCTAGTTTTGTTGTTCGCACACCATTTTATATTTGAACGTTGTTATTAATTATGTGACTCGATGCGCAAACATGTTTAAGTGTGCATTCCTAAGGTAAGTTCCACCTGAGCCATTGTTGACATTTTGTAACGAGATAAATAACACCCTCCCCTCCTCCCCCTACTTGGGACAGCGCAGTGCACATTGTCAGATCTTTGATGCGTGATAGAATCGTCAATGAAGACTGCTCACATTCCTCGTTTGCTGGACTTCAGCTTTATTTTGATTATTTCGTACACAGCTTCCTCGTTTATTCTCGCTTAAGCTGCTAAATACTTCAAAGTCGTGATAGAGCTTGGTCTCTAACCGAGGATAGGAGCTATATAAGTATTCATAATAATAATAGTATACTTCTTTATTACTGCTCTGTTTCGTTAATGTACTTGTTTTGACTTTGATTTGCTCTGATATTTTTGCTGTTTAGCTCAGTCTTCCTAAATCCAACAATGCAGCTCCCTAAAAATCCTGATTTTTTTTGGTCTCTGCTCTTGCGCTCACTTATTAGAACAACCTTTTTTTTTTTGTATACCTTCACCGCTTTGAAAGCCCTACCACCAGTTGTGTTGAAAGCACACACTACCTGTTGTTGTGGTAGTCAGTTCCAGCCAGAAATGTCAGCCGAAAGATGATGGTACTATTGTTTCCCTTTGAACACGGTTACAGCCAGACTTCCAGGCGACGGCTCT
>CM065722.1:7847296-7852296 GCA_033310375.1 Conus canariensis
GTGTGCATCTTTATATATGTATATGTATACAGTTCAAAATAATGCTTTCTTGATGTCCTCGGGCTCCGCACCTTGTAAAGCAAACCGCTGTAAAACACCGGAGACGGCAAAATATAAGAATGAAGACAACAGTTTTTGCATGTCTTCAGACATACACACAGACATACAGATACGCGCGCACACGCGTGCAGTAAGCCGCAGTACTCAAAAAGACGGCATTCTGCATAGCCCCACAAACCAACCATCCAACCAACTAGCCAAACTTTTTGGGGAAAAAAAAGTACTAGGGACCTAACATGCAGTCTTTCTCAGCCACCCACTGCAGTTCTTCAACTTTCAATCGTCAAGAAAGAAAATGACATTTTGGAGGAAAAAAACACACACACAAAACAAACAAATCCAAGAAACAAAAAAAAACAAAACAAAACAAAAAAAACCTAGCCACCCACACCCAACCACCTTTTACGAACAACTAAGGACGACAACTCCGTGTTTGACCCCAGTCTAAAGACCGGATATTGACCCGCGCGAGGGACGCCGGGCAAGTGCGATAATAATTCTGTGGCGTGACCGTGGGGCGGGCGTGGTGACCATGCCTGGCCGGACACTGACCTCACGCTTGTCCAGCCGCAGCCTCGTTTTCGTCTGCATAAATTAATGTCAGGGCTTAAGAGGCTCCGGCTGATTTTAAGGACTCGGATTAACTTTTTTTCTGATTGATAGATTTTTAAACGCATGGATACGGGCACGCTAGGGCAAATTTATGCACCCCCTTTCCCCCTTCCCCTTTATCTCCCTCCCTCCTTCCCTGTGTGTGCGTGTACTTGATTTTTCGGTTTCATATTTTGTTTTCCCCTTTTACTAGTAATGATTGTATATTTCTTAAATCTATATACTTGTATTTTCTTTGAGGGCATAGTGTAAAGAAGCTTTCAGCTTATCTATTCACCCTCATTCAAATATTCGTACTCGTAGTTGTACTCTCTCTCTCCCTCTCATACACAAAGAGTAAGACACACACACACACACACGCACGTGCGACGTTTAAGGCTGGCGTTGAACAGATGTGTACCATACCCTTGTTCATGACCTCCTTTAACAAGGTTCTGTTTTCCATCACGTACATTTGTCGGTTTGTTTGTCTGTCTGTCTGTCCTCAGAATGACGTGAAGACTTCTGATCCTTTGTGGACCGAGGAGCAGCCTACCATGTTGGGATCCGTGAAGATCCGTGAAGCAGAACCAGGATCCCTGCAGGACAGGTAGGTGACCTTCCTGTTTACCAGCTCATAATTATCTTTAAAGTGAGGTGTGTGCATGTGGAAAATGAAACACGTTTTAAAAGGTATTTGAAAGAACTTCGCCAGTTAACATGAACAAACAAATCACAGGACAAAACACGACGCGTTTCGACCTCTTAGCGTCTTCTTCAGGCAAGGCAAACAACATTCAGGACGATGAAAACGAAGAACGGGCAATCACTTATCTTCTTGAATTCGGCGCAAGATGGGCGTTGAATGAAATTCAACACAATGTAAGAAGGGTTTCATTCAACGCCCATCTTGTGCCGAATTCACGAAGATAAGTGATTGCTTGTTCTTCGTTTTCATTGTAAATGTTGTTCATTTTGCCTGAACAAGACGAAACGCGTAGTGTTTTATCTTGTAATTTGTTTGTCCATATCAACCAGCGGAGTTACTTAAAATTAGTTTTAAAATTTGTGTCACTTTCCGCCGGCAGTCACCTCACTTTGAAACTAATAATCATCTGTAAAGTAACACATTTTCATGCAGTTTTAAACATTTCTAGTAATATTTACGTGTACGTGCTTTTTTTTCCTCTCCTAAAAATATCTCATTTTGAAAAAAAAAAAGTTCAGGGGCAGTAAATGCGCTCATCCTTACCTATCATTACTTCCCATGGCAGGAAAACAATTTTTCCATTTTCATTCATGAGTTGACATTCTCACAGCAGTTTGAAACTACGAGTGAAAAACGAAAGGCCAACCTACTGACCCTATCGTTCTCCTTTCAGAGTAAACATACGAGGTTCTTTTTGTGTGACGTTGTGATGACGTGGATCCGGATCTCGGGGCAAATTCCGAGTGCCCTTCTTTGTTCCTCTTACATGTATTGTGCTCGCCTCGTTTCTCTCCCTTTACATCGCGCCCTTCCAGGTCGTCCTCATTCTGTTGTGCCGTCCCTGTTCGCCTGGCAGATATTGTGGCCGTATTGTTCGTCTTCCGTACATTGTGTCCTTTTGTCGTTGCTTTGTGCCCTTATTGTTTGTCTTTCTTCCATTGTGTCCTTCTTGTTCGTCCTTTCTTACATTGTGTCCTTCTTGATTGTCCTTTCTTACATTGTGTCCTTGTTCGTCGTTCTTTCCTTGTGTCCTTGTTCATCTTCCTTACGTTGTGTCCTTTTTTTCGTCTACCTTACAATGTGTCCTTTTTTCGTCTTCCTTACATTGTGTCCTTCTTGTTAGTCTTCCTTACATTGTGTCCTTCTTGTTCGTCTTCCTTACATTGTGTCCTTCTTGTTCGTCTTCCTTACATTGTGTCCTTCTTGTTCGTCTTCCTTACATTGTGTCCTTCTTGTTCGTCATCCTTACATTGTGTCCTTCTTGTTCGTCTTCCTTACATTGTGTCCTTCTTGTTCGTCTTCCTTACATTGTGTCCTTCTTGTTCGTCATCCTTACATTGTGTCTTTCTTGTTCGTCTTCCTTACATTGTGTCCTTCTTGTTCGTCTTCCTTACATTGTGTCCTTCTTGTTCGTCATCCTTACATTGTGTCTTTCTTGTTCGTCATCCTTACATTGTGTCTTTCTTGTTCGTCTTCCTTACATTGTGTCCTTCTTGTTCGTCTTCCTTACATTGTGTCCTTCTTGTTCGTCATCCTTACATTGTGTCCTTGTTCGTCTTCCTTACATTGTGTCCTTCTTGTTCGTCTTCCTTACATTGTGTCCTTCTTGTTCGTCTTCCTTACATTGTGTCTTTCTTGTTCGTCTTCCTTACATTGTGTCCTTTTTGTTCGTCATCCTTACATTGTGTCCTTCTTGCTTGTCTTTTTTCCACTGTGTCCTTCTTGCTCGTCTTTTTTTCTTACATTGTGTCTTTCTTGTTCGTCTTCCTTACATTGTGTCCTTCTTGTTCGTCTTCCTTACATTGTGTCCTTCTTGTTCGTCATCCTTACATTGTGTCCTTCTTGCTCGTCTTCCTTACATTGTGTCCTTCTTGTTCGTCTTCCTTACATTGTGTCCTTCTTGTTCGTCATCCTTACATTGTGTCTTTCTTGTTCGTCTTCCTTACATTGTGTCCTTCTTGTTCGTCTTCCTTACATTGTGTCCTTCTTGTTCGTCATCCTTACATTGTGTCTTTCTTGTTCGTCATCCTTACATTGTGTCTTTCTTGTTCGTCTTCCTTACATTGTGTCCTTCTTGTTCGTCTTCCTTACATTGTGTCCTTCTTGTTCGTCATCCTTACATTGTGTCCTTGTTCGTCTTCCTTACATTGTGTCCTTCTTGTTCGTCTTCCTTACATTGTGTCCTTCTTGTTCGTCTTCCTTACATTGTGTCTTTCTTGTTCGTCTTCCTTACATTGTGTCCTTCTTGTTCGTCATCCTTACATTGTGTCCTTCTTGCTTGTCTTTTTTCCACTGTGTCCTTCTTGCTCGTCTTTTTTTCTTACATTGTGTCTTTCTTGTTCGTCTTCCTTACATTGTGTCCTTCTTGTTCGTCTTCCTTACATTGTGTCCTTCTTGTTCGTCATCCTTACATTGTGTCTTTCTTGTTCGTCTTCCTTACATTGTGTCCTTCTTGTTCGTCTTCCTTACATTGTGTCCTTCTTGTTCGTCATCCTTACATTGTGTCCTTGTTCGTCTTTCTTTCATTGTGTCCTTGTTCATCTTCCTTACGTTGTGTCCTTTTTTTCGTCTACCTTACAATGTGTCCTTTTTTTCGTCTTCCTTATATTGTGTCCTTTTTTTCGTCTTCCTTACATTGTGTCCTTCTTGTTAGTCTTCCTTACATTGTGTCCTTCTTGTTCGTCATCTTTACATTGTGTCCTTCTTGTTCGTCATCCTTACATTGTGTCCTTCTTGCTCGTCTTTTTTCCACTGTGTCCTTCTTGCTCGTCTTTTTTCCACTGTGCCCTTCTGCTTGCTTGTCTTTTTCTCCACTGTGTCCTTCTTGCTCGTCTTTTTTCCACTGTGTCCTTCTTGCTTGTCTTTTTTCCACTGTGTCCTTCTTGATCGTCTTTCTTCCACCGTGTCCTTCTCGTTCGTCTTCATTCCACTGTGTCCTTCTTGTTTGTTTTTCTCCCACTGTGTCCTTGTTTGTCTTTGTTGCGCTGTGTCCTTTTAGTTCGTCTTCCTTCCGCTGTGTCCTTTAAGTTCGTCTTTCTTACACCGTGTCCTTGTTGTTCGTCTTCCCTGCACTGTGTCTCTCTTGTCTTCTTCCTCTTCCTTACACCGTGTCCTTATTGTTCGTCTTCCCTGCACTGTGTCTCTCTTGTCTTCTTCCTCTTCCTTACAGTGTGTCCTTTTAGTTCGTCTTCCTTACACTGTGTCCTTCTCGTCTTGTTCGTCTTCCTTACATTGTGTCCGTTTAGTTCGTCCTTTCTTCCACTGTGTCCTCCTTGTTCGTCTTTCTTACATTGTGATCTTGTTCGTCTTTCTGACATTGTGTTCTTGTTCGTCTTTCTTTCAGTGTGTCCTTCTTGTTCGTCTTTATGTCATTGTGTCCTTCTAGTTCGCCCTTTCTTCCACTGTGCCCTTCTTGTTCCTCTTTCTTGCATTCCTTCAGTGCCTAAGTGGACTGGGCTCACGACCGTAGACGATAGGACTTCCGACTATCGCTGGTACTGCTGTTACTGCTGCTGCTGCTGCTGCTGCTGCTGCTGCTACTACTACTACTACTACTACTACTACTACTACTACTACACTACTACTACTACTATATTATTTCTGTCCGTCCAATTTAACTTTCATTGAAGGGATAAGTCAA
>CM065722.1:7854796-7862296 GCA_033310375.1 Conus canariensis
CAAAAAAGAAATGCAACTACTCACAAAAACAACCAGCGAGACCACCAAGCAACTAACACGACTGAGGGAGGAGGTGGACAGACTGGAGGGGTTCTCCAGACGAGACAACCTCCGTATGTTTGGGGTGCCTGCAGCAGAGGGGAGGGAGACCTTCGACTCCTGTGCCAGAGCAGTGACGGACATCCTGAACAGCGTGGAGACGGACAAGACGTGGACAACGGACGATATTGCTCGGGCCCATCGTGTAGGCCAGAGCAGAAATGGTGGACCCCGGCCTGTGATTGTCAAATTCAGCAGGTGGAAGGACAAAATGTCAGTTATGACAAACAAGGAATTCCGTGCCAGACTGAAGGACAAGGGAGTAACTGTAGCCAATGACCTCACCCACCAGCAAGCCAGTATTGTCGCCGAGGCCAAGAAAGAGGGTAAGGTGGCTTTCTTCAGAAAGGGGCAGTTAGTAGTGCAGCCCAGACGACCTGACCCAAGAACGTATGCGGAGGTGTTGGATTCCGACTCTACGCGGTCATCAACAAGAGCGGCTGCCCCCCTGCGTGACACTGTAAACAAACAGGTCAGAGGTGACAGTGTACCGTGCGGCACAGCCAACGCCGGGGATTCCCCTACTCGTCCGTCGCCATCTCGGCAGGCCGGCAGCCCAAGGTCATCACGTGCAAGTCGTGATTGCAGCGGGTCACGGCAGTCGGGCGTGCGGGAGTTTTTTCAACGCACGCAATCAAGGCCAGGAAACACCTCGGATAGCACGCCTGTGAACAAGACCCCAGGCAGGTACCCACTTCCTCGTCGTTCAGACAGGAACGTTAAAAAACAATAGGACAGGCTTGGCCATCCATGTGATTTGAAATTCCTGACTTTCAATATTGAAAACTTGTACACGAAACTGACCGATATCTCTTTCATAAAATACATTGAACTATTTGATTTCGTTTGCTTGACGGAAACTTTTGTGGATAACACTTTTGACTATTCTGGAATCTTCATTAACTTTTTGAAATATTATGTACCTGCAAAAAAGTTATCAAAACAAGGAAGAAATTCTGGTGGGTTACTGTTTTTAGTACGCAGATGCTACCAACACTATATAACACATATAAAGATTGATTGTGAAAATACTGTGGTTGTGAAATTAGATAAGTGTGTTTTTAAGGTCGATAAGGATGTGCTTATTATTGCAACATACGTTGCTCCGGAGAACAGTCCTCTATACAGTAACAAAATGCAAAAAGATGGAATTGTTTTACTAGAAGAAGCTATCCTGAACATTATGAATGAGGAAGAGTTATATCTTGTGATCTGTGGGGATCTAAATGCGAGGACAGGGTGGAAGCAACCTAACTGGAATGAAGCACTTACCTGTTCTCCTACTGATGATGTCGATGATAATGATGTTGATATTTATAACCGACAGTCAAAAGATTTGTTGATCAATAACTTTGGTGAGTCTTTGCTGAATTTGTGTTTTATGTTGGACTGTATTATTGTGAACGGTGCATGTGTTGGTGATTTTGATGGTCAGTTTACATATGTTTCACCACATGGTACTAGTGTTATTGATTATTTTATAATCACTAAAGGGCTGTTTTCAAGTAATTGTCATTTACATACTGGAGACCGTGTGGATTCTTGGCATTTGTCAGTCGAGTTTACTTGGAAATGTGGTCTTGATTGTATAGACAATTTTAGAACTGTAGAGAATGAGGAAAATTGTATCGTGTGGTCTGAAGATTATTTGTTAGAGTACACACATGAGTTAAATTCACATGTGTTCCACAGCCATATCCAAGAAGCTGTTCAAGCTCTCTCAATCGATGTCAACACTTCTCTAGATATATTTGTTAAAACATTGTATGGAGCTGCTGCCTCCATGATTCGAACTGTAGGCAATAAGAAGAAAAACGTAAATGAATGGTATGATAAACAATGCGCCCAAAAGAAAAGAACGGTCCGACGTTACCTTAAACTATTCCAAAGGTCAAAAAAGAGTAATGAGCAGCACAGAGATAAGTATGTGGATGAAAGGAGACTATATAAAGAACTTTTATTCTGCAAGAAAAAAGAATTTGACAATGAAAGGATAATTAAATTAAAACAGTCAACCAACGACCCCAAGGTATTCTGGAGAATAATCAGATCTGTGAACAGAAAAAATGTAGTGCGCAATGATATTTCTATGGACCAGTGGTACGAACATTTCCACAGGATATTTAATATGATGACACCTGGGCTGGATCAAGAGGAAATCTTAGCAGCAGAACTAATGGACAGTTCAGACGAGCCACTTTTTAACGACCCTATTTCTCAGGAAGAAGTTGTATCTAGTATAAATAAACTTAAAGCCGGTAAAAGTTCTGGTACTGATATGATACTTGGTGAAATGCTTAAACATGCCAATGAAACGGTAATTAAATTTCTCGTAGTGCTTTTCAATAAGATATTTGAACAGGGCATTTTTCCAAAAGACTGGTGTAAATCCATTATTATTCCAATTTACAAGAAAGGGGATGCTAATCTACCAGATAATTACCGTGGTGTGGCACTAACAAGTATCGTGAGCAAAGTGTACACATTTATTCTGAATAAGCGACTTTCACGATGGGCAGAAGATGAAGGAAAATTAGCTGAGGAACAAGGTGGGTTTAGAGCAGGATATAGTACAATTGATCACATTTTTACTTTACACTCGGTCGTTGAAAAATATTTAGCAAAACATTCTAAGCTCTATGTAGCTTTCGTCGACTTTAGGAAAGCATTTGATTCTGTTGACAGAAATGTCTTATGGCATGTGTTAAGGAGAAGTGGCGTTGATGGAAAAATGTATAAAGCACTTCGGGGAGTTTATGACTCAGTCATTGCATGTGTAAGAGATAAGCATTCATACTCTGATTTTTTTGATTGTCCGAGAGGAGTAAAACAAGGATGTGTACTCAGCCCAATTATGTTCTCCTTTTTTGTCAATGAATTAGCCGTAGAATTAATCAGGGAAGGAAAGCACGGAATCCAGATGGTACCAGGAACTTCAGAATTATTCTTATTGCTTTTTGCAGACGACGTTATTTTGCTCTCAGATACTGTTATAGGTCTACAGAATCAGCTGAACAATCTGAAAAAAGAGGCTGACAGATTACGTCTAGAAGTGAATCTAGATAAGACTAATATTATGGTTTTCCGTAAAGGTGGTTATCTTGGAATAAGAGAAAAATGGACATATGGAAACGAAGATATAAGAGTAACAAACACATACAAATACTTAGGCTTGATATTTACAACAAAGTTAAGTATGAATGCTGCCCTTCTAGACATGAGTAGAAAAGGTAAATTGGGCGTTATTGAAATTCTAAAATCACTAAAGAAACTACATACAATTGATCCTTCCCTATTCTGGAAGCTTTTTGATACTCAGATTGAGCCCATATTGACTTACGCAGCAGAAGTATGGGGGTTAGAAGATACAGGGTTAATAGAAAAAGTACATACTTTTGCCATTAAACGATTCCTGGGTATACCACTACACTCTTCAAATAAAATGAGTTACGGAGAAACAGGAAGATATCCTTTGCTCGTTCGAACTGCTGTAAAATGTGTTAAATACTGGCTGCGGCTGGTAAAACTACCAACTAATAGAATATGTAGGCAAGCCTATGATATGTTGTTATTACAATTAGAAGCAGGCAAATACAATTGGGCATCAAAAGTTAGGAACACTCTAACAGAAAATGGTTTTGGTGTAGTATGGTTGTGTCAAGGTGTTGGCTCGGAGGAGGGGTTTATATCAGAATTTAAGGAAAGAATTGTTTCATGTTACAAACAAAATTGGCACTCAGAAATTGAAGATAATGATAAATATGAGTGGTACCGTTCTTTTAAAATTACGTTTGAAGCTGAGAGGTATCTAACTTTGATAACGAATAAAAAGATGAGGGAAGATCTGGTAAAGTTTAGATTAAGAGTGCATGGTCTAGGCGCTGCAAAACACTGGTTTATGACCAACGAACGAAGTGTTGACTGCCCAATGTGCGGTCACAATAAGGAAGATGAAGTGCACTTTCTTTTTCATTGTTGCTTCTTGTCAGATATTCGCCGAAAATATTCTTTTTTCAATATGACTCATGTCGAGCCTACAGTAAGTGGTTTAATTAATCTTTTGGCAACAGATAATGATGCAACTATCATTGGTCTTGCTAAGTATTTAACTGATGCTACCAAGACGAGAAAAAAGAAGCTAGAACTTAATGACAACAGTATTGTAATCTAATGTTCCTTGTTTTGTCTTAGTATGTTCTTTTGTAATTAGTGGATGGCCATGTAGTCTCAGTGTATGTGTGTGTGTGTGTGTGTGTGTGTGTGTGTGTGTGTGTGTGTGTGCGTGTGCGCGCGCTTGCGCTTGCGCTTGCGCACATGAGCTTGCGTGCGTTTGGAACAGTAAGGTCGGGAATGGAGAAGGGAAAGGTGGGGTGTGGAAGGGGAAGGGGGGGGGGGGGGGGGGGGCGATCGGGCGGTCGGGGATCTGTCGGATTAGAGGGTGAGGTTGGGAGGAGGGATGGAAAAATGTGAGCTTGCGTTTACTGTTTATGTTTGTTCGTGCAAGGTGAGAGAAGGGATTGGGAACTGGGTTTTGGAACTAAAGGGACGGGAACGGTAGCGTAGGAAAGGACGTTCTGTACGGAAGTCCTTTAATCAGATTTGATCGTTTACGTGTGAGTAGTTTGATATAAATATCTGTACCATCCTGACAATGTGAGCGATCCTTTAATCCTTTACGTTATGATGTTTTTGTTTATTTCATCATTTAGTTTCCTTTTACTTTAATGATACAGTGTGTATTTTCTTTATACTTTCATGATGCAATGTGTCCAGAAGTATGTATACCCCCCTTGCCTTAATGGCCCCTATAGCTGAAGGCAATAAATCATCAAAGCGTCAAAGCGTCAAGCGTCCTCTCTCTCTCTCTCTCTCTCTCTCTCTCTCTCTCTCTCTCTCTCTCTCTGTCCCCCCCCCCCCTCTCTCTCTCGTTACTGCATCTAATCACACGTATAAAAAAGGATGCAAGGCTGTCAGTCGCGCTTCTCTCTCTCTCTCTCTCTCTCTCTCTCTTCTCTCCTCTCTCTCTCTCTCTCTCTGTGTCCCCCCCCCCCTCTCTCTCGTTTCTGCATCTAATCACACGTATAAAAAAGGATGCAAGGCTGTCAGTCGCGCTTCTCTCTCTCTCTCTCTCTCTCTCTCTCTCTCTCTCTCTCTCTCTGTCCCCCCCCCCCCCCTCTCTCTCGTTACTGCATCTAATCACACGTATAAAAAAGGATGCAAGGCTGTCAGTCGCGCTTCTCTCTCTCTCTCTCTCTCTCTCTCTCTCTCTCTCCTCTCTCTCTCTCTCTCCCCCCCTCTCTCTCTCTCTCGTTACTGCATCTAATGACACGTATCAAAAAGGGTGTAAGGCTGTCAGTCGCGCTTCTCTCTCTCTCTCTCTCTCTCTCTCTCTCTCTCTCTCTGTCCCCCCCCCCCCCCCTCTCTCTCGTTACTGCATCTAATCACACGTATAAAAAAGGATGCAAGGCTGTCAGTCGCGCTTCTCTCTCTCTCTCTCTCTCTCTCTCTGTGTCTATGTCTCTCTCTCTCTCTGTCTGTCTGTCTCTCTTACTCTCTCTCTATATATATGTATTCACACTTATCAAAAAGAGCGCAAGACTGCGAGTAGCGCTTCTCACTCTCTGTCTCTGTCTGTTTCTCTGTTTCTCTGTCTCTCTGTCTCTCTCTCTCTCTCTCTCTCTCTCTCCTCTCTCTCTCTCTCTCTCTCTCCTCTACTGCATATAATCACACTATTAAAAAGAGTGCAAGACTGAGTAGCGTCTCTGTCTCTCTGTCTGTCTGTCTGTCTGTCTGTCTGTCTCTCTCTGTCTCTGTCTCTGTCTGTCTGCTCTCTCTCTCTCTCTTCTCTCTCTCTCTCTCTCTCTCTCTCTCTCTTGGGTGTCTTCATTTATGGGAAAACAAGAGATAAAGCGGAGGATGTATGGCGGGCGCAGGGTCAGCCCAACAACAGCACTATGCAAACGACCTCTGAGATCACGAGGATGGTGGGATGCCGGTCGCTATGGGAGGGCGAGAGGGAGAGAGAGATAGCGTCAAAGATCAAATGACTTCTTGGCTCCTTGATTGGGGCAAAAGCCGTGAATGTTGGCCCTCAGTTGCTTTAATCCCCCAGTAACTGTGTTTGGAAATGAAGACGAGACAAACTGCCCTTGATAACAGTCTAACCGTTTTCTCTTTTTTTTTTTCAACTTCTTCCTTCTTGTTCTTTCCCTTATCTTGGTTCTTCCTCTCCCCCCCCCTCCCCCCTTGTTCATTTCTTCTTTGTTATCAATGCCTATGTTACGGCTGTGTCTTATGCTCGTTCTCTTTGTATTGTTGATGCGACTTTGTCGTCGTCATTGTCTTCGTCGTTGTTGTCATCGATAGTTTTTTTTTGTTGTCCTTTTCATTCTTATTTCTGTTCGTCTGCGCCCTTTTTGTTTTCTTGGTTCTTGGTGTCTGACCTCTTTTTCCTTCTTCCTCGTTTTATTTCTTTGTCCTCATGTTTCTTCTCCCTCTGTCTTCCTTTCGATAACGAACAAGTAGGACAACTCTTGCTTCCGTGATCAAATAAATACAGGCCCACGACTCCAAACGAATGCTGCTTACGATACCAAACCGTTTAGCAGAAATGTCAACACAGGGTACACAGAACAATTTAGGAGACATCCCCCTAAAGGATGTTCCAAGCTTGCCCATGCAGCCTGTACTTGACACTGTCTACACAGCAACAACAACTGGTGAAACGAACACAAATTAGCATTCATGAACTCAAGACTGGCACAGCCTTTTCGATCTTGAATGTAACCAATCAAACACCAGGACGAACAGCAACAGATACATGTAGCTTCGGTTTGACTTGTACGAAAGGAAATCTTAAACGGGGCAGGAAACAATAAACAGTGAATAACAAACCCGTAGGGTAATCCTTTCATAAATACACGTCCATAACTCCAAACGAACGCTAGTTGTGACACCAAATCGCCTAGCAGAAGGGACAACACAGAGCGCACAGAACACACAAGGAGATTCTTCCCTAAAAAAGATGTTCCAAGCTTGCCCATATAACCTGAACCTGAGACATCTCATATGCAGCAACAACAGCTTCGAGAAATGAACAAACACAATTCAATATTTCCACAAGACAGGCAGAGCCTTTTGGGTCTGAAATACAGCCGAACAAACACACGGACGAACAGAAAGAAAACACAGGTAACCTCAGTTTGATTCGTATGAAAGGACACCTGGAACGAGGCAAGAGATCGAAAAGAGTAAATAACTACAGAATAGGATAACTCATGCTCCCATATTCAAGTATTCACACGCCCACAGCCCCACATGAATGCTGCTTACTTCCCCAGATCGCTTATCAGAAATGCCAACACAGAGTACACAGAAAAAACAGGGAGATAATCCCACCGG
>CM065722.1:7869796-7884796 GCA_033310375.1 Conus canariensis
ATTGATTTGATTTTGCAACCCTATAACAGTGTCTGACAGCAATATCACATCATCGGCAAATAACATCAGAAACATTTCAATTCCTCCAGAGATTAGTTGAATGCCATGTCTTCCACGTTTTGATAACTCCACAGCAAGTTCATTGATGAAAAATGAAAATAGTAGGGGGCTTAGCACACAACCTTGCTTGACACCTCTTGGACAATTGAAATATTGTGATAATAGGCATTTATCACGTACACAGGCTTGAACGGTATTATAGATTCCTCTCAGCGCATTATACAATTTTCCATCCACACCAGATTTCCTCATGCACTCCCATAATAGGTTTCTGTTAACCGAGTCAAAGGCCTTCCGGAAGTCAACAAAAGCCACGTATAATTTCGAATTTCTGGAGAGATATTTTTGAACTAAACAATGCAAGGTGAAAATATGGTCAGTGGTGCTATATCCACTTCTAAAACCCGCCTGCTCTTCAATAATTTGTTCTTCTCTTTCCGCCCATTTAGTAAGTCTTGAATTCAAAATACTGGTATAGATCTTGCCTAATACACTGGACAGACTTACGCCTCGATAATTATCTGGGTTATTGATGTCACCTTTTTTATGCAATGGTATTATGATGGACTTCGACCACTGAGTTGGAAATGTCCCAGACTCGAAAAGTTTGTTAAAAAGACGCACCAGAAACTCAATAACCAAATTATTTGCGTTTTTCAGCATTTCATTTACAATTCTGTCTGGGCCAGCACTTTTACCGCTTTTTAATCTTTTAATGCTTTCTTCTATTTCACTTTTTGTGATTGGGTCATTAAACAGGGGTTCTTGCATATTTTCATTATTCGGGTCAGTATGACTATCCTCCTCGTAAATATTATCATGAGAATTAAAAACACCGTAAAAATGATCATGCCATTGTTTTACTGAAATTCCATTATATACTAGTGACTTTCTGTTAATCGTTCTAAGAGTTGACCAAAACGTTTTCGGGTCTCTAACTGAATCTTTTAATTTTTCTAGTCTGGAACGATCAAAATATTCCCTTTTCTCTCTCTTTAGCTTGCTATATTCTTTCCGTGCGTTTACATAAATTTGCCTTCGATAATTAACGTCAGTCTTAGAACGCTGGTAATTTCTCAGAAGGCCCTTAACTCGTCTTTTCATTACTTCACATTCCCTATCAAACCAGTCATCTTTTTGTTTTTTCTTCTTCCCCACTGTACGCACCATACATGCAGCAGCACCATACATCGCACCGGTAAACACATCTAGACATTCATCAACATCACCATCCAATCCATCGTTCGCTTGCTTCATGCATTCCTTAAACATGTCAGATTCCAATTCATCCCTGTAAGTCTGAGCATTCTCATCATTCCATACAATCTTCTCTTCTCCACCCTCATTCATTTTCCTTTCTTTCTCTCCCGTCATTCCTTTCTTCCATCTCAATTCAACCGGTAGGTGCCAAGAGTGTAGATTATCACTAACACACAAATCAAAATCAAATTGCAATTCTTCAGACACAATGAAATAATCAATTACACTACTACCGTGTGGTGATACATATGTAAAATCGCCGCGTGGATCACCCTCACAAAATCCATTCAATACGACTAAATCAAACATGAAACAAAAATCTAAAAGCGTTTGACCAAAATCATTCACATTTCCATCTTTTGAATGTCTTATATACATCTCTTCATTTTCTCTGTCATCCAGTGGATTTAAATGACTTGTCAGGTTTTCAATGGTGGGCTGCTCACATCCTGTTCTGGCGTTCAAATCACCACATAAGATTATGTTAACATTTCCATTCTGGATTAGATGCTGCAATTTTTCTTCTAAAATAAGAATACCATTTTTCACATCAGTGCAGTTATAAAAAGGACTACCTTCAGGGGGAATATAACTTGCAATCAATAATACATCTTTATCCATATCAAATATACTTTTCTCAATTTTCAAACGTTGTCACATGTAAGTTCAATTCGTTTGACCAAGTGAGAATAATAGTTTTTAACAAGTAATAGAACTCCACCCGAGTTTCTACCAAATAATGACAGCTTTTTTGCTGGAGAGCTAAATTTTACATAGTCATGAAAAATGTAACTGGTCAAAAGCCTGATTAGCAAAGGTTTCAGTTAGACACACGAAATCAAATGAACACACATAATTTACAAAAGATGCATCATTTAATTTACTACACAGGTTTTCAACATTATAATTCAGGAACGATAACTGCGTCGGCTGATCAAGCCTGTCCTATTTATTGGAGGTTGACCCAGAACGCAAAGAACGCCTGTCACTGTCACTGTCACCGGTCGCGCGCCGTGTGTTGCCACTCACTGACAAGAAACTTGACAACCCACTTTGCTGTGTCCCTCTACCCGCACTGCCCCCAGTTTCAAGTGTTGCAGGCCGCCCACTCTGACCCTCTCTCTTCCCTTGCACAGTCCCTCTCTCCCCCTGCGAAGGTGTTTTTACCCCACCTCTACCACCCTTTCCCCCACGAACGTCACTGCTCCGCTTTAAACTGGTTGGCTTGAGAGGGGCGTGTCTCGGGGGATTCCCTGCGGTGATCCACTGGTGTGTTGACCCGGTGACCTTGACCTGACTACCGATCAGCTGTTGTGTTGCTGCTGCTCTCCGCCATCGGCACCGTGCTGTCTGCTGTTCCGCCTGATGATGGAGGTGACGAAGTGTCCACATCGTGATCGGCCCTCACTGCTGCGGCGTACGACCTCGGTGCTCGTCGCGGTCCGATCTTCATCACGCCTCTGTCAAAGTAAGCTGACATCCCATCACGCTTGGCCTGTGCCACCAT
Organism: Conus canariensis; assembly: GCA_033310375.1. Taxonomy (NCBI): domain Eukaryota; kingdom Metazoa; phylum Mollusca; class Gastropoda; order Neogastropoda; family Conidae; genus Conus; species Conus canariensis. The sequence goes on from CM065722.1 coordinate 7,872,624, forward strand.
TGCAGCTTGCCGTCTGGTCAAGTCGTTGGCCACCCGTACACCTCGCCCTTCAAGCTGACTCCGGAATTCTTTATTCTTCAGGATCTCCAACTTGTCCCTCCAACTACGCACTCTGACGATCATGGGTTTTGGGTCACCCTGTCCGATTCTATGTGCTCTGATGATGTCGTCTTCACTCCACTGCTTTGGGCCCTCCACACTGTTCAGTGCTGACACCACAGCTGACGCACACTGGTCGTAGTTTTCTCTGTCAGAGCACATAGGGATACCGTAGAACCGTAGATTATCCCTGCGGGAAAACTCCTCTAAACGGTCAATTTCAGAGTTCATTTTCTCATGTTCGTTGCGTAGTCTGTCCACATACTGGGCGAGTTTGTGTGTGACCTCTTTCTGCTCCGTTGATTCTGTGCTGAGGGCTGTGATGTCATCGGTGATTTCCGACACGGCCTCTGACAGACGGGTGTTTTCCTGTTCAAGTCTATTGCAGCGTTCATTAGTTTCATCACACTTTTCACTGACACGTTTCAGTTCAGACTTGATGACAGACAGATCACTTCGAATCAAGTTATTTTCTTCGCTGCTTTGTTTACTCTGTCTGTCGATGGCCTGAAGAATTTGCTGTGCGAAGTCTGGGGTGATGTGTTGTGTCGCTGATTCCACGTGTGCAGCAGGTGTTTGCTGAACATCATCCTCTGTGACACTGCCATCCCTCTGCAAAGGTCCGGGGTTCGTCTCCACGTCATGAGACAGGAGAAGGCGTCGCACCGACCACGAGGCATAAATTAAGCACAGTGTGACGAGGGCCTGGCTGTGTACGGGCAACACGTGTACTGCACACGCGCTGTCATAACACTCTGTGTTTGCACTCGATGTTGTTGCACCTGGGGTGTGACCAGCCGAAAGGCCCAGTGGTGGTAAGGTGTCATCGCTCACAACTGAGGTAGCGATGATTCTCAGCGAATTTCCGAGAAGACACACACTGAGAACAACGCAAAAAAATGTCAACACACCGGTCGCCGACACCGCCTCGCTTCGGCTCACCTGGCTGGCCTCGTGAACTTTGTGTGACCTTGTCACTGATGCACAAAAATGTCCAATTCTGCTTCTCCACAGATTAATGTCAATCATTGTGTCTGCTACTGTTCTTCACTGTCTATTCACACACCTTACTGACACTTTCCCTCCTCACTAGCATGCTACGTAAACGCCGCACTTTGAAGCTGAAGGTAGAGCAAACGACTGACACTGTTGACTAGTCGCCATCTTTTTCCGCGCCCCACCCAGGATAGACAGATAGATACATAGATAGACAGACAAATACATACATATATACATACAGAGAGACATACATACATACACACATACATACTGAGAGACATACATACATACACATACATACAGAGAGACATACATACATACATACATACATACATACATACATACATGCATGCATGCATGCATGCACGCATGCATGCATGCATCCATACATACATACATACATACATACATACATGCATTCATGCATGTCAGGTACAAAAGAAAATACGGCGCAGTTAGTAATCGGCCCCGGGGCAAATGGTCACTCCGCCAGTGGAATTCCAAATTGCACCGCCACAAGTGACAGTCGCTATTTGTACCAGGACGATTGCCAATGGCACAAGTGACAATCGCTATTTGTACCAGGACGATTGCCAATGGCACAAGTGACAATCGCTATTTGTACCAAGACGATTACCAATGGCACGAGTGACAATCGCTATTTGTTCCAAGACGATTGCCAGTGGCACAAGTGACAATCGCTATTTGTACCAGGACGATTGCCAATGGCACAAGTGACAAACGCTATTTGTTCCAGGACGACTGCCAATGGCACAAGTGACAATCGCTATTTGTTCCAGGACGACTGCCAATGGCACAAGTGACAATCGCTATTTGTTCCAGGACGATTGCCAATGGCACAAGTGACAAACGCTATTTGTACCAGGACGATTGCCAATGGCACAAGTGACAAACGCTATTTGTACCAGGACGATTGCCAATGGCACAAGTGACAAACGCTATTTGTTCCAGGACGATTGCCAATGGCGTCGAAAGCAGAACCAGGTGGAATCAATCATGCATGTTAAAAGACGAAACTTATTCACAATGGACTTCATCGTCGTTATATTTATCATCATTGTTATTATTGATGAAAGCACCTGATCTTGGGAAGAGCTTTATAACTTATTAACAAAAACAAAATGTGATAAAAAGACAAACAAATTCAAGTAAAATCAAGCGATATATCAGAGAGAGAGAGAGAGAGAGAGAGAGAGAGAGAGAGAGAGAGAGAGAGAGAGAGAGAGAGAGAGAGCGGGCACGTGCATTATGCCTGTTCATAATGCTGTTGAACATGATATGGCAGACGCAGTCCGGCACCAAATGATTAAACAATGCAATGTAAGACACAAACGCTGATGATCTCACGCATCACGTTACACAGGCAACAGGCAATCATCCATCAACAGCAGTAGAAATAACTATCATTCTCCTCATCAGCAGGCAGCAACAGCAGCAATATCCTGACAAAGAAATTGGTAGAAAAGCTTCCTTTGAACATTTTGGAATCATAGATCTAAACAGGAAGGAGGGTACAAAGAGGTTAGTCGAAAGCATCCTTTGAACCTTTTGAAATCACAACCTAAACAGGAAGAAGGGTACAGGGATGGGAGGGGATAGGTAAGAAGTTAGGGAAAATGCTTCGACAGTGTCCCTGGGAGATTTTCTTTCTGTGCAGTACACAAATGACGTCTACCCGAAGAGTTTTCCCGCTGTCGTCAATCTCTGGAAAATGGGGAAGCTTTGTCTATCACTCCAGAAGGTCCGGAGGAACAGATTTATAAAAACACAGTGTGAGACAGAGAGGAGCGTTTAGCCAGGAAGACTGGAAGGAGTCACAGATCATGTTCTATTGATGTGGTTGTTGACAGGTAGCTAAGGTAGGCTACACGTAACACCTTTTGATGGATGTGGTCGTTGAAAAGTAGCCCGAAAAGGCTACACAGAACATGTTCTGATAGATGTAGTCGTTGAAAAGTAGCCAGGGTAGGCTACATGTAATATTTTTTGATTGATGTGGTGGTTGAAAAGTATCCCGGAAAGGCTACACTTAACATGTTCTGATTGATGTGGTCGTTGAAAAGTAGCCCGGGTAGGTTACATGTAACATCTTTTGATTGATGTGGTCGTTGAAACGTAGCCATGGTAGGCTACATATAACATCTTTTGATTGATGTAGTCATTGAGACGTAGCCAGAGTAATCTACATATAACATCTTCTGATTGATGTGGTTGAAACGTAGCCCGGAAATGCTAAGTATAACATCTGATTGATGTGGTCATTGACATGTAGCCAGGGTAGGCTACATGTAACATCTGATTGATGTGGTTGCTGACAAGTAGCCTGGGTAGGCTACACATAACATCTTTTGATTGATGTGGTCGTTGTAAAGTAGCCAGAGTAGGTTGCACGTAACTTCTTTTGACTGATGTGGTTGTGGACAAATAGCCATGTAAATGCTACAAAACGAAATAACTTGGTTTGTTGTTTCTCTTAGCAACACAGTCCTTTGTTTTACGATCAGCACATCGCTTTGTTTTTCCAATCAGTACAGTCCTTTGTTTCTCCCATCAGCACAGTCCTTTGTGTCTTCTATCAGGACATTCCTTTCTCTTCCCCATCAGCACAGTCCTGGCTACAGCATTTAATGACTGCCGCAATGTTAACCATGTTGCTGGAAGGTCTGCAGTTAGACTGTTACAATTGCGATAATCGTTGTTCCTTGGAGGATTCAGAGTAACATCCATGGATAATGCAAGCTTTATATTGGGTCTGACGACGCAGAAACACAATTTCAAGACACAGAAGACACATGAGGGAAGAAGGTTTTTAAAGATCAAACAAAAGAAAGAAATTACTGCCAAAGATTACCCCAAGTGTCTTTCAAAATGAAAGAAACTGCAAGGAAGCAGCATTTACTACATAGAATCAGCAAGGAGAGCCCGTCTCCTCCTTTGGGCCCATGGAGAGAGCTGTAGAGTGCTCAGTCTTTCCCTGTTCAAGTTTCCTTTTCTCAGTTTTGTCCTTCCAGTTTTTCCTTTCAAGACAGCAATGCTCGATATTTCTGACAGTTCTGAGAACATACTCATTCTCCTTCGCGAGATATACGCTGCAAGTTAACAATTGCTGGAGTAATAATCAATTCAAAACTTGCGAATGAGATGTGCGAGCGATAGACATGTCTGGCATAAAGAGGAAAAGGGAAGGGGAGGAAGTACGGGCGCTGGGATGCTACGAAAAAGAATTTGCATGGAGGCTGTCCCCCAAGAATTTTCTGTGATGTTGAGCACAAGGAGGGGCGAAACGAGAGAAGGAGGATCGCGTTAAGAGAGGCTCCTGCGTGGAGGCCGTGTAGCGAGCGGAGTGATCAATAGTGTGGAATTGGCACTGAGAGGCAGCATAGCAGGCGGCACAATGGTATATCTCTGTGAATCAGTGACAGCAAATCATCTTGAAGGAATGTACAGCTGTCTCAGCACTATAACCACCGTCCAAGGGGAACAGAGAATTGACAGGCATGCTGTGTGGATCATGGCGAGTCTGCAGCTTCGTCGCTGACCGAAGGCAGGAAGATATAAAACAGATGTAAACCTGCACATACATTGTTCACAATTCACCGTCATATTTTGTTGTTCTTTAAAAGGGGTACGTTTTTACGTCCTTAGAAACACAGTCTTATCTATCACAGAATAAGCAGTGGTACTTTTTTGCGTCCTTCGATTCACCAGCTCACCTGTTAAACGCCTGATTTAAAGTCTGGTGAAACGCAAGCAGAAGGATGATCAACAATTCTAGAACAGGTTCGGCTGAAACTGGTCTAGTAACTCTTCGGTGACAGTCATGCAGTTTTGAGCGAGTTTGATAACATAGTCCTGGAAAAGCAGCTGGTAGGAAGTGAACCTTTATTGGCAGGAACAACCTCAGTGGAATTCAACAGAAGGCTCGTTTCGTTAGTGGTGTGGAGTTTAGTGACTCATCAACAACATCTTCCTGATATTCCGGTATTTAAACAATAGATTATAAAACACCTGTAGCTATTCTGAGGCTATTGCATCATGGAGCGGCAGACTGATTCTTTCCATTATGAAGACAACGACCAATGTATGTGGGTCTGATTCAGGTTCATCCGCACTGCGATAAAATGACTGACGTTTTGGCATGTTCACTCCTTTTTGTTATGTAGTTTCCAAGGAAGCAACAGCTTATCAAGGGATATGCTAGTATTTCAACAGTGTGTATACCAAGAATGCTGCCTGTATGTACAGTTTGAATATGCCAGTATCTTAAGCATTGCCTGCGCGAGTCCCAGACACTACGTGATAGTTTGCAAGTCGTCCCAGCATTAGGTGTTGTATTGGGATGGATAGATTATTGTCGACACCGTCTTCTTTCCGGATCATCCGTTTTCACGGACAGTCTGTTGTGACACATTTACAGACCTTATTTTTGTTGTACTGAACCATGTTCTGGAGCAATAGAGTGACAGCATAGCTTTGGAGGTGTTTGAGGTTCGTGTAAGTGAGGACGACATTTTTATGATGAACTTTGAAATATGATTAACAAACAACAATACATCTAAAACAATTCTCTCAAATCCAGTCTTGACAAACTGAATGATCGTGGCAGAAAATGGCTGAATGGAGGAAAATTCGCCCAAGTACAACTGCCTGTAGAAGACCTTTAAGTGAAGTCCTTAAACACAATTTCAACGATATAATGACTACAGCAGCGACAAAAGTCCTGGGAATAAACCGATGTAAACGCAACCCGTGAATCACAGGCTGTATCTTGGAGATGGCGACACCACAGGGAACTTAAAACAACGCAAGGAGAGTTGAGAATGTAACGAGAAACACAGGGCTATAAGGGAAAGTGTCAGGCAAGAAATGAGGAGAGTTGGGAAGGTAGCGAGAAACACAGGGCTATAAGGGAAAGTGTCAGGCAAGACATGAAGCATACAAAGGAAAGCTGGATCACACGACACTGTGAAGACACTGAGAGACAGCTAAACAATACTGACACAAAGCAGCTTTGAGATCTTAAAAGGTTTGACCAAGGTGAAGCAAAATCAAGTCAATACCACTCAGGTCAAAGGCATCAGCTGTTTCACACAGAAGGAGAGAGAGACATCACAGAAATGTGGACTGAACACTGCTTTGAACCCTACAACAAACACAGCAAAGGGGGTCCAAGTGCTCTAACTGTATAGGATTCGTCAACAAAAAATGGTCTTCCAGTACGCTGTGAAGAAGTCGTGGCAGTAGTGAGATCGTTGAAATGTGTTAAGTCAGCAGGCATTGACAACATCCTTACAGAACTCCTGAAACATGGCAGAGAAGCAGTAACTGATGTTCTAACTGCCACCTACAACAAATTTGACACACTGGCAAGTGGCCCAGGCCATGGAGCCAATCAGTAATCCTCAGCCTTCCCAAGAAAGAACATTTCCAATGCTGCAAGAACTACAGCACTGTCAGCTGGATCCACTATGCCAGCAAAGTAATGTCTTAGATCATTCTGAATAGATTATAGCTGAAAGCAGATACCCTTATTGCTGAAAAACAGACTTGATTCTATAGATGCAGAAATGCCAATCATCAGATTTGTAACCTGCGTACTCTTTGCGAAAAGCGCTTCTGTCACTAGAAGGAGTTATACCACGTCTTCATAGACTTCAGGAAGGCATTCGACAAAGTCTGGCAGGAGGCGCTATTGGTCACCATGAAGACATTTACTAAGAGGTACAAGCTTGTCAACACCACTCAGGAACTGTGCACCGAAGCGACCTGTGCACAAGTCATACAGGATGGTTCCACTGGAATTTGCCAGACAACCCATTTTGTCCCAAACAGCTTAACGTGTTCCTGGAACGCATCATGACTGATGCACTCGGGCATCATGTCAGTCAGAGCTAGAGGAAGAATCCTTGGACACCAAGAGCTGTGTGAGGCATCAGGTGGATTCTGCATGAATATCAGCCTGACGAAAATCAAACTGATGGCGAGCTGCAACACCACAATCAGTAGTGACATAAATGTTCGAAGACAAAAGCTTGGAACAGTTCAACAGTTCACGTACCTGGATTCCATCATTACCAGAGATATCCTATCCAGGAATCCCCTCAAGGGCAGCAAAGGCCACATCAGCGCTGCAACACCACAATCAATAGTGACATAAATGTTCGAAGACAAAAGCTTGGAACAGTTCAACAGTTCGCGTACCTGGATTCCACCATTAGCAGAGATATCATATTCAGAAATCCCCTCAAGGGCAGCAAAGGCCACATCAGCGCTGCAACACCACAGTCAATAGTGACATAAATGTTCGAAGACAAAAGCTTGGAACAGTTCAACAGTTCACGTACCTGGATTCCATCATTAGCAGAGATATCATATCCAGAAATCCCCTCAAGGGCAGCAAAGGCCACATCAGCGCTGCCCACACTGGGAAGCCTTTATGGACGCAAAATAGCAAGTCGATGAAAAACAAAACAAGATTCGGTTCCTGTGTACACTCTTGGATTTGAATCTTGTATTCCATCTTCCTGTGTGCATGCAAGACGTGAACCCTGACAGCAGATGTGGAAAGAATGTTCCTAGCTATAGAAATGAGAAGTCATCACAAGATATTGCACGTCAGATGTACTGATCCTATGGAAATGAGATGTCAGCACAAGATATTGCACATCAGATGTACTGATCCTATAGAAATGAGATGTCAGCACAAGATATTGCACATCAGATGTACTGATCATACCACCGATGTACAAGCGCATCAAATCACCAACCAGCATATCAGATCAAATGAAAATCTGCTGACATCATTTAGGAAAAAATACGCTGGGAAAAAAGCCCGAATCTAATTATCCTTGGAATATCAATGTGCCCACCTTTCAGTTACATTGTATAGAGAACAGACTTCAACTTATCGCACGATTGGTAGAAATTGTAATCAGCAGTGCCTACATAGATTTACAAAATTAAAAAAAAGCTCTCTCTCTCTCTCTCTCTCTCTCTCTCTCTCCTCTCTCTCTCCTCTCTCTCTCTCTCTCTCTCTCTCTCTCTCTCTCTCTCTCCTCAATGCTTTAAATGGCTTTGGTAATAAATGATGCCTTCTTCTACTTGTCAGTTATTTTTGCCGCTTTCATTACTTTTTCTCAACCGTTCGTCATGCTTTATGTTACTTTATTTTGGTTTGCATTGAAACAAAATACAACTGTCATTGCATTTGTCATAATAAGGACCAAATTAGCTCTGATGTTAAAATGCCGGACACGTGAGCCTGGGGATCCTGGGGTTGTGTGTTCAGATCTCCACTGGGCCGTTTTGGTACACGGGGATTTTTCCTCGAAGTAAACATTGATGCTAATTCCATTTTCCACATTATGTCCTTCGAATGAGACTGTAAACCGAAGTTCTGTGTGTAAACGCATTCATTACATCTAGCGCACGCATAAAATCCCATCACAAACTTTCGAGAGAGAAAACCAATTCGGCTGTTGGTATGGGTGATGTATATATACGCAGCAATGTACCATGTGAGGAACATGGAAGGAATGAGTGAAAATCAGTGTGACTTATATTCAACCGAATGACATGGGAAACGTCTAAATATAGCGCCAGCAGGCGAGCTCTTCTATCGGTTCTATCAAGGTGGGCAGCCCGTTGTGTGTGTGAGAGAGAGGGAATTGTAAAGCGCTTAGAGCTTGATCTCTCTTTGAGAACAGACGTTATATCTACTACTACTATTATCACTGTTACTTCTGTTGCTGTAGCAGCTGCTGCTTCTGCTACTACTGCTACTACTACTATTACTGCTACTGCAGCAGCAGCTGCTGCTGCTGCTACTACTACTACTACTACTGCGGTTGCTGCTGCTGCTACTACTATTGCTACTACTATTGATAATTATCGTTTGTAAATCAGGATCCATTTAGAGAAAATCAAGATGAGTCTGTTAGAGACGAGCGTTTTGAATAATTTGGCTGTGTTCAGATGAGATTGTCTTGGTTCCCTTGCACTGTCTGGAGGAGTGGAATCAGTGTGCTGTCAATGTTTTGCGCTTAGTCAGATCTGTTAGACAATGCAGACAAAAAGTCTGGATATATGATCAAATTACTCCTGTTTCTGCTATCCAATATAACAGTGTGATTCTGCTTGTCCAAATTTGGTACACCCCAGCATAAAGCTCAGCAAACTGAGAGCTTCGTCTTCTTTCAGTGTGTCAGCACACACACCACACACACACACACGCACACACACACACACGCACACGCACATACACCACACACACACACGCGCGCGCGCGCGCGCGCGCACACGCACACACACACACACACACACACACACACACACACACACACACACACGCACGCACACACGCATACACGTACACGCACACGCACACACACACGCGCGCGCGCATGCACACACACACGTGCATACACACAGACACACACACACATGTATGTACACACATGCACATACCCTCCACATATACATTTGTATACACATACGCATGCACATACAAGTGCGCACAGAGAGAGGGAGAGAAAAAGAGGAGAGAGGGAGGGAGGGAGGGAGAGAGAGAGAGAGAGAGAGAGAGAGAGAGAGAGAGAGAGAGAGAGAGAGAGAGAGAGAGAGAGAGAGAGGGGACAGTCGGACAGACGGATGGATAGACAGACAGATTGGGTTGGCAGCATTTCACACTGACAGAAAGCCAGCATGAGAGGGTTTGACTGATTGATGAACACTTTAACTGGTTCCTGGTATTCTTCATGTAGCAAGACTTCATGAGCACTAGTATGCCAACGTCCAGTGCAAGCACTGCATCCACACTCAAACTTCTCCCACACTTTCTTTTTGTATCTGTTCTCTTTGGGAAATACTCTGTCACCCCCATCAGAGGCAGAAAAACGTGTGATCTTTCCGACAAGCACGTGCAGCTCAGCTGGAACCAGCTGTGACGTGACAGGCCGCCTGTGGGCGTCCATGTGAATCCAATCAGTTAACCCTCTGTTGTTAGCGTCTTTCCTCCCCCGGGGGGACAAATGATTGAAAGACCTTGATAGGCCTGTTCCCCACTGTTCCGGTCGCCGAAAAAAAAAAAAGGAATTTCTTGCCGCTCCATTTCTGGACCTGGACAGCTATGAAGATCATGTCGGCGAGTTCTTGCTTTTTTAGGTTGGTTCTGATGAAAATGGCTCTTTAGTTGCGTTTAGGTTTGGCGTCCGCCGCCACCAACAGTGATGGTGCAGACAGGGATAAGCAGTTCAAGAGTGTGTGGGTGAGGGGACCTCTCTCTACGACTGATACCACCAAAACGACTGCATGAGTTTTCTGGCCAAGTTTTGGAATAAGAATACGTTTGGATGCAGAAATCCAGTGATGTAGCAGACCATGTGTTGTTTCCCCTCTCTGGCCACTGAAGATTTGATTGCTTTGCGTTTCTTAGCCATAAGTTGTTACCAAAAATTTGACACGGACACAGACACACAGACGCTCCCCCCCCCCCCCCCCCACACACACACACAAACACGAATGCGCACATACACACACATACACACACCCACACCCACACACATGCGCACCACACATCACCACCACACACACACACACCACACACACACACACACACACACACACCACACACACACACACACACACACACACACACACACACACACACACACCACACCACAACACACACACGAAAGAGAGACAGAAGAAGGAGAAGAGAGAGGAGAGAGAGAGAGAGAGAGAGAGAGAGAGAGAGGAGTGTGTGGTGTGTGTGTGTGTGTGTGTGTGTGTGTGTGTGTGGTGTGTGTGTGTGTGTGTGTGTGTGTGTGTGTATGAAGAGAGAGAGAGAGAGAGAGAGAGAGAGAGAGAGAGAGAGAGAGAGAGAGAGAGAGAGAGACGGAAAGACAGAGACAGGGTTGGTAGCATTCCAAACAGACACGAAGCTAGCATTAGATGGTTTTATTGTTCCGGTCGCCGAAAGAAAAAGAATTTCTTGCCACTCCATTTCTGGGCCTGGACGCCGGCGAGTTCTTGCTTTTTTACGCTGGTTCTGATGAAAATGGCTGTTTAGTTGCGTTTAGATTTGACGTCCGCCGCCACCAAGAGTGATGGTGCAGACAGGGAATAAGCAGTTCAAGAGAGTGGAGGTGAGGGGCCAAGTGTTGGAACAACAATTCGCTGGGGTTGAGAAATCCAGTGATGTAGCAGACTACATGCGGTTTCCTCGTCTCTGGTTGCTTGGGATTGGGCTGCTGTCCATTTCTTTGCGATAAGATGTTGCCACAAATTTGACTCTGGCCACACAGAGACACAGACAGACAGACACACAGATAAACAGACAGACAGACAGACACACACACACACACGTATACACACGCATGCGCACGCTCTCTCTCTCTCTCTCTCTCTCTCTCTCGCACACACACACACACACACACACACACACACACACACATTCATTCATTCAAAACACTCACACACACACACACACACACACACACACACACACACACACACACACACACACACACACACACGCATACTGTCTCTCTCACACACACACACATTCACACACACATAATACGCACACACATACATATGCACACACACACACACACACACACACACACACACACACACACACACATACACACACACACACACACACACACACACACACACACACACACACACACAAGCACATACACACACACACACACACACACACACACACACACACACACACACACGTGTGTATGTACACACAGGAAACGTGAGTCCAATTAAAAATGTGAAAGCGTTGCCACTTTAACACAAAGAAATCCCCATTTCAAAACGAAACTATCCTGTGTCACACAACTGAACGCCTCAGCATCCAGGTAGAGGCTGTCACCTGTCTGGACATTCAAAAGGTCTGCACAAACACTTGGTTCTTTGGTTTGTGATTTGTCGTCATTTTCGGCCAATGTTGCCAGCTCCATGACCAACTTGAATTTGACTCCCACGTCTAGCCTACATAAAGTGGAGTGTGTGGAAGGGTGAGTGGCGGAAGGAGG
>CM065722.1:7889796-7929796 GCA_033310375.1 Conus canariensis
TTCAAACTGCTTTGTTCCAATTTGTTCAACTTGAGACAAGGGCTCGGTTTGACCTGCAGATAAACCAGCCTTTTTTTTTTTTGGTTAAATACATAAGGTTTATTGTTAACATGTAGAGTAGGCTAGGGAGATGGTAAGTACTCTTGATTTTTTTTCTTTGCATGGTTTAGAAACGTCATGTGGATTTGTCAACATATCAGGATCGAATTTCCATAACAGTTTTCTTCGCAAGAGCTACCGCTTCCTTGCTGTAATTATTGGCCATTTTGAATCTACTGTGTAGATCGAATACTGTTTGGAATAGTCTCATCTGCTTCCCTCTGTATCAGATTTCTTAAATTTGCAAAATATTTTTCAAGATATTCTGCTGAATCTGTAAATTACAGTCAAGTTAATCTCGTTAGAACTATTGACAGGAGTTTGAACCAAGAGGTCCCGGTTAGCCGTATTTTCATTATACTTTATATATCCAACGCCTAGTTTTCTAGTGATTTGCTCAGATCTGAACTTCAGCTCGATTGGTAGTTGAATAACACTCCGTGTGCTACGTGGGAGAATACGCGAGGACACTTGGACAAATCAATCAACGAGTTTTTGTTATAAGCACGATCAGCAATTCTAGTAACTGGCGACTTCAGTCTTATAACGTTTGTTTACATCATCAGTCACTGGAGGAAAAAAAAATCCGTGAATTTTGGAAGATCATAGATCAAGACAATTTAGAGACTGAAGAGCTAGAACGTCAAAGACATGATTTTGAAAAAAAAAAAAAAATCAACGAATCAGGCGGCCCATTTTACACTTGCTTCTACAATTCCTTTGTAAAAAGCTAAAACGTTCTATGATGTCACCGTCCCCGTAGTCTTGTTATCTGTTTGTCTGCATCAGAAGAGAAACAGAAATGCTAACAAACGTAAATATGCAGATTTTTGACAGGGACAAAAAAAAGGGAAAGGTAAGAACGAACTTTCTTTTTGTGTAAGTTTTAAAGTACTGTTCAAAAGTATGTTGACATGACAGATCAAAATCAATCTTTTTAGTTCCGAAATCGAACGCGCAAGTAGACCTCTCATATTATTCGTAATACTTTCGAATTTCACACACATACATACACACGCACGCACGCACGCACGCACACACGGGTTCGTACAAACAGATGGAAACACTCAATATCTCGTTTAATAATAATAATAATAATGAATACTTATATAGCGCCTATTCTCGGCTAGAGACCAAGCTCTAAGCGCTTTACAATCAACACTCGCTTACACAACGGGCTGCCTACCTGGGTAGTGCCGACTGAAGAGCTGCCAGCTGGCGCTTCATTCAGTCGTTTCCCGTGTCATCCAGTCAATATCGTTCAATATCGTTCACTCAGTTTCTTTACTTCCTTCATTCTTTCCATTTCTTACGCAGGGTGCATGCTGTGTGTAACGTGTCATCCATACCAACGGCCAAACTGGCCTACTCTTCCGATATACTCTTCCGATTAATATCACATAATTTTGTGAAAAGACGTAAAATGAAAGTACTAGTACTGCTACTACTACACTCAAACTGTCTCTCTCTCCTCTCTCTCTCTCTCTCTCCTCTCTCTCTCTCTCTCTCTCGCTCTCTCTCTCTCTCTCTCTCTCTCTCTCTCTCTCTCTATTTTAAAACGTGCTCAACCAATCTTCTTTCAACAGGGAAAACATAATAAGGCTGATATCATAGGAAAGGTTCTGTCTTCATCTTCAGTCTTTACTTCCCTTTAATCCGTTATGGTCCTGACTGTCCCTTTGGAACTCAGGACTCTTGACTACTATTAAACACTAGATATTTCTGTACTGTATTCATCGATGTCATAGGATCTCATGTACCACTCCGGCACTAATGCTATGAAAGTTTGAAGCCAACGAAGTGAGTCGGTATAACTTTTTCATCTCTCTCTCTCTCTCTCTCTCTCTCTCTCTCTCTCTCTCTCTCTCTCTCTCTCTCTCTCTCTCCACCCGAAATGTGGGGATAGCACAGACTGGGCAATATTGAAAAGGTATACGCTCTGGCGTGCAAACGTTTTCTAAAAATACATCTTAAAGTTCCTAGTAAACTGGTCATGGGGAAACCAGGGCGTTATCCCTTATATGTAAATAGTGCAGTAAGGTGCATTCGACACTGGTTGAAACTGGTAAAGATGGAGGCTCATCGTTTGCGTAAACAAGCGTACTTGAAGCTTGTAAATCTGGATAAAAACGGTAAAAAATGCTGGCAACTTTTATAAAGAATATATTATTTAGCCGTGGGTTTGGATATGTCTGGCTTGAGCGGTGGGTGGGCTTTGAAATAACGTTTGTTTCACTATTTAAGCAGAGAATGAAAGACATACAACTGCAAGAATGGAGTTAGTCTGTTATGAATAAAGATATATATCAAATATACAGATTGTTTAAAACTGATTTCGAATGTGAAAAATACTTTGATTGCATGGACATTAGTTGCTTTAGGGATTGTCTAATAAAGCTGAGGCTTGGTGTGTTACCAATCAATGGATTGCTTTTCAAACGAACTTTCAGCAACAATGCTAATTTCATGTGCAAAATGTGTAAGGTCTTAGAAGATGAGGACCATGTGTTGTATAAATGTGTTCTGTACAATGATATAAGGAAAATATATCTTAACTGTGGTGTCAGTCCATATGCAGTCTTATTGAGAAATGGGTCTATTTTCAATGTTAGGAAGCTCGGTGTATTTCTGTTTAATGCCATGAAGTAAAGGCAAACCTTTGTTGACAGTCAGAAAGCTGATTGGGTGTAATGTATGTGTCTTTTAGTTACATGTTAACTTGACCTCATTTATAGGGGCTGGAGACCTGAAGAAACAAAGATTGTTCATTGTTCTCTCTCTCTCTCTCTCTCTCTCTCTCTCTCTCTCTCTCTCTCTCTCTCTCTCTCTCTCTCTTCTCTCTGTGTGTGTGTGTGTGTGTGTGTGTGTGAAAGTCAAATCTTTATTCTCAGATGGAACATTGAATGACCTATAAACATCCTTTTTTTACATTAAGCTATCCATAAGAAAAAAGATAATAAGAATGAAAATCAATAATGCAAACGAAGATAAACAAAAAAAAAAAAAAGGAACAGAGAAGTAACGAAATATGTGAGGTAAGGGAATAGGACGTGCATGTAAAAGAACTAATTATTAGAAAAAAATTGGAAGAGAAAAGAAATAGCCAAAGAAGAAAGTAAGAAAGAACAAAGTAAGAAAACTAGAGAGAGAGAGGGAGGAGAGGAAGGAGAAGGAGAGAGAGAGAGAGAGAGAGAGAGAGAGAGAGAGAGGTGTACAATATACACATCGCCCAAAGCAAGTTATGCGCAGTATGCATATTGTCAACAGTAACATTGACAATGACATACCATCTCCCTCCCTCCCTCCTTCTCTCTCTTTCTTTCTCTGTGTGTGTAGGTGTGTGTGTGTGTGTGTGTGTGTGTGTGTGTGTGTGTGTGTGTGTGTGCGTGCGTGCGTGCGTGCGTGCGTGCGTGCGTGCGTGTGTTGGTGTGTGTGTGTGTGTGTGCTTGAGAGAGAGAGAGAGAGAGAGAGAGAGAGAGTATCAAGGGCGTCCATCTAATGACTCCCTGACTTTTTGCTTGCTTTTTTCATTCCCGCGAGTTTTGCCTCAAGGTCCCGTGCAGATGATGTTGCTCAATCGTCACAGTGTCATATTAGAACACGCCATGTTCAAAAAGATGAGCGTACCAGCCTAGTAGATCGTTCCCTAATGTGTGAACACTTCTTAAATCTATTCTCAGTCGCAAAGCTGCAGAAATTGTGAAAGCACTTCCAGAGACACGCTCGTAATACGTGTTCACATACACGCGTGCGCACACATGGATACACACACAGTCTCTCTCTCTCTCTCCCCTCTCTCTCTCTCTCTCTCTCTGTCTCTCTCTGTCTCTCTCTGTCTCTGTCCCTCTCTCTCTCTCTCTCTCTCTGTCTCTCTGTCTCTCTCTCTCTCACACACACACACACATACACACACACGCACATGCACGCACACACGCACGCACACACACACAATTTTCCACAGATTCTCTGACAACTCGCCGTGCTTGGCTGTATTAAATGTTCTCACAGAAAAACAGTCGAATGTGTATGTAGTTTTATGAAACGCATATCAGAATGCCTAATAACGAATTGTAGTTCGCTCTTCTTCACCATGACAGTGTAAAATGCCTGATCACGTCTTCCTAGTCCTTGTGAATCGTAGCTGGAATGCATGAGATTGCCAGTCTCCCATACTGCACATTACTCCTTACGGTTATAAACTCTGCTCCAATGTCACTGCACGTTGGCTGAGAGTTTCGGTGATTCCAGCCTGGATAGCGATGAGAAGACTTGTGGTGCAGATGCAGATGGCCCACTCACTCTGTCCGATTACTGTTGACTCCCAGATCTTACTTCAGCGCCCATCAAGTATCAGTCCTGATAGTCCTGCACAATTGACAGTCCTGCTCAAAGTTCTACTATTTTCTTTTTTTTTTTTTTCTTTTTTTTTTTTTTTTACTTTTTGTTTCGGTTTGGGTCTTTGCTGTTTTTTTTCGGTGACGTAGATAATACACTTGGTAACTTTTTTTAATTTATCCCCCCCCCCCCTCCCCCACTTTTCTGAAGACATGATGAAACTTGAAATGATGTGAAATCTGGCTGCAGTGAGATGTAAGATGTAAGATGTGCTCAAAGAGATTGTACAAGTAGTCTGGGCTAGTACCAACACCACAAAAGGGAAACTCAGGACTCCAAAAGCACCCGCAACATTCTTCACGGCAGGAGGCAGCAAATCATGGCCAAGAACAACAGTGCCACTCGAAACATGCAGGCAGAGTCTGCTGGACGGGGCAGATGACTGGGAGTGCACTGCAGACCTCCCAGAATGGAAGAGTCACCCAGAGATCATCAGCAAGAGTGGCATGAGACCAGACATAGTAGTCCACTCTAAGTCAACCAAGCAGCTGATCATGATCGAGCTCACGGTGCCATATGAGAACAGAATGGAGGCAGCTCAAATCTACAAGACTGAAAAGTATGCTGA
This sequence comes from Conus canariensis, assembly GCA_033310375.1. Taxonomy (NCBI): domain Eukaryota; kingdom Metazoa; phylum Mollusca; class Gastropoda; order Neogastropoda; family Conidae; genus Conus; species Conus canariensis. The sequence continues at coordinate 7,894,859 of CM065722.1, forward strand.
TCTGGCAAACAGCCTGAGGAGAGAAGGCTATCAGGTCAAAGTCCTCACTGCAGAAATTGAAGCTAGGGGGTTTGTAGGAACGTCTGCATACAGCCTCATGAAACAGCTCTCAGTTGCAGGGAAGGAAAAAACCAGAGCCCTGAAAGCAATGGCAGAAGCGGCGGAGAGGTGTTCAAGCTGGATCTGGTCAAGGAGGAACAAAAGTGAACTTCATAAGGCTTAATTTCCCTACAAATATCAGGTGTCCCTGTGGCTCAGTGGTTAAAGCGCGAGTCATTAAGTGGAAAATGAGCATGTCCAGAGGGTCATGGGTTCGAATCCCAGCCATGGCTCGTCCCAAGATGGGGAAAAAAAAGAAAAAAAAAAGGGGGGCAGCAGAGGGACATCCGGAGTCATGAACCGGGTGTGGCCCAACCCCCCTAGAGTGTCAGGAGATAAGGGCCGAAACACTTGCTTGAAGGGGGCTTCTCTTCTGAGGACTCTCTGCTGCCACGCTCTCCACGAGTTTCTTTCTACTGATGCATGGGTAAACCATTGACTTCCGGGAATAGGCCGGAGGACGTCCGGGAAAGACCGGAGGACACTGGGAAAGACCAGAACCAAAGGCTCTGTGGGCTGGCTCCCCACTTTGCCTTAAACATGTGGCTACTAAGAATAAAAGGAAAAGATGCTCCCAGGATTCACCGAAAGGGGGAGAGAATGATGAATCCATCGGTGCTCAACCAATCATGACTGCAAATCCCAAACGGACTATGAACATGGACCAAATGGAATATCCATGTGTCTGTGGAAAGCGTTTCGCTACCACCCGTGGCATGAAGATCCACAGAACAAAGATGGGATGTGTGAAGACTCATCTGAATGAGCAGCAGCGCACTGCATCAGCAGATAAGACGTCGGAAGACCAAGGCCAGGATTTAAACCACAGTGCCAAGGACATCCACGCTGTTGGTTCGGATGAGGAATTTGCACAGGCCCTCGATGCCAGGCGCCTGAAACTCAACCTGCCACGAGCAAACGAAACTGAAGATTGGGAGAAACTGGATGCAAAAATCGTCCAAAGACTCGATGCACTGATAGGGAAAAGCACCCTGGAACACAAACTAGCCACATATGGGGACATTGTGTATACCACATGTAGAGACGCCTATGGAGCAAAACTACCCAAAGAGAAAACACCTCCAAAGAAATCCAGACGCCAAGAAAAGATGGACAAGATCAGGGTCCAAAAGAAAAACCTCAAGATGCAAATGAAGACCGCATTGCCAGCTGAAAAACAAGGCTTGGAAAAACTGTGGAAAGACCTGAAAGAAAAACACAGCGCCCTCAGCAAAGCGGAATCTGCGAGGAAGAGGAAGAGCAAAAAGAAGAAGACACAAGAGCGCTTCTTCAGAGACCCCTTCCAGTTTGCCAGAACACTGTTTGAGCAGCCAAAATCTGGGACCCTAAGTTTGGACAAAGGAGTTCTTGAGCAGCATCTGAGGAAAACATACTCTGACCCACAGAGCAAAGCACCACTCGACATTCAAGGTCTGGTGTGGCCAACCAACCCTGAGAACAGTTCAATGGCAAGCCTCCAACGTTGGCGGAAATCAAGAAGGTGGTCGACAAAGCCAGAGCCAAATCATCACCAGGGCCAAACAGAATACCTTACCAGCTTTACAAGAAATGTCCCAAGGTGCTGGAGTGGCTCCACAGGCTGCTGCGATCGGCTTGGAGAAACCAGAAGATCAGCGGCCAGTGGATGACGGCAGATGGTGTGTACATCCCCAAAGAGCAAAACTCAAGTGACATCAGCCAGTTCAGGCCAATATCACTACTGAACGTCGAAGGGAAAATCTTCTTCTCTGTCATGGCAGCAAGGCTGACCAAGTACCTGATGGAAAACAAGTACTTGGATGTGTCAGTCCAGAAAGGTGGCATCCCAGGCGTGGCTGGCTGTGTAGAACACGCCACAATGATCTGGGACGCAATCCAAAAAGCAAAAACAGAAAAGAGAGACCTGGACGTAGTGTGGCTTGATCTGGCAAACGCATATGGATCTGTGCCCCATGAGATGATACAGTTGGCTCTTGAGATGTACCATGTGCCAAAGAACATCCGCGACATGCTCAAGAAGTACTTCAATGGCTTCTCAATGCGGTTCTCTACCAAGAGTACACAACAGACTGGATCAACTTGGAAGTGGGTATTGCAATGGGCTGTGCAATTTCCCCAATACTGTTCGTGCTGGCAATGGAACTCATCTTGAAAGCAGCAACAAACAACGCGAGACAAACAGACCTTGGCGATGGATACAAGATGCCTCCTCTCAAGGCCTTCATGGATGACACTACAGTGATTTCATCCAGAGAAGACGAGACACGTCATGTGCTGGAGAGGCTGGACGACATAGTTGCCTCATCCAGAATGAAGTTCAAGCCAAAGAAATCACGGAGTCTCTCACTGAGGAAAGGAAAAGTGGCCGGATCTGTGGTCTTCAGTGTTGCCAACCAGGCCATTCCAACAGTCACAGAAGAACCAGTCAAGAGCCTTGGAAGATGGTATGATGATACGCTGAAAGACACACAAAGAGCAAAAGAAACCAAGCAGATGGCGGAGGAAGGCTTGGAGACCATTGACCAGTGTGGGCTCCCTGGCAAATACAAGGTCTGGTGTCTGCAGTTCATGCTGATACCAAAGCTGCTATGGCCTCTGATGATATACGACATCTGCACCAGCATAGTGGAGGCAATGGAAGCCAAAATCAACAAGTTCACAAGGAAATGGCTTGGTGTCCCACCCTGTCTGACTGACATAGCGCTGTACTGTCGCCAAGCAAAGCTGAAACTACCACTGAAATCCATCCTGGAGGAATACAAAGCAGGGAAGATCAGACTTCAAAGCATGCTGGAGGACTCAGGAGACAAGGTGGTAGAAGCAATCAAGCCCCAGCTGAAGACAGGCAGAAAATGGAAAGTTCAAGAGGCGATGGATTCTGCAAAAGAAAGTCTCAAGATCAGAGAAATAACAGGACACACACAGACCAACAGAAAAGGACTGGGGGTGACCAAAACTGAATGGTGGTCAAAGGCCAAAGGAAAAGCCAAAAGAGACATGATGATTCAGGAGATGAGAAAAGAAGAAGACCAAAAAAGACTCCAAAAAGCAGTCCAGCAGAGCCAGCAAGGGCAATGGACAACGTGGGAGAATGCACTCCAAAGAAGTCTCACTTGGAATGACATTTGGCACATGGCCCCTCTCAGGATCAGCTTCATTCTCAGATCTGCATATGACCTTCTGCCCTCAAATGCAAACCTGGTGAAGTGGGGAAAACAGACGATCCTGCATGCCCCCTCTGCCATGAAAAACAAACAGTGGAGCATGTCCTAAGCTCATGTAAAGTAGCCCTGGCTCAAGGAAGGTACACATGGAGGCACAACCAAGTGCTCAAAGAGATTGTACAAGTAGTCTGGGCTAGTACCAACACCACAAAAGGGAAAATCAGGACTCCAAAAGCACCCGCAACATTCTTCACGGCAGGAGGCAGCAAATCATGGCCAAGAACAACAGTGCCACTCGAAACATGCAGCAGAGTCTGCTGGACGGGGCAGATGACTGGGAGTGCACTGCAGACCTCCCAGAATGGAAGAGTCACCCAGAGATCATCAGCAAGAGTGGCATGAGACCAGACATAGTAGTCCACTCTAAGTCAACCAAGCAGCTGATCATGATCGAGCTCACGGTGCCATATGAGAACAGAATGGAGGCAGCTCAAATCTACAAGACTGAAAAGTATGCTGATCTGGCAAACAGCCTGAGGAGAGAAGGCTATCAGGTCAAAGTCCTCACTGCAGAAATTGGAGCTAGGGGGTTTGTAGGAACGTCTGCATACAGCCTCATGAAACAGCTCTCAGTTGCAGGGAAGGAAAAAACCAGAGCCCTGAAAGCAATGGCAGAAGCGGCGGAGAGGTGTTCAAGCTGGATCTGGTCAAGGAGGAACAAAAGTGAACTTCATAAGGCTTAATTTCCCTACAAATATCAGGTGTCCCTGTGGCTCAGTGGTTAAAGCGCGAGTCATTAAGTGGAAAATGAGCATGTCCAGAGGGTCATGGGTTCGAATCCCAGCCATGGCTCGTCCCAAGATGGGGAAAAAAAAAAAAAAAGGGGCAGCAGAGGGACATCCGGAATCATGAACCGGGTGTGGCCCAACCCCCCTAGAGTGTCAGGAGATAAGGGCCGAAACACTTGCTTGAAGGGGGCTTCTCTTCTGAGGACTCTCTGCTGCCACGCTCTCCACGAGTTTCTTTCTACTAAGCGTAAGAAGTAAGCGAGTTTAATCTAAATCTGTGGTAGTCCATCTTTGAAAATATAACAGAAGTGAAATGATCGGCAATTGACTTTATACACCTCTTCATCATTTTGGAATGATTCCGAAGGCTATCTCATGCCAGAAAATAACGTCTTTTGGGGTCTGTGGCCTGACACCAACACCAGGCTTTCAGAAAAACGCAGTAACTTTAGTCAAACACTAAGTAGTATGAAAGTCTCTGTGGCTCTATCTTGACTTCTTCATTTTTTTAGGCGATGATTTAAATGCTGCGTTTAGACATACACAGACCTACAGACACAGACACACGCACAGATATGTAGACACACACACACACACACACACACACACACACACACACACACACACACACACACACGCACGCACGCACGCACCCACGCACAGAGGAAGCATGTATCTATTGGTAAAACCGCGAAATTGTTGCACTGTTAGCGAACTCGCTGAGTGATGGTCTTTTGTTCCCGTTGAAATCTAAATATCTAAGGTCGAACAATCGTAATACTGGTTGTTTTCAGTTGTGACGGATTGTGTTCGTTTCCGGCAACCGCCAACTCGAATGCGACTTGATTATGGTCTTACACGCATCGTTTCCACGGACACCATGGAACGACATAAACAAGCTTCCTTCCAGCGGGAGAGCGGCGAGAAAGGAAATAATTTGCTCGAGATTTATGTGAGAAAGATTCTTGCCTCACGGGAGACACAAAGGGGAAGAAGGGGACGGGGAGGATGCGTGTAGGTAAGGGAGGAAGCGGAGGGGGGGGGGGGGGGGGGGTAACGGGGGAAGGAAGGGTATGGTGTGGGGTTGGGGGGATCTTTGTATTGGAAAAAAAATCTCAATGTTTGTGACGTACTTTCTGCCTCGCTACCCACATTGTGTCGGTGCTGAATCGAAGACAGAGTTCCAGACAGCCCTCCTCTCTCAGCACACACACCTTCTGGGCATTTCGTGTCCCAGACAGAACTATCTGGAACTTAGGGTCGACCTACCTCCTCCTCCTTTCCCCGTGATTCACTTTGTCTATGTCGTCAATGCCTCTTCTCAACACTCTCCTCAACAGCGCATCAGCGAGTTGTTGATTCATCGCCGCGATATTTTACGTGGAAGGGTAGACACCGGTACTATCTGGCCACGTCACATGAAGATCCCTTCATGAAATAAAACGTGGGTCTCGCATATAGGATCTAAAGAACGATCGATGATGTTGATATTGTCCGTGGTTCCTTACCGGTGAAATCTGGTATGTTATTAGGGATGAAATGGGATCAGAAATAAACAAGTGCTTTTCAGGTTCGTAGAAAAGTTTGTATATTTGCAATATTCTTAGGAAGTGGGTGTCAAATTGACCGAAGGATGCCGGTCACTATGAAAATGACGCGACAAGGACATCAACAGGATGGGCGTGAAGGGGAGAGAAGAAGAAGGAGGAGGAGGAGGGGGAGGAATGGAAAGAAAAAGAGGACGTTAAAGTGCAAGTGTAACATCCCTTCTCCAACACAATCTATGTGAACCGTCGAATTCTGTAGTGTTAACACAGCCATTGGTTTACACGTAAAGAGGGTCTGCTTTCGTCCCCTCACAGAACTCATCATCAGTGGATCCGGGCTGACTTTGATGGCGGAGTCCATACTCACGGTAATACCGTAGCGGACCACCTGAAATTCTGTGTGGAAATCTCAACACCGTGGGGGAGAAAATCACAATGCAACGGACCGCCGGTGAGCTCAGAAAAGGGCAGAAAATGGAACTGGAATCATGGCAACTGTCGTGTTTTGTGGAGTCCGTTTAAAGGCCCGGTCTCTCAACATTCCTTTTCAATGCTTTACTTACGGCTAGCACTCAGTCTCCTTTCAAATTCACATTGTAATCAACCTGACTCTTTCCCTCTGTTCTCTCTCTCTCTCTCTCTCTCTCTCTCTCTCTCTCTCTCTCTCTCTCTCTCTCTCTCTCTCTCTCTCTGTGTGTGTGTGTGTGTGTGTGTGTGTGTGTGTTGTGTGTGTGTGTGTTGTGTGTGTGTGTGTGTGTGTGTGTGTGTGTGTGTGTGTGTGTGTGTGTGTGTGTGCGCGCGCGCGCGCGCGCGGTGCGTGTAATGTGTCCAAGTAACTTCCCTTTCATTCTTCAATATTTCTTTTAACTTGAGTATGCATTACTCATTTTCTGTAACTTTCTTATTCATAGCTGCAAAGTCAGCTGACTGCAGGCGGATATTGAAGCAAACTGTTAAAAAAACAACAACAAAAAAACTTCCTATTCCGTTCCGCCGATCGAAAGCGACAAACCAATTTGCAAGACAAAACACGCTGCAGTTTTTTTTTCGACCTCTGTGGTCTTCCTCTTTAGAGAAGACAGACAACAGTGAAGGCAAGGAGATAAGTGATTGTTCGCTTTTCGTTTTCGTTGTTTTGAATGTCGGCTTGTCTTGCCTGAACAAGACCAGAGGGGTGGAAACGAGTCGTGTTTTGTCTTGTGATTTGGTTTGTGTCTTCCGTTCGGCGGAATAGTCATTTTTTTTTCTTTTAAGCTTACTTATTTATGTTATTGCCTTGTTATATCCTTGATTTTGTCCTTCACTGGCTCCACCTGATGTGATCTTTGAATTTCTGAAAGAGATCAACGTTTTTCGTCTGATCTAAGATTTTACGGAAGAAAACTTTTTTTAACGAAAATTTCGGTGTGTTTTTAGAAGTATATTTTAAAGGGTTGTGCGAATGAGTTTTTTTTTTTAAACTTGTGCATTGACTTCAACGCGGTGATAGCCCTGATATGACCCTTTGCGGTCTGCTGGGCTGTAAGCAAAGTTATCTGTCTTATCTTCTTCACTGGCCCGTCCGGGAGTCCGCTGAATTGTGATGTTCTCAACATGGTGTTGCGTGAACCAGAGAACTACAACTGGAGATGCAAGCCAGACATCATTGGTTAACTGTCACAAACCAGACCGGAGACAAAAAAACAAAACAGAACAAAACAAACAAAAAAAACCTCCAGTCGGATGTGAACATGCGGTTCTGTTCACAATTCAGAAATCTGCAGGTTCTGTATGATATCTATGAATGGTTTGAATATGCACTATATTCAACGTCAGTAGTTTCGTCCAATATCTCTGTTTCATCCTCTCCAACCCCCCCCCCCCCCCCTTCCACCTCTTCCACGCCCAGCTGTCTGTAATACCTTCTTGTGTCATTTTATGAGGAGAATTTGTTTTCGTGCAGTTAACAAGCTTCTATACAACATTTACTTACCTCCATCATTTGTTTAATACATTTACTTTTCCAGTCCACAATATTCACTTATTATTTGTTAAATACGTTTAGTTTTCCAATCCACAATATTCAGTTATCTCCTTTATTTGTTTAATACGTTTAGTTTTCCGATCCACAATATTCACTTATCTCCAGCATTTGTTTAATATTTTTAGTTTTCCAATCCACAACATTTACTTGTCTCCATCATTTGTTTGATATATTAATTTTCCAATATTTGCTCCACTGTGCACTGATGCTTCCAGTTAGCAAGATCATGTTACAGTCTGTTTCACGTTCAAGGCATCGGCATTTTCTGTGGGAATGGACCTAGTGCCCCTGCGCCCAGTCCTGATCCCTGTGTCTGGCATCCGCTTCAGCAAGTAAGAGCATAGTTCACCGTTGAAAGTCCCAAAGCCCACGAGGTGAAGCAGTCCAAAATGTCAACACGACGCCGTTTAAAAAGTCAGAACGAAACCGTTCAAATAGTCAACATGGGGCAGTCCAACAAGTCATTATCAGGCAGTCCAAAAAGTCATTATGAGGCAGTCCCAAAAGTCAACGCGACGTAGTCCAAAAAGTTAACATGAGGCAGTCCAGAAATCCAACATGAGACAGTTATAACGTTCCACATGAGGCAGTCCAAAAAGTCAATATGAGGCAATCATAATTGTCAATATGAGGCAGTCCAAAAAGTCAACGTGAGTCATTTATAAAAGTCAACATAAGGTAGTAGTCCAAAAAGTCCACTTCAAACAGTCTTAGAAGTAAACAAGAGACAGCCGTAAACGTCAATATGAGGCAGTCCAAAACGTCAACACGAGGCAGTCTAAAAATTCAACATGAGGCAGTCTAAAAAGTCAACATGAGGCAGTCTAAAAATTCAACATGAGGCAGTCTAAAAAGTCAACACGAGGCAGTCTAAAAGTCAACACGAGGCAGTCCAAAAAGTCAACACGAGGCAGTCTAAAATGTCAACATGAGGCAGTCTAAAAAGTCAACATGAGGCAGTCTAAAAATTCAACATGAGGCAGTCTAAAAAGTCAATATGAGGCAGTCTAAAAGGTCAACATGAGGCAGCCTAAAAGGTCAATATGAGGCAGTCTAAGATGTCAACATGAGGCAGTCCAAAAAGGCAACACGAGGTAGTTCAAAATGTCAACATGAGACACTCCAAAAAGTCAAGAGGTAATTATAAAAGTCAACACGAGGCAATCCAAAAATCAACACGAGGCAGTCCAAAAAAATCAACACGAGGCAGTCCAAAAAATCAACACGAGGCAGTCCAAAAAGTCAGCATAAGGCAGACCAAAAATTGAGCATGAGACAGACTAAAATTTAAAATGAAGCAGTCCAAAAGGTCCGCATGAGGCAGTCAAAGAGTTAAACGGCAGTTGTCCAGGACGTGAAGAACCGTGACAACCAGAAGACAGCAAGTGGCTTGTCAGTGACCCCCAACAAATCACGGAAAGGGAAACATATCATAACCACTTCGTACATCTCTTCCACACTGCGATTGCAGTAGAGCTTTGGCAGACATTGACGTTACCAGATGAACAAACCAACGCAGCAGTTCTGGTGCAGTGGAAACCAAATGACAAAACAGAAGACACCGGTGTATTTACAGAGTGTCGTCACCATGAACAAGTGCGCTTGGGCCAGAGAACAACAACGTTTAAATGAAGACAGTAGTCAACAGAGTTGTAAAGAAAAAGCAATAGATGACATTGTAGTTAAGGAGGAGAAAAGCAATAGATGACATAGTAGTTAAGGAGGACAATAAACAACAAAGTAAGAAAGGAGGACAGTGGACAACAGAGTAATAAAAGACAACTGACAACAGCGCCGTAAAAGAGGCCATTAGATAACAAAGGATGTATCGTAGATCAGACCGTCATCTGCTGGTGTCAGCACTCGAGTCGTTCCGTTTCTATTGAGGTCTGCAAGGCCTTTAGTGTAACCATTGTACAAAAACAAGGGAGAGAAGAGAACCTTGAGGTTTTCCCATAGAAACATCATGAGGTTCAGACGTCCAGTCTCCAAATCGTAGGATGACGGTTCGCTCCTGAAGTGCTGCTGCTGTCCATCGTGCAAGTGTCCTGCTGACTCCATAGTCAAGGAGTAGTTCCAGGAGAAGACCATTGACGGCATTTGATAAACGAAGTCAGCAGACAAGAAAGAGTTCAGAGAGGACAATGTACAACGGAGTAAAAAGAAAAGGGAGACAATACACAACAGAGTAGTAAAGGAGGATAGAAGACAACAGAATAATAAACGAGATCAGAAAATAACTAACAGAGTTAATATAGTACAATAGACAACAGAACAATTAAGACGGACAGAAGACAACGGAGTAGCAAGGGAGGGCAGCAGACATCAAAGCAATAAAGGGAGGGGGGGGGGGAGTGTGTGTGAGCAGATAACAGAATAATTAAAAAGGACAGTAGACAACTGAGTAGTAAAGGAAGGTTTGCAGAACAGAGTAGCAAAGGAGAGCAGTAAACAACAAATAGAGCAGGGTAGTCGACAACAACAACAAGGAAGGACAGCGGACAACAGATAATAAAGGGAGGGACAACATTGAGCAGAACAGTGAAAAGGAGGACAATAAACACCCGAACAGTGATGAAAGACAGTAGACAATCGCTACAGCAGACAGACAGACAAGACAGTGAATCATCCTTCAGGTTCGCTTCAGGAGGCGTCTGGTGGGACAGTCACTGATCAGACAATTGATCCCAGCCTCACCCGCCCATTCGTCTTTCTTGTTACTACACCCCATTCTTTCTCTGTCTGTCTGTCTGTCATCTCTGTCTGTCTGTCTGTTTGTCTGTCTGTCTCTCACTTTCCTGTCTCTCTGTGTTTGAGCGACAATAAGTACAGAATGCAATATCCCAAATCAAAACCAAAACAGAAGTGATGTGTCTGGAACGCACAATATTTCCGGAAATTTATGACACCACGAGAAGAAGAAGACAGAGTTTGTGTTTTATTTTCGAGATGGTAACAGCAGCAGCAGTATTAGAAGTCGTGGTAATGGTAGTGGTAATTGTATTGTATTGTCTTATGTTATATTGTCACAACATATTGGTCTGTGTGGACATTTCGAGCCGCAGTTCCCAGAGAGACAGCACAACAGTTCTCTCCCCCCCCCCGCCCCTGTTCTGTTAGCGTACATTAGTTGAGGAAAAGTCTGGAGCCATAATCAAGCTGTGTAGCTGGATTATTCTGACGTTGTCTTTGGGAACAAACTGGAACGAGTTAAACACACTCCACAAAACATTAAGAAAAACTGGGTGAGTGACGTGGGGGTGGAAGTGCTGGAAAGGTTGTACCATCCACGAACTTACGTATCTTTTGACTTATTTATTGAAAGGTGATACCATCTACCAACCTACGTATCTTTCGATTTACATATTCGGATTTTTCGGCTTTCTCCAAGTACAATGATGTTGTTGCGAAGGATTTGGCTGAAAGACCTAAGCGCATTCTGCACAGGCATGCTGGGTTTATATTCTACAGAAAAGCACTGCACTCAACCGCCACTTTCAATATGGAGGAAAGGGAAACATCCTCTGGTTCCAGATTCGAGCCCTGGACCGAAGCTCTGGTGGTTCCTCCGCCTGATTCTCCACTAGGCAAGCACGGTGCTGAGTTTGTTGTTGGTAGTGTCAGTATGTCTGGTGGCTTTACTGTCAGTGCTTGTAGCTCTCTCTCTGTCTGTCTCTCTGTTTAGTGTGAATACAATGAACGCAGAGAAAGAGGACATTTTGTTCACTTCGTACTTGTACATAGAAACATACTTCACTTACTTAGAATCTAGACCTGTGTATTTCGAATAGAATGAAGACAGGGAAAGAGGATATTGTTCACCTCGTATTTGTTTATAGAAACAAACTCCACCTATGTGGAATCTAAATATGTTTAGCTCGAATACAATGAACCCAGGAAAAGAGGATATTGTACAGTTCATATTCGTATAACGAAAGACACTTCATTTCCTTCTAATTTAGATACAGAAACAGTGGTCATGGTAGCAAACAGCTGTTGTTACAGCACTGTGGGTTTGTCTGCTGTACTGGCTGTCCTCTTAACAAATATCCTCCATGACTGTTGTAGGCCGTCTTGGACATCTTTCTGTTCATAATCCTATCGCAGCACCATCGTCGTCTGCTTTAGGTTACAGTTAGGGCTAGTACGACACGTTACCTGTTAATACGCATTTCTGTACACCTTGGGACACTAATTTACAAATTACCTGTGTGGACGATCAGTCGGAATGGGCGGCAAGGGTGCAATACCACTGGGGTGGCACAGACAATGGGGAAAGAAAAAAAGTGAAGATGCTACACATGTTATGGGTGGATAAGCAATCTGAAATGAAACACTGTCTCAATCTGTCTCACCATCTCAATGTGAAAGCCTCAGTCTGTCTGATGGGGAGCGGTTTGCTAGGTCCTCCACCACGTCACGCCAAAGTTGTCACAGAAGGCATTTGATTCTCTGAACAACGCTGACAGCTGGCATACACTCTGTAATCGTTCACACACACATACACGCACGCACGCAAATACGCACGCACGCACGCACACACACACGCACGCACACACACATGCACACACAAAACCAACGCGTATAATTACTGAATACAACACGTTATATTTGCGGGGCCACACCTGGCAGTGTCATGAAGATGATGATGATGATGATGATGATGATGATGATGATGATGACGACGACGACGACGACGATGACGACGACGACGATGACGACGACGACGACGGTGATGATGATGATGATGATGATGATGATGATGATGACGACGACGACGACGACGACGATGATGATGACGACGACGACGACGACGACGACGACCTCGATGATAATGATGATGATGATGACGATGATGGCGTTACATTGTGTTGACGAGAGACTCCAAGAACATGCCATCCCCCATCTTGCGACAGATTCTGTACGATGTTGTCCACTGAAGAGAAGCAGCGAACACACCTCCCCCACCCATCCACCCACCCACCCCACCAGCCCACATGTGCGACTCCGATGTGTGTAAGGCCCAGATTGATCTCCTTCTGACTTTCGCCATGCGGAGACCAGAAGGTGTGAACAGTCGAGTCAGAAATGTGTCGGCAGGGCCCTCTGCTTTCACTCTAGTCCGTAGATGCCCGATGTAGCCACTCTTCCGGGTTTAAGCATTATCCATGTTCCGGTACACTTCACGTACTGCTAACATTTTGGGTAATTTGGGAACTTATAGAAGAGTATGGATTCGGTTGAGTGACAGCCGAGTGAACGCCTTCTACTTGCACTCTCATACCACTCCGAATGTGAGCTGTGTTCTCGTAAAGCCCCCCCCCCCCTCCCCCCCCCCCCCCACCTCAAAGAAAGCGGTGCTTGTCTGATCAGACGGTGGCCGCTTCCAAATCGTTCTCGTACAATTCATCGACTGCATCGTCGTCCGTTCTTTAACGTTATACTTTTTTTTTTTTTTTTGCGTGGGTGTGTGGGTGGTATCGTTTTTCAGAAATGGCCGCCGCGAGCGTTCGCCCCAGTATTCCTGAAATCGAGAGTAAATCCCTGATACTGACAGAGACCGCGCTGGTCACTGTGCTGAAGATGTGTGTGGCAGCTGAGTGCCTTGCAGGACAAGTGTCAGTGGCAGCTGAGTGCCTTGCTGGACAAGGGTCAGTGGCAGCTGAGTGCCTTGCTGGACAAGTGTCAGTGGCAGCTGAGTGCCTTGCTGGACAAGGGTCAGTGGCAGCTGAGTGCCTTGCTGGACAAGTGTCAGTGGCAGCTGAGTGCCTTGCTGGACAAGGGTCAGTGGCAGCTGAGTGCCTTGCTGGACAAGGGTCAAGGGTGGCAGCTGAGTGCCTTGCTGACAAGGGTCAGGGCAGCTGAGTGCTTGCTGGACAAGGGTCAGTGGCAGCTGTGCCTTGCTGACAAGGGTCAGTGGCAGCTGAGTGCCTTGCTGGACAAGGGTCAGTGGCAGCTGTCTTGCTGGACAAGGGTCAGTAGCAGCTGAGTGCCTTGCTGGACAAGGGTCAGTGGCAGCTGTCTTGTTGGACAAGGGTCAGTGGCAGTTGATGCCTTGCTGGACAAGGGTCAGTGGCAGCTGAGTGCCTTGCTGGACAAGGCAGTGCAGTGGTGCATTGCTGACAGGTCAGTGGGAGCTGATGATTGCTGGACAAGGGTCAGTGGCAGCTGAGTGCCTTGCTGGACAAGGGTCAGTGGCAGCTGTCCTTGCTGGACAAGGGTCAGTGGCAGCTGTCTTGCTGGACAAGGTCAGTGCACTGAGTGCCTTGCTGACAAGGGTCAGTGGCAGCTGAGTGCCTTGCTGGACAAGGGTCATAGTGGCAGCTGTCTTGCTGGACAAGGGTCAGTGGCAGCTGAGTGCCTTGCTGGACAAGGGTCAGCGGCAGGTGGGCAGCAGATTGGTGGATTGGGGAGACATCTACCCGGCCACCGGAGAGGCAAAATCTCAGCTGGTGACCTCAAGGTCTACGACTCAGAGATACGGGTGTTTAAAGGGATGAATGTCAGTCCTAACATTCTGAGGATGGTTTGTCAGGGTAAGAAAGGCTCGCAACTAAACTATTCATCGGCAGTAGTTCGTGTATTTCTAGCTGACGGTGACATTGAGAACTCTTTCGTGAATGCAGAATGTGAACTTCGTTTCCTCTTTCAAATGTGGAAGAGCGAGTGACGGTGACTTTAGCAACATTCCTTCCCCATGTCCATCTTTATCGATGTCCAGTGGGACACAAAATGAATAATTCTTAACGTACCACAAATCGTGCTTGCGTGTGTGCGTGCTTGCGTGCGCGTGCTTGCGTGCGCGTGGGCGCGCAGGCGCGCGCGCCCTTGCCCACGCGCGTGTGTGTGCGCGCGCGCGTGGTGTGTGTGTGTGTGTGTGTGCGTGTGTGTGTGTGTGTGTGTGTGTGTGTGTGTGTGTGTGTGGTAGATAGGTAGGCAGATAGAGAGAAAGAGACAGAGAGAGAGGGAGACAGACAGACAAACAGACAGACAGACAGACAGAGAGACACAGAGACAGACTTGGAGAGATTGGGAGAAAGAAAAAGAGAAGGGGAGTCCGAGGAGGAACAGCTTGCCTTTTCTCCCCTTGAATTCCCGAGTTCCTCCACGGCTCAGCTCTTCCCCTGTCTCTGACACTCGGGGAAGGACGTTTCCCGCGACACACCAATGTATTACGATTATGTCAGGTACACCACAACCGTTTGTCTCCCTTTACGATGGTGCCGGGGGCACCAAAGCCGTTTGTCTCCCTTTATCTTCGGTTTTTCAAGAAAGACGAGGATATTATTCCCAACGGGTTTGTTGAGACCACTTTCTTTAGATGGAAGTGAGTCCGTTCACAAGCATGCTGGATTCGAGATTAGTTTATTTGTTGCGAAGCTTTTCCATGCTCCCAAATCTCCATCACACACTCAGACACATACGTGTGCGCGCGCGCGCGCGCGCGCGCGCACCACACACACACACACACACACACACACACACACACACACACACACACACACACACACACACACATGCACAGAGAGAGAGAGAGAGAGTGAGAGAGAGAGAGAGAGAGAGAGAGAGAGTATATGTCTCTCTCGCTCTCGTCCTCTCAGTTTACTTAGTCAGCACTGTTATTATCAATATACAAATACGAATGTGAATCTGAGTTGCTTCCTATATTGTCGCTACTTTTGACTGATGTGCACATGGTAAAACCCAAAAACCTCTGTTACTGTCTCTGGTCAAACGTACTCAACTTCAGTTCAGCTTTTCGTCGACGGCAAGAGTGACTGTGTGTGTGTGTGTGTGTGTGTGTGTGTTGTGTGTGTGTGTGTGTGTGTGTGTTGTGTGTGTGTGAGAGAGAGAGAGAGAGAGAGAGAGAGAGAGAGAGAGAGAGAGAACGAATGCGAATGCGAATCTTTATTCAGATTAAGGCCAAAGCCCCATACGGAAGGGGGGGTTCATAAATGTAATATATGTCATGAATGATACGTATCAAAATGAAAAGATGAAACAGTGTAATAAATTATATATGAATAAAACCCTCTGAAAACACTACGGTCCGAATTCTCTTGTTTGTTTCATAAACATACCCCGCTAAATTCAGTGGTGTGTTCTCATTGCTTGTCGATGATAAGAGATTTAGCCTGAAGTTACACGGTTCTGTGTAATATTTGGATTGGGTAAGTTTTATTCTTAGATCACTTTGAGCAGGATAGCAAAACATGGATGAGGGCGTGAGCACATGCCAGTGTGTTTTGACAGAAGGAGAGTTTCTGATCGTCTGCCAGCCTCGTTTTGTAAATGATGACCTACTTCTGGAATTTATCATAATAATTATGTATATAGCATGATAATGCAAGACGCGGGAGCATCTAAGTAAGTAAGTGTAAATAATGCATTGTTGACAGAAATAATCGTTATATTTATGTAAATAACGCGTTATTTACGCATGTAACGAATTATTTTTGTGATCAATTAATTTAATCTGTGAATAATTCATTCTTCACAGAAATAGACATATATACGTAAACAATGTGTTTATGGATGAAATAATAACTATTTACAAAGTGATCGCTTATGTGTGTTAATATTATTTTTACGTATAGAATGTTTATTTCAGAACATACTGCATCATTTACACATGATGAATGGTTTCTGCTCAGTCGCTTAATAAACATTACATACCCATTATCTCATAGGAAATGAATCATTGACGTGTACAAAGTATTTACTTAAACAAGTCATTATTTACGAGGTTCCCTTTAATAATGGTTGTATGCGTGAAAACCACACTATTACTCTCTAAATATCAGCCAAGTAATTAGTTATTGTACAAACGGAATGCTATACTTCTCCATTGACCTGGAATGCATGATACTCAAGTCCAAAAGATATAATTGCCTCAACAGCCAGCACCAAACCGTTGTCCGTGATATAATAACAATAATTTTAAAAAAAAAGGAATTTTCACAATGCCTAAACTTCGTCTTCTTCTGCGTACGCAGGCTGATACTCCTGCGGACACTCCCTGTATGGACAGGCAAGTATAAATCCCATCCGCCCAACAAAAGGAGTGGAATTTTGTGTGTATGACCGTTTTTTTATCCCGCCATTAAGGCAGCCATACTCCATCTTCGGGGAAGATGCATGCTATGTGTAACGTGTCATCCATACCAATGGCCAAACTAGCCTTCTCTTCCGAAAGTTGGTGATGGGATTTTACGTGTGTGCAAGATGTTATGCGTGCGTTCACACACAGAACGGTTTATAGTCTCATTCGAAGGACTGTATGGGAAATGGAGTCAGAACTAATATTAACTCCGAGGGAAAAATCCCCCTGTACCGAAACGGCCTGGCGGAGATTCGAACCCGCAACCCTAGGATTATGAATACGGCGCTCAACCAACTGAGCTGTTCTGGCCCCACAATGCCTAAACGACTAGCTATTGCGTCTGGCGCTCAGAGCAATGTGCGCTTAACCCACAGCTAGTGGCTAACTGTTGATTAACTGTTTATGGCTGACAAGCCAACCATCGACAGTAGTGTGTGATGTTCCGATTAACAACTTTTTTTAAACTCACAGTTGACAACCAAGTGATGTGAATGATGTTCAAATTAACAAATTCACTCACAGCTAGCAACCAAATTGTTGTGAGTGGTGTTCAGATTAACAAATCTTTTCCCCACAGCTAGCAGCCCAGTGTTTTGAGTAATGTTCAGATTAGTAAATCTTTTACTCACAGCAAGGAACCAAGTGTTGTGAGTGATGCTCAGATTAACGAAAACTGTTACTCGCAGCTAGCAACCTAGCGTTGTGCGTGATATTCAGATTAACCAGTCGTTTACTGACAGCTAGCAACCAGGTGTTGTGAGTTACGTTCAGATGAATAAAAACTTTTACTCGCAGCCAGCAAGCAAGTGCTGTGAGTCATGTTCAGAGTAACAAACCTTTTATTCACAGCTTACGACCAAGTATTGTGAGTGATGTTCAGATGAACAAATCTTTGACTCACAGTCAACAACCAGAAATTGTGACTGATGTGTAGGGAAGGTCAGGACTACGTGAATACGAATAAACCTTTCACTCACAGTAAACAGCCAGCACTGATGCGTGATAAATAACACTTTCACTCACAGTAAACAGCCAGCATTGATGTATGATAAATAAACCTTTTCACTCACAGTAAACAGCCAGCACTGATGTGTGATAAATAAACCTTTTCACTCACAGTAAACAGCCAGCATTGATGTATGATAAATAAACCTTTCACTCACAGTAAACAGCCAGCACTGATGCGTGATAAATAACACTTTCACTCACAGTAAAAAGCCAGCATTGATGTGTGATAAATAAACCTTGTCACTCGGAGTAAACAACCAGCATTGCTGTGTGATAAATAAACCTTTTCACTCACAGTAAACAGCCAGCATTCATGTGTGATAAATAAACCTGGTCACTCACAGTAAACAGCCAGCATTGATGTGTGATAAATAAACCTTTTCACTCACAGTAAACAGCCAGCATTCATGTGTGATAAATAAACCTTGTCACTCGGAGTAAACAGCCAGCATTGATGTGTGATAAATAAACCTTTCACCCACAGTTAAGAACCAGCATTGCTGTGTGATAAATAAACCTTTCACTCACAGTAAACAACCAGCATTGATGTGTGATAAATAAACCTTTTCCCTCACAGTAAACAACCAGCATTGATGTGTGATAAATAAACCTTTCACTCACAGTAAACAACCAGCATTGCTGTGTGATAGATAAACCTTTTCACTCACAGTAAACAACCAGCAGTTATGTGTGATAAATAAACCTTTTCACTCACAGTAAACAACCAGCATTTATGTGTGATAAATAAACCTTTTCACTCACAGTAAACAACCAGCAGTTATGTGTGATAAATAAACCTTTTCACTCACAGTAAACAACATCACTCACAGTAAACAACCAGCATTGATGTGTGATAAATAAACCTTTCACTCACAGTAAACAGCCAGCATTGATGTGTGATATTCAGAAAAATAGAAACCTCGGACTCACAGTTAGTTTCAAAACGGAGTGACAGGGCGGAAAATGAAGCAAAATTTAGAAAGAGAGGGGGTTAGTTACCGCCAAGGACATAGACAAACAAAGTACAGGACAAAACACAATGCATTTCGACCTCTTGGGTCTTCTTCAGGCAAAAACAAATAACATTTAGGACAGTATAGAATCAAAGACGTGACGTGAAACACAACACGACAAATGGTATCAGTCAGTATCAGTAAAAGTTAGTTTCAAAACGGAGTGACTGAGGGCGGAAAATGAAGCAAAAATCATCTCTATCTCGGTCTCGGTCTCTCTGACTGACAGCTAACAACCGACAGTAAAGTGTGATATTCATACGAACCAACCTTTCGATCCAGAGCCAACCAATCAACAGTAGTCTATGATATCTAGGTAAAGAAACCTCTAAATCACAGCTGATAACCAACAGCAGTGTGTGATGTTCAGATGAACAAACCTCTCCGCTCACAACATCCAAATCATGACGAATACAGCCTCTGACTCGCACCGTGTTCTCGTGCGAACCAATCCCTGCTGACATTGGTTTTGCCTTCCTGTGATTACTCAGAAACCGGCGGCTGGAGCTATACTATCAGTGGTGAGCTTCGTTGTACTCCCAGTTCTTATAGAACAGGGAGTACTTTACAATGGGAGCGAAGAAATGCTGTCTGTGTGTCTGTCTGTGTGTCCGTCCGTGGTCAAAATGTGTTCCACTCGCTCCAGACAAAACTACTGGGCCGATCTTTCTGAAAATTTGTATGTTCATTATGGGTCACAGATGATGCCCGCTGTTTTATTTTACCGTTATAGCTGTTACTAACGGCTACAACGGCCCACAACGGTTTTTCTTCTTTATGGAATATCTCAGAAAGTACTTGGCCGATCTTTCTGAAAATTTGTAGGTATGTTCATTATGGGTCACAGACGATGGCCGATGTTTACCAGAATAGCCGTTACTAACGGCTATAACGGCCCAAAACGGTTTTTTCTCTTATGGAATATCTCACGCGTATTCAAGATATACTGAGAGTACGTTTATATGCTTTGCATCTTGTTCTCCGCGGTGTAGTCGTGATCCTCCTTATACTCCACTCTCTCTCTCTCTCTCTCTCTCTCTCTCTCTCTCTCTCTCTCTCTCTCTCTCTTTGTCTCTCTCTGTCTCTATCTCTGTCTCCCTGTCTCTGTTTCCCTCCCTCCCCTCTCTGTCTGATTTTGTTCACTTTTCCTGTAGAAGAACGATGTGTTTTTGACAACGTCCATACTTCAAGCAAATTGATAATGTGACTTTAATACGAAAAGGAAGGAAACAAGGAAATGTTAAATCTATTTAATATAATCAGTGCTCGACCAGTCTCTGCTTAAAAAAAAGGAGTTACACTTAGCCATCATCCTTCTCGTAGAAAAATTTATAATGAACAGAAGTTTATATTTGAGCCCCGTAAAGCCTATTGAAGAAAGGACAATCTATGGACATTACAGCTATTGAAATAGCTTTTGACGTTCAGGTACCAACAAATCGTTGATACAAAGAAACTGACCTACTCTGTTTTTCAAAACAATATAACTTGCCATACCTAAATGTTGTTGGAAGTGTTTGTGTGTTGAATTGAGTAACAAACAAAACGTTCTTAAACCCGGCAATGAAGATTCCCCCCCCCAAAAAAAAAAAAACCCCAAAAAACACAAACAAACAAACAAACAAACAAACAAACAACAACAACAACAACAAACCTGAACACATCCCATCTCTCCAGCCAGTTAGAAATTATACGAAATGATAATTCAATAAATACATTGTCTTACGCTCATCTCTTCTATCTGCGCCTACAGTGCTTATCGAATCAGATTTGATACTAATTATGAACTTCACTTTTTCTCAAAAAACTAAAATCATAACAGAAGCGTATTATCTTTTGGTACTAAGTAACATAAGAAAACAATCTCTCCGAATCATTTATAGTCTTTCATACATGGGTCAGTTCTACAATCACACACAGAGCCTGGATATGTGATTCCTGATTCAAATTAAAAAAATCATGTTGTCTTGGGTAAGGTTTTCTTGCATTCACGGCAGTAATGTATGCTATTCCTATAATTCAAAATGTGTGTGTGACAGCACCACTGCGTTTTTAACCTTGTGTTTTGCGTTGACCCACAAGCACTTAAAAAGCCACGGTGCTGCTTCTCTTTGTCTGTCTGTCTGTCTGTCTCAGTCTGGCTACATGAAGGATCTTTCGATCTAGAGGCCTATGCCGCTATTATCCACATTGCCCCAATTTTGTAAAAGTACAGAAAACAAAATCTTGAAATTCATTTAGACAAGTTAGAATTATTCCACACGAAAAAGATATTTTTTTTACAGGGAACAATTCATGTCACTATACTTAGCAATCTTTTATGATAGGAATGGCATTTAAAGAGAAACCACAAATTATTCGGTTCGGTTTTTAGATTTTGCGAAGCATTTGCTTTGCTTGATCACAATTTTCTCCGTAGGAGTCTGCTTATGTACGGTTTAACTTGCACCCCCTAAAACATCATATTATCCTTTCTTAACAATGGAAGCTAAATAACTTTTCACGTTTCTTTGTTTTTGTATCTCATGTCTATTAAACATGGAATCACCCAGGGATCTGATCAAGGTCCTATTTCATTCTCAAATTACCTAAATGATCTTTCTTTTCGCTTGACACGCTCTTGAGAACTTTTTGCTTGTGATACTACCCTTCAGTGTACAGATAGCAATCCAAATCAACTTAGCAAATGATCATGATAATACTCGTATCTGTACTAAAGCGATTTATATGGCAGTTCAACACAACAAAACTGAAGTTCGCTTCCATTATAGCAAGGTGGGAAAAGGCAAAACGTACATACCTATTTATCTGGACTAAGATTAAATGACAAAGCATTGAAGGAAAGTCGTGAGAAAGCTACCATCAAATGGAAATCAGTTATATTTTAGTATGTTCATCAGAAATGAACTGGACAGCAAATGTCCACGCCCAGCTTGAGGTAGTGACCCGCGGGTATTGCTTGTGTTTTGCTTGCTGGCGCTTGTTGGCAGTGTTTCTGTGCTGTGGTTTTCTTGTCTTCGTTTGGAATGGACTCTTTTTGACTCCTCATTCTTCAGCATCTTTCAACTTCTCTCTATGTCATCGTCAGCTTTGAAAGAAGTTGACTTCTGTACACTGTACGCCTCCATCCCCGGTTACATCAATCTTGATCTAAACATATTTCTAAACCATACACAAACGTCAAAAAAAAAAAAAAAAAAAAAAAGATTTCAGCTAGATAAACATTTTTGTTGATCAGCAAATAATTGCGAGCTTTTCTTCCAAGCGTACGTTCTCCCGAATAATTACAAACAAGGTTTTGATCTCCCCTTTTTTGTCTTAAATGCTGGTTCACTCAAAACGAATGTCAGAACATTAACAGCAAGTGTACCATTTTCACCGCTCAGCGTAGGACTAATCTTATTATGTCATCTTTCATTTTTTGTAGTGGTGAATTTTGAAACAAACTTCAGGAAGACCTCAATAACCAATCAAGTTTATTCTTTTAGCCATTAGTATCTAATTCGAAAGTTTTAATCGATGAATTTTTTTTTTGTTCGATAAAGTTAAGAAGAGCCTTTTTTGTCTTTTGAAATCAAAGATTGTGCACAAGCTCGCATATGTATGGGTGAGCGTGAATGAGTGTGTGTATGAATGTGTGTGTGTGTGTATGTGTGTGTGTGTGTGTGTGTGTGTGTGTGTGTGTGCGTGTGCGTGCGTGCGTGCGTGCGTGCGTGCGTGTGTGTGTGTGTGTGTGTGTGTGTGTGTGTGTGTGTGTGTGTGTGTGTGTGTGTCTTTGTGTGTGAGTGGGGAGGGGGAGGGCTTTCATGTTGCACAAGCATCTTCACTTTCATTTTTCTTTGAACTTGATTGTTTTGCAATTCTAATTCAGTTGGACTTGGTTTGGTTTGGCATTTCCTTTTCCCCTTTTTGCTTATTTTTCAACCTTGATGACTTTGCACAGAAACGTTGTAAACTTATCCGCACAACCACTTTAAAATATACAAATTTGTATCCTCTCTCTCTCTCTCTCTCTCTCTCTCTCTCTCTCTCTCTCTCTCTCTCTCTGCGTCGAGTCACTTTTTTGTGGCATCAGTTCTCGGATCAATGGAGCACTTAAGGTGGTAGTTTTTTTTTTACTTAAAAAAATTTTTTTTTACTTTTTTCTTTTTTTCCCCAAAGGCCAAAATCCACCTCTTCATTTTTTGGTGCTTCACACTGTCCTCTTCATCTGCCAAAAACAACAACAACAACAACAACAACAACAAAAAGCGAAAAAAAAAAAATTTCCACTACTATTTTTTAAAATCTTTTTTTTTTCTTCTTTTCTTTCCCAACCAATCTCTTACTCACCATGCATAGTCTGTGAGTAATCTTACAAATGGACATATTTTTGCTGATTTTAGTGTTTTGGCAATTGATACAAAGTGTCTGGGTTTGTTAATGTTCTAATGTGTGGTGTACTGGCACACTCACTCTCATAATGTGTTGCTTATACAAAGGAAACAACATAGATGAGACAAAGGACTTAATTATTTTCAGTTTTTCATTTTGTTTTACACATACACCCGCACTCTCCTCTCTCTCTCTCTCTCTCTCTCTCTCTCTCTCTCTCTCTCTCTCTCTCTCTCAAATATGTTAATAATGGAAGTTACCTGTTAAAGACACAATACTAAAGCAAAATTATGCGTAAGCAACCATTTCTGTATATACACACGCCTGAAAGGATATCATTGGTCCCGATTGCTCGTCTCCCTCTCATTCTCCCTACCCAAGCGCGTGAGCGCTCACCCACCCCAACATCCATCCATCCCCACCCCCACCCCCCACATCCACCCGCCCCCACTCCCACCCCCCAAAAAATATCCACACACACACACACACACACACACACACACACACACACACACACACACACACAGAGAGACAACGAGAGAGAGAGAGAGAGAGAGAGAGAGAGAGAGAGAGAAGAGAGAAGAGAGAGAGAGAGAGACACCGTTAGGCAGACAGACGGACCGGCAGACAGACGGACAGAGACGGCGTCTTTTAAATGAATTTAGGGATTTAGTTTGTTACATGTCATCTCACCAGTTGTCTCTTTCCCGATGGGTCGAGTCACTTTAACCTACACACATACATCCATATGCACCTGCAAGCTTGCACTCCTGCCTTCACATCACACACACACACACGCACACCACACACACACACACACACACACACACACACACACACACACACACACACACACACACACACAAAGAAGAGAGAGAGAGAGAGAGAGAGAGAGAGAGAGACAGACAGACAGACAGACAGACAGACGGACAGACAGACAGACACACATACATACAGCCCCCACACCCACCTCGTGTGTCCCTCCCTCCCACCCCCCACCCCACACCCCTTCTTACGCCCCACAAGCCAGATGTTCGTGTGAGTGTCGCTAGAGTAGCAGCAGACCTCGTGTCTCCCCGAGCCGGTGGTCCCCGCCACAGCCAGTTTGTGCCTGTCCATCTATCCCACCAATGCTTTTCTCTCTCTCTGTCTCTGTCTCTGTCTCTCTCTCTCTCTCTCTCTCTCTCTCTCTCTCTCTCTCTCTCGCTCTCTCTGTCAGGACAGGAGGTGTGGGTGGGGGGGGGGGGAGGGGGGAGTAAGGGGGAGGGGGAGTGTGGAGGCGCGGCCGTGTGCAGGCGATGGGTCCTCTTCGTGATCAGACAGCCAGGAGCTGTGTCACCCAGGGTTGGAGGAAAAGGAGGAGGAGGGGGAGGAAGGAGACTCTGCTTGGTGGGTGGCTCCTTTAGCTGTGAGGTTCAGGGGCTGACTGTGATGATGCTGTACAGTTCTTCCTTCCCTTGCGCTTCCAGAGGTAGGAGAGCACTTGGTCACTCTGTCAGGTTGTTTTGTTTGTTTGTTTGTTTGTTTGTTCGTTCGTTTGTTATGGAGGTGGTGGCGGGTGGTTGAGAGATGGGAGGATAGTGATATTGTTACTTTTTGGTCATCATGCCGCTGTGATGACGTTGATACGACTGTTTTTGTTGTGCATTATTTCCTTTTTTTTGTTTTTTGACTTTTCCTCTATTCTCGCTGATGACTTCTTTTTGATGACATTGTTTTTTGTGTGTGTTGTCTTTGGTATGTTCCAGCTGCAATTGTCCTCGGTTTAAGTTGTATTGTGGTGGAAGCTGACGTGGACTCTCTGTCTCTCCCTCTCCCTCCCCCCTTTCTCTCTTCTCTCTCTCTCTCTCTCTCTCTCTCTCTCTCTCTCTCTTTCTTTCTTTCTTTGTTAGTGAAGCTGGCTTGTTGTTATGTTCTCATTATGATTGTGTATATTTGTAGCACTTGTTGGTGGTGCTTACCGGTTTATCAATGATATCGCCTGTTTGTGACTTTCTTTGTTGATAATACTCGTCTATAGCTTTATTTCACTTCGGTAATATATGTTCATTACTTTGTTTCTAGCTTATTTGATTTGTTTGTTGACAGTCCTTATCTGTTTATTCAACTGTTTGTCGACGGTGCTTGTCTTTTTTTATTTCTTTGTTGACTTGAAGGCCTATGATCTCTTGATAGACTTTATTTGTTTATTTCATTTATGGTGCTTCTTTTCTCATCACTTCGTTGCTAGTGCTCATCTGTCCAATACTTTTTTTGGGATAATGCTTATCTGTGGATTTATTGACAATGTTCGCCTGGTAAGTGGTTTGTTGATAGTACTGATCTGTTTATGTTTTTCTTGCTTGTTGAGAGTCTCACCTGTTTAGTACATCATTTCTGTTGTTTATCTGTTTATTCCGTCGTTCAGTAGTGCTGTCTGTCATTTCTGTGTTGTGAATATTGCTGTGTAGTTCTTTCTTCGTTGATGGTCCTGTTGTTTCTTTGTTTGTTGATGGCATTCTTGTGATTCCTTGTCGATAATGCTTACATCTTTGTTACTTTATGTAAGGAGTTTATTTGTTTATTTTGTCATTGATAGTGAAAACTATCTATTTCTTAACTGCGCTTATTTGTTTATTGTTTGTCGGTTGACAATGAGAGAGAGTATTCTTTTTTTTTTTGCCAATGCTCATCTTTTTATTTCGTGGTTTGTTGATAGCACTTACCTATCTTACCTTGTAAGAGTTTTTGTTTGTTCACTTCTGTATTTGTTAAAATTGTTGTCAGTTTATTGCTTTGGTTTAGCACTTAACTCTTATCTCAGCGTATGTTGATAGTGCTCTAATTGTGATGCTTTGTTGACTCTGCTTCTCTGTTTATCATATTTTACTTAGTTTGTTTAGAGTGCTCAACTGTTTCTTCTTCGTTGAAAGTAAATATCCGTTATATTGCTTGTTGATAGTACTTATCTGTTTAGTACTTGTTTATAGTACTTATCTTTGTGTTACTTCATTGATAATGCTTATCTTGTCATCATTTTGATCGTCGTGCTGACCTGACGATCATTTTGCCGATAATGATCATTTGTCTATCATTGCGTTGATAGTGCTCGTCTGCTCACTATCAATATTAAGGCTAAAGTTCCCATAGTCTATTGGCCGAACTGGGCAGTGAAGTATCGGGAGTTCATCGTGATTAGGGCACAGCACGGCACGATGGAAGACGGAGCCCATCTCTCTCCTTCCGCCGCCTTTCACCCTCCTTGACCTGAATCAGGTACCGGTTGGTGGGTGGATGGACACAGAGGGTTTCAAGCCGAAAAAAAAGAAGAAATCCGACCGGTTCCAACTCATGACTGTCGGTTCCGCAGGCGAACGCCTTCACTATCTAACTACCGGCTCCTGTTTACATTGCATATTTGTTTCATTTTGTCCGTCTGCCTGTCTGTCTGTTTCTTACTCTAACTCTCTCTCTCTCTCTCTCTTCTCTCTCTCTCTTTCTTCTCCTTCTCTCGCTCGCTCGCTCGCTCGCTCGCTCGCTCGCTCCTCCCTCTCTTTCCTTCCCTTCTTCTCTCTCTTTCGCTCTTATTCACTAAGGAATTATTCACTTTATCTATAAAATTCACCGAATGCTGGTTACAATGGTTTAACCACTGGTACCGACTGCCTACTCAGAAGCCTACAGGATGCTGTGTAAAGTGTAAACTTAGGATGCTGCATAAAGAGTTAGTTTATGATGCTGCATAAAGAGTTAATTTACGATGCTGCACTAAAGAGTTAGTTTACGATGCTGCATAAAGAGTTAGTTTACGATGCTGGGTAAAGAGTTACTTTACAATGCTGCATAAAGAGTTAATTTACGATGCTGCGAAAAGAGTTAGTTTACGATGCTGCATAAAGAGTTAATTTAGGATGCTGCATAAAGAGATAGTTTACGATGCTGCATAAAGAGTTAGCTTACAATGCTGCGTAAAGAGTTAGTTTGCGATGCTGCATACAGAGTTAATTTACGATGCTGCATAAAGAGTTAATTTACGATGCTGTCTAAATAGTTGACGTCAGAGATAAGAATACGTAGGCAGCTAGCGTTCCCCAGTGCTTGCCAAGATGTTCTGCTGGAAGTGATAATCAAGGAGTCAGTTGCATTGAAACATTTCGTAGCTTGTTTTTAACAACGGATAATTACACCCAGGTGACAAGACAGCTAGTATCATAATCAGTCAAGCGAAAGATCAATTCAATTCAATTCAATCAACTTTATTGTCCATCGGAAACTTTTCTTCTGCTCCACATCATTTCAAAAGTACATAAGACATTACAAAAAAGACGTTATAAATCGTTACATAAAAACTGTGTTAGTTTATGTATTTGTATATACATCAACACTCCCCCCCCCCCATCCCCACACACACATGCACACACAGTGTTTGTATCGATAATAATACGCGATCCTTTCGATGAATCGTATCTCTCTGTGATTATACGTATGCCTACTTTGGTGAGAAATGTTTGACCGTGGTGAAGACTTGGAGAGTCTCAGACTGACGTTCAGCTTCAGTGTTTGAAGAGGGCTTCATAGTGTGCGAACGAGTCGGCACACCCTACCCTTCACCCCCCTGAATCGCTAGTCCCCAGTGCACAGGGATTGAAGCTCAATCGATAGACAAGAACAAATAGATGAGAGAGGATGAGGATGCCAGGCAAACGGAGCACGTTAAGCAGCCGTCTGACTCTTGCACTGGCCCAACGTGCAACGAGCAGGCATTCAGAACATACCAACATGGTCTGTGCCACTGTTACAGGTGTGTGTATGTGTGTGTGTGTGTGTGTGTGTGTGTGTGTGTGTGTGTGTGTGTGCGTGCGTGCGTGCGTGCGTGCGTGCGTGCGTGCGTGGTGTGTGTGTGTGTGTGTGTGTGTGTGTGTGTGTGTGTGTGCGGGCGCGCGCGCACACATGCATATGCATGTGTTCTTGCACAAATGCTTTGTGCATACCCATGTGTGTATATGTACACACATGCTGCTCTTTCACCGTTCAAAATATAAATGTATACGTTCGAAAGTCACATCTACTGTTTGTATAGGCAGCAGAGAGATGATGTGAAGCCCCTGTTTGTATTGGCATTAGATAGATGATGGAGCCCATTTTATTCATTTGTCCATCGCCTCGAGACTTGGCAGCTGAAAATGTGCCTCCTAAATATGCTCTCTGGTCAGTGGGTGACACATCAATACATGCCCAGTAATCTGTCACAGCGTCACACTTGAATATGTGCCCTATAGTTCCGTCATTGTGCTACACTTAGAGACGTGCCTGTAACTGTTAGTCATTCGTATTCGTCCTAGTTTGTTCAGGACGTGCCCGATACATCTGTCTGTCAGTATGCCCTTCTTAAAGACATTCCCAGTCATATGTTAGTAAGGGTGTCAGCTGAACTTGAGAGAAGATTCAGGCATTAGAGATGAGATACTTACGCCAAGATCCTTGGCATCTCATCCAAAGACCACATTACCAACTTGGAGCTCCAGACCAGGGTAAGGCAAGTCATTGGGCGATACAAAGATCTGTTGTCCGCTGTGAAAAGACAAAACAAGACAAAATTCTTTATTTACGAGGATAATAGATAAGCACTGATGTGCTTTTTTTACATCCAGTCCACGCCCTGAGTAGGGTCAACAATGCAAAATAAGGCAAGACAACAAATGTAGAAGCATGCAAAAAGTGGCTAGTGCTAAAATAAGATACAGAATTGAAAGAAAAGTAAATGAAATAGAGAGAGAGAGAGAGAGAGAGAGAGAGAGGAGAGAGAGAGAGAGAGAGAGACGCAGGAGCGAAAAGGAGTGCAGAGAGAAAGAAAGAAAGAGAGAGAGAGAGAGAGAGAGAGAGAGAGAGAGAGAGAGATGGAGGGAGAGGGAGAGAGTGAGGCGAGAAGGGGTGCGGAAAGAGCATGTTTAGAACAATCTAACAAACAAAAAATACCAAGGAGATGCAAGACAATCGATTTTGAAGCACCAGGAAAAAGAATGAAACTAAGCACAAATGGAGAAAGAAGTGCATAGTGATCGCCCAGTCACCAAAGGTGAAGAGGGGGGGGGGGGGGGGGGAGTATGTCATATAGATAACAAATCAAATCATTCCAGCAGAAAATAGTTACACGAGAGAGAGAGAGAGAGAGAGAGAGAGAGAAGAGAGAGAGAGAGAGAGAGAGAGAGAGAGAGAGAGAGAGAGAATGAGGTGGTACGGTCCTGTATCAAGATAAACAGGACTTGCCAAAACCATTCTACAAGGAACTGAGCGAGGAGACAGAAGGAGAGGAAGACAGAGAAAGAGATGGGAGGACAACATCAGTGCATGGACTGGCCTCACACTCAGCAACTGCCTAAGAGCGTCTGAGAACCGGGAGGAGTGGAGGAAGCTGGTAGCGAAGTCTTCTGTGGCGTCCCAACGGTCTTCTTGACTCCGGAATAGGTGATAGGTGAAGGGTGTCCTACTCAAAGACGGTGCTCATTAGATTTGTTATGTATCACACTTTATAAAGAGCGTCCAATAGATCGGTTGGATCTTTTCTGTTTCTAGTCAGTCTTTTGTGACGCACGGTTGTGTGACTCAGGCGTTTAGATTTGATCCACAGTCCTGTTAAATAACATGTAGAGCTGTATCATCGGTGTTAAAACCTGGGGGACAGAAAGCAAGCCTCAGACGAAAGACGACAAAACAGACGCTTTCCTCATTCAATCTGAGACAACGATTTTTTCTGATCTACAACCATGTTCTAGACAAGAAGGTACTTCCAATATCAATTTCTCTCATTCTGACAGAAATCTTGGATTCCTGATATCTGATAACGTGTTTGTCCCCAAATATTTTGGAAAGATATGGCAGTCAACTTAGGCCTACATAAAAGATTCACAGAAACAGTTCTATTCGCAGCTAGAGAAGCAAATAAATGTTAGTACGCTCTTTAGGTTCTCTTAAAATGAACAGCAGGAATGATTTCCTCTCTGTCTGCCCTATCTTATCCCGGACACATCGAACCTCAGAGCAAAGAAGTGTGGTCGTGCTATGCCACTGCTTAAAAAAAAATCCACTGGCTCCCAATATAAGGTAGAATAGATTACAAACTGTCACTACTGTACTTTCGTTTTTTTCTTTTTTCTTCTTCTTTTTTTGTTTGTTTATTTTTCTAGGTTCTTCTCCTGCGTACATGGGTGACCTCCTGTCTCACTGTGTGCTATCTCGAAATCTTTGGTCTTTTTCGGACAGGTGAAGTTTTCATACATCAGTAGTTAGGCCCAAGTGTGTTGGTCATCGGTCCTTTCCATTCTGCGCCGCATAAGTTTGCAGTTCTCTGCCATTCCACATCCGTCGTTCCCCTTCTTGTTCCTTTCAAAACAACACTAGAACATATCTTTTCAAGTTCTACAGTGGTTGCACACCTTTCTGTCTGAATATCTTTCTTTGTCTTTTGGTTTAACTCGCACTATAATGTCTGTGAAGACAGATGTGACTGACTGATATGGAGTATTTGCGAACGTCTTGGTAGAATATTCGGCGCGAAATAGTTCCTTGTAAATTCCTTGAAAGAGCCTTTTGAACTCTTATTTTGTGCATAGATGGTTATGAAATATTAATCTTGAGTATGTTTATACATGTTTTTTTTCTATATTATTTTGTGTAAAAAGCAAAGTGCTCCAATTATTATTCAAGATGTTGCTCTGTACAAGCACTCATTGGTATTATTATTAGTGTTAATATTGTTATTATCAATATTATTATTACTATTATCTTTATTATTATTATCATCATCATCATCATCATCACCATCATCATTACTAGTGTACCACACTTCAAAAACGTGCCGGGTTGATATGTGAATCTGTGTGTCACACATAAAACAAGATGCAAAGCATATAAACGTACTCCCAGTTTATCCTGAATACACGTGAGATATTCCATAAAGAGGAAAAACCGTCTTGGGCTGTTATAGCCGTTAGTAACGGCTATAACGGTAAACTAAAACATCAGGTATCATCCATGACCCGTAATGAACATACCTACAAATTTTCAGAAAGATCGACAAAGTGCTTTCTGAGATATTCCATTAAGAAGAAAAACCGTTATGGGCCGTTATAGCCATTGGTAACGGCTATAACGGTAAACTAAAACATCGAGCATCATCCATAACCCATAGTGAACATGCCTGCTGATTTTTTACAAAGATCGGCCAAGTACTTTCTGAGATATTCCATAAAGAAGAAAAACCGTTACAGGCCATTACAGCCGTTAGTAACGGCTATAACGGTAAACTAAAACATCGGGCATCATCCGTGGCCCATAATGAACATACCTGCTAATTTTCACAAAGATCGGCCAAGTACTTTCTGAGATATTCCATGAAGAAAAAAACCGTTACAGGCCGTTACAGCCGTTAGTAACGGCCATAACGGTAAACTAAAACATCAGGCATTATTTGTGACCCATAATGAACACAACTACAATTTTTTAGAAAGATCGGCCAAGTACTTTCTGAGATATTCCATAAAGAAGAAAAACCGTTACAGGCCGTTACAGCCGTTAGTAACGGATATAACGGTAAACTAAAACACCGGGCATTATTCGTGACCCATAATGAACATACCTGCTAATTTTCACAAAGATCGGCCAAGTACTTTCTGAGATATTCCATAAAGAAGAAAAACCGTTACAGGCCGTTACAGCCGTTAGTAACGGCCATAACGATAAAGTAAAACATCGGGCGTCATCTATGACCCATAATGAACATACCTACAAATTTTCAGAAAATCGGCCAAGTACTTTCTGAGATATCCATAAAGAAGAAAAACCGTTACAGGCCGTTACAGCCGTTAGTAACGGCTATAACGGGGTAAACTAAAACATCGGACATTATCGTAACCCATAATGAACATACCTGCTAATTTTCACAAAGATTGGCCAAGTACTTTCTGAGATATTCCATGAAGAAGAAAAAACCGTTACAGGCCGTTACAGCCGTTAGTAATGGTTGTAACGGTAAACTAAAACATCGGGCATCATCCGTGACCCATAATGAACATACCTACAAATTTTCAGAAAGATCGGCCAAGTACTTTCTGAGATATTCCATAAAGAAGAAAAACCGTTACAGGCCGTTACAGCCGTTAGTAACGGCCATAACGGTAAAGTAAAACATCGGGCGTCATCCATGACCCATAATGAACATACCTACAAATTTTCAGAAAGATCGGCCAAGTACTTTCTGAGATATGCCATAAAGAAGAAAAACCGTTACAGCCGTTACAGCCGTTAGTAACGGCATAACGGTAAACTAAAACACGGGCATTATTCGTGACCCATAATGAACATACCTGCTAATTTTCACAAAGATTGGCCAAGTACTTTCTGAGATATTCCACGAAGAAGAAAAACCGTTACAGGCCGTTACAGCCGTTAGTAATGGTTGTAACGGTAAACTAAAACATCGGGCATAATCCGTGACCCATAATGAACATACCTACAAATTTTCACAAAGATCGGCCAGTGAGTAGTTTTGTCTGGACCGAGTGGAACACATTTTGACCACGGACGGACGGACACACAGACAGCATTTCTTCGTTCCCATTCTAAAGTACTCCCTGCTCTATAAGAACTGGGAGTACAAAAATGATCAAGAGATCCGCTCGTGTGTCACACTTACAAAATCCTCAGTCAATGTAATACGCCTGCAGAAAGTGGACAATGGATTTGCTAATCAGTATATGGCTTTTGGAGAAAGTGCCCAATACGTTTGCCAATATATCACACTTTAAAGAATGCCCAATGGATTTATTAGTACATCACACTTTAATGATTGCCCAGTGGATTTGCTAGTAGGTATATCAAACTTTAAAATGTGCTATGAAAACTGTTAGCCAGTACATCACGCTTCAAAAAAAAGTTCGCAATTGATTTGTTAGTCAGAATGACACACTTGAAAAGTGCCCAAAAGATTTGTACGTCTGTATATTACACTTAAAAAAAAAATGCTCAATGGGTTTCTTAATTTGTAAGTCTGTAAAGCACATTTAAAAGAGTGTTAAGGATGTTTGTTTGTAAGTCTGTAAAGCACAGTTTAAAAGAGTGTTAAGGATGTTTGTTTGTAAGTCTGTAAAGCACAGTTTAAAAGAGTGTTAAGGATGTTTGTTTGTAAGTCTGTAAAGCACAGTTTAAAAGAGTGTTAAGGATGTTTGTTTGTAAGTCTGTAAAGCACAGTTTAAAGAGTGTCAAGGATTTGTTTGTAAGTCTGTAAAGCACAGTTTAAAGAGTGTTAAGGATGTTTGTTTGTCATTTGTCAGACATGAGAAAGTGCCCAATGATTTTGTTAGTACATTATATTTTGAAAAGTGCCCAATGGATTTGTTAGTACATTATATTTTGAAAAGTGCCTGATAGTTTTGTTAGTACATTATATTTTGAAAAGTGCCTGATAGTTTTGTTAGTACATTATATTTTGAAAAGTGCCTGATAGATTTGTTAGTACATTATATTTTGAAAAGTGCCTGATAGATTTGTTAGTACATTATATTTTGAAAAGTGCCTGATAGATTTGTTAGTACATTATATTTTGAAAAGTGCCAATGGATTTGTTAGTACATTATATTTTGAAAAGTGCCTGATAGATTTGTTAGTACATTATATTTTGAAAAGTGCCCAATGGATTTGTTAGTACATTATATTTTGAAAAGTGCCCAATGGATTTGTTAGTACATTATATTTTGAAAAGTGCCCAATGGATTTGTTAGTACATTATATTTTGAAAAGTGCCTGATAGTTTTGTTAGTACATTATATTTTGAAAAGTGCCTGATAGTTTTGTTAGTACATTATATTTTGAAAAGTGCCTGATAGTTTTGTTAGTCAGTATGCGACACTTTGGAAAAAAAAAGTCCATAAACTCTGTACGCGTATCACGTGTCAGTCAGTTATCTATAAAGACGTTCACTATCGATCTACTGTGTCAGTATGTTGCATTCAAAAACGTACACTGAGACAGACGCTACAGTTAGTAACATCAGTATACTCCGACTAACAGCTTTCCTTTCAGAAGCACTACACTATTTTGGTGTACTTCGACGTCATTTCACCATCTATGACTTCGACGATTATGAATGTTCATATTCACACAAGTAAGGCGTTAGGAGTAAATGCATCATGTCTGTTTAGATCTATATTAATATCAGTTATAACCTCCCCTGTGTCTTGTCCCGTACTTTGAACGTCTATGTCCTTGGCGGTAACTAACCCCATCTCTTTCTAAACTTTTCTTCATTTTCCGCCCTCAGTCACTCCGTTTTGAAACTCCCCTGTTCCGTTTTCCGCCCGCTTTAGGTTTCACTCGCGCAGGCTTGTAATAATCCTATATCAACGTCGCGCCTTTTCTACACTACAGAAATATTTTAAACTCCTTTCTCCTTCTTCTACCCATTTAAGTCTACATCTTACTTGAGCATCTCTAGGTTTGTAAGCCTGCAAAATCTCTCTGAGTTTTGTTTCACTTTCATAAAACTTTTCATTAATCTTGTCGTTTGGGTGATTCTTGACAAGCTTTTTTCCTCCCTAAATTTTGTAACCATGACTGCAGTGTTAGTGACTCGTTTCTTTCTTCTTTTTTTTCGTTTTTTCTTTGTTTTCTTTTTTTTTTATGCAAGCCAGGTTTTCCCCCAAATCTACAGATTTCACTTTCCGTGCTGCAGGGACTGAGTCAAAGTTGCGCTGTTCAGTTCGTCTGCGTTTACGTTAGGATCTCCAAACGTGACTTGTAGTTGACGTTCTGTGTGTGGAATGCCAGCTTTATGTCAGAGCCAGCCC
>CM065722.1:7934796-7937296 GCA_033310375.1 Conus canariensis
ATAACGTCACACCTGTTGACTGACTAATCCTTGACAGCTGTGAATAACGTCACACCTGTTGACTGACCAATCCTTTACAGTTGTGAATAACGTCACACATGTTGACTGACTAATCCATGACAGCTGTGAATAAAGTCACACGTGTTGACTGACCAATCCTTGACAGCTGTGAATAAAGTCGCACCTGTTGACTGACTAATCCTTGACAGCTGTGAATAACGTCACACCTGTTGATTGACCAATCTTTAACAGCTGCGAATAACGTCACACCTGTTGACTGACTAATCCTTAACAGCTGTGAATAACGTCACACGTGTTGACTGACTAATCCTTGACAGCTGTGAATAACGTCACACCTGTTGACTGACTAATCCTTTACAGCTGTGAATAACGTCACACGTGTTGACTGACTAATCCATGACAGCTGTGAATAACGTCGCACCTGTTAACTGACCAATCCTTGACAGCTGTGAATAACGTCACACGTGTTTACTGACTAATCCTTGACAGCTGTGAATAACGTCACACCTGTTGACTGACTAATCCATGACAGCTGTGAATAACGTCACAACTGTTTACTGACCAATCTCTAACAGCTGTGAATAACGTCACACTTGTTGACTGACCAATCCTTGACAGCTGTGAATAAAGTCACACCTGTTGACAGACCAGTCGTTGACAGCTGTGAATAACGTCACACCTGTTGACTGACTAATCCTTGACAACTGTGAATAACGTCACACCTGTCGACTGACCAGTCGTTGACAGCTGTGAATAAAGTCACACCTGTTGACTGACCAGTCGTTGACAGCTGTGAATAACGTCACACCTGTTGACTGACCAGTCGTTGACAGCTGTGAATAACGTCACACCTGTTGACTGACCAGTCGTTGACAGTGGCTAATAAGGTCACACCTGTTGACAGCCCAATCCTTGACAGCTGTGAATGTCACACGTGTTGACTGACTGATCCTTGACAGCGGCGGATAATGTCACAACTGTTGACTGACCAGCCCATGACAGTTTGAGGAGGACGTTGATTGGAAGTACCCCCCCCCCCCCCCTCCCTGTTTCCTCACCGCTCACCCTACCGACGTACACCAAGTTTTATCCAAAGTATGTCAGCTGAGCTTATCATGTCATTACTGACAAGACCACAAAACGACCCATTTGTCAAAAATCGAAAAAAAAAAAAATCCTCCATTTGGAACAGTGCGAATAACTTGAAGGACACACAAGCCAGCCGCCATGATGACGTCACTTGGACATGTTTCTGCTATCGTGTTTTCCTTTGACGAGAATTTCAAAGAAACTTCGTACAAAAAGAAACAACTGTACCAATTCTTTTCCAAAGAGAGAGAGAGAGAGAGAGAGAGAGAGAGAGGGAGAGGATATCTGAGTAATTGAGGAAGTGTTATTCACACAGTGCCGCGACTGCTATAAAATGGCGATCCTTCTTGGGTCTGTCCACGTCGTGTCAGACACACTGTGGCATTCCATGAGGGTGCCCCACGCGTTTTGTCACAGAGAGAGAGAGAGAGAGAGAAGAGAGAAGAGAGAGAGAGAGAGAGACAGACAGACAGACAGACAGACAGACAGAGAAGGAAAGAGAGAGAAAGTAAGAGAGAGAATGAGACAAACAGACGGACAGACAGAGGTTCTACTAGAGACAGGGAGAGAGCGAGACAGAGACAAATAGGGATTCTGCTTTCTTCTCCACTGCATGAAAGGTTCCGGCTGGAAAGACTGTGAAATGGTGGATATTTTGCAGTACTTACACTGTTTTGAAGAACAACTCCTAAATGGCTGAGACCTCGATCAGATAGCTCCCCCCCCCCCCCCCCCCTCTTCCTGGTAAAGCGGGGTTTCGTTTCGTTTACTCTGTTTGGTTTGCTTTGCTCTCCAACATGGACGCTGCACTGGAAGATGGGGGAAAGGAGAGTTACACGAAGCACTGTCGCAATATCACGGCGGCGGAAACTAGAGCAAAGTGTTCTTTAAAGAGGAGTCTGTCACGAACTGACTGGTTGTCAAAGCAGTTAGCTAGAATCGTCTCACCGCGATGTGAGTCATTTCACGCCCATAGCTAGTGTCGCCATTCCAACGAAAAATTACTCTTCTGGGGGAACGTTCGACACAACTTTCCATAAATCTTACGATCTTGACATTTCACGACGTAGCAAGGACACGTTTCAATGAACACTTTTGTGAAATGATTTGCCATTAAGAGGTACCTCCTCTCGTGCGTTTCCGTGTGGTGTACCTTTAAATTGATCCCCTGTTCTGATGTGGTAAGACCTCAAGGCGAAAGCTTGGCCGAGTCTGGAGTTGTACTGTCTTCAACTGTCAGTGGAACAGCATCGAGTGAGGCTGCGGGATACACACGGCAGTTAGCTGCTTGACGTTTGGTTTTTTCGCCGGTGGGCTCTGCAGTCATGCCGTATGGGCTGGCACACCCATGCGAACGCCCCCTTGGAGGCTCGGTCGTGTCTCATCCAGT
>CM065722.1:7942296-7954796 GCA_033310375.1 Conus canariensis
TGTTTCTTCTTTTGGAATCAGTTGTGTTTAGAGCCATATGGCCCACAGCGTGTGTGTGTGTGTGCATTAATATTTATGTTGTACATGATTTTCCTTTCTATTCCTTTTTCAGAGCCATAACGTATGTGCGTTGTGTGTGGGTATGTCTGACTCCATTAAGGCAGTCACAAGCAGTTGTCACTCCATTAAAGGCAGTCACAAACAGTTGTCACTCCATTAAAGGCAGTCACAAACAGTTGTCACTCCATTAAAGGCAGTCACAAACAGTTGTCACTCCATTAAAGGCAGTCACAAACAGTTGTTACTCCATTAAAGACAGCCGCAAATATGTGTCACCCTGGAAGGCAGTCACAAATAGTTGTCATTTCGTAAAAGGCTGTCACACATACTTTAGTTGTCACTTTATTAAAGGCAGTCACCAAAAGTCGCCACCCCTAAAGCCAGTCACCAGTAAGCCTAGCTACCACTCAATGAAAGACTGGCAGATACAGTTGCCATTGTATTAGCAGCTTTCCTGTTTTGTCGTCAGTCCATTATAAATAGCCACTCAGTTACAGTCAGTCGCAGTTTCTTGCTTACCGATCGTTAAAATCGTTAGAGTGTGAGCGAGCGATTGTGTGTCTGCGTATGTGTGGAGAGGGGTGAGTGGGTGAGGGTTACGGGTGGATGTTAAGGTGGGGGACACATGCTGGAAGTGGGGGGTGGGGGGGAGGGAGGGTGGCTCTCCTCGGAAATTTTTAATTGTCATTCAAGCGAGCTTCCGGAGTTCCAGAGTGTCTTTGTAATGAGTCAACACGTAATGAAAGGAAGCATTAACCTAGTCGACGTTAAGCGGCAGTCCTTTAAGAGCTTAAGGCAGATAGTGGAGTCTAATCTGCATTTTCCACGGATCGTTACACCCATTGATCGTGCATTTTACTATTTGAGGGTATGACTGTCCTAATGTTGAATTCATGGCCGACCCAGGTGTCCCCTAAATGACTTAAAATCCTACACAAAGTTTGTGGAATATTTTCATAGACACCATGACAGGCAATTTGCATTTAAATACCGTTTTTCACGCGTCACGTGTCACTACACTGAACCACTTTTTACCCCACCTGTCTCCTCCTTGTTGCTTTCGCCGTTTCTACACTGGACAAAATACTCCCCCACCACCACCCCCACCATCACCATTTATTCGCTCTCGCTCTCTGTCTGTCTCTGTGTCTCTGTCTCTCTGCCTGTCTGTTTCTCTCTCTCTCTCTCTCTCTCTCTCTCTCTCTCTCTCTGTGTCTCCCTGTGTGTGTGTGTGTGTGTGTGGGGTGTGTGTGTGTGTGTGTGTGGTGTGTGTGTGTGTGTGTGTGTGTGTGTGTGTGTGTGCATTCAGAAATAATTTGTCACCACTAAAGCCAGACACCACACCAGTAAGCTTAGTTCTCACTCAATGAAAGACTGGCAGATACAGTTGCCATTGTATTAGCAGCTTTCCTGTTTTGTCGTCAGTCCATTATAAATAGCCTCTCAATAACAGTCAATCGCAATTTCTTGCTTACCGATCGTTAAAATCGTTTGTGTGTGAGCAAGCGATTGTGTGTCTACGTGTGTGTGGAGAGGGATGAGTGGGTGAGGGTTAGGGGTGATATTTAGGTGGGGGACATGTTGGAAGTGGGGTGGGGAGTGGCTCTCCACGGCAAGTTTTAATTGTCATTCAAGCGAGCTTCCAGAGTTCCAGAGTGTTTTTGTGATGAGTCAACACGTGAAGGAAGAAAGCATTAACCTAGTCGACATTAAGTGGCAGTTCTTTAAGAGCTTAAGGCAGATAGTGGAGTCTAATCTGCCTTTTCCACGGATCGTTACACACATTGATCGGTGCATTTAACTATTTCGAGGGTATGGTTGTCCTAATGTAAAATTCACGGCTGGCTCATGGTGTCCCTCAATCAGTGAAAATCCTGCACAAAGTTTGTGGAGTTTTTTTTAATAGATACCACGACAGGCAATTTGCATTTAAATACCCGTTTTTCACGCATCACGTGTCACTACACTGAACCACTTTTTACTGCACCTGTCTCCTCCTTGTTACTTTTGCCGTTTCTAAACTTGACCAAGTAGCCTACTTCTCCCGCTGCTACCCCCACACTCACACCATTTATTCGCTGTGTCTCTTGCTTTCTTTCTCTCTCTCTCTCTCTCTCTCTCTCTCTCTCTCTCTCTCTCTCTCTCTCTCTCTCTCTCTCTCTCTCTCTTTGTGTTGTGTTGACTTGTTGTTGTAGTGGTGGTAATGGTAGTCGTGGTGGTCTGGTGGTGATGGGTGTGGTTGTGGTGGTGTTCTTGTTCGATCTAACGTCTTTCCACTGAAAGTGATGTCGAACAATATGTAGCAGGACCTGGAGTGTGTTTAGAAATCCGTGTAATCGTGTGGTTTGTTACAATGATGTCAGAAAGCGTTGATCTGTATGGGTATGAGGGAGTTTAAATCCGTGAGCATTTGTGTTGTGTGTGTGTGTGTGGTGTGTGTGGTGTGTGTGTGTGGGGTGTGTGTGTGTGTGTGTGTGTGTGTGATGTGGTGGTGTGTGTGTGTGTTGTGTGTGTGTGTGTGTGTGTGTGTGTATGTGTGATGTGTGTGTGGTGTGTGATGTGTGTGCGCGCGCGCGCGAGTGTGTGTGGTGTGTATGTGTGTGTGTGTGTGTGTGTGTGTGTGTGTGTGTGGTGTGTGTGTGTGTGGTGTGGTGTGGTGTGTGTGTGTGTGGTGTGTGTGTGTGTGTGTGTGTGTGTGTGTGTGTGGTGCATGCGCGCATGTCAGCAATGTATGGCAAACTGGGTACGGAACGTTTAAAGTCCTGGTGACGAAATTGACAGGGTGTATACAAACAGCCGAGTTGAAGATAGATAGATAGAGAGAGAGAGGGAGAGAGATGGAGGAAGGGGAGAGGGGAGAGAGAGAGGAGAGAGAGAGGGGGGGAGGAGAGAGAGAGAGAGAGGAGAGAGGGAGGAGGAGAGGAGAGAGAGAGAGAGAGAGAGAGAGAGAGAGGAGAGTGTGTGTGTGTGTGTGTGTGTGTGTGTGTGTGTGTGTGTGTGTGTGTGTGTGTGTGTGTGTGCAAAATACAAACAAACAAACAAAAAACCGAAAGCATGCGAGTGCACTTCAAAACGTGGTACACAAAGCAAGAGGTATGGTTGTTTGTAATGCCTAGTAGTTTAAACACTAGCATTAACAGATAGATCATCAAAGATAAATGCCCTCTGGACTTTAGAAATCCCATTCACAATCTGAACACCGAACAGAACAGTCGTT
The DNA here is from genome assembly GCA_033310375.1 of Conus canariensis. Taxonomy (NCBI): domain Eukaryota; kingdom Metazoa; phylum Mollusca; class Gastropoda; order Neogastropoda; family Conidae; genus Conus; species Conus canariensis. The sequence goes on from CM065722.1 coordinate 7,945,574, forward strand.
TAACAGACTGGAAAGAAATGCCAGCCTGATTCCTTCCGATAAGCCATAAAAACCAGATTTACGGAAAAAATTCCTTTGCTTTCTTTAAAGGTCAAATCATCCACCGGAAAGCTATGAACCGAATCTTCACCAACCCACTCACTCACACACACACACACCACGCACGCACGCACGCACCGCACTCACGCACGCACGCACGCACTCATGCACACGCACGCACGCACACACGCACGCACACACTTGATAGCTCAAAGTTCACGAGCACTTTGTCTATCAGCTGTATCAGAGTCGCTTCTACTACGGTAAATGGATAATAATAATAATAAAGGTTGTAACAATTCCCTTCAAAACCTGCTCAACCAGCCCGCAAAGTGTTCCAAATCATCCCTGAACAATGGACTCCCATGGTGGGGGTGAACAATGGACTCCCATGGTGGGGTGAACAATGGATCCTGACTGACTCCATGGTGGGGTGTGAACAATGGACTCCCATGGTGGGGGTGAACAATGGACTCCATGGTGGGTGACAATGACTCCATGGTGGGGGTGAACAATGGACTCCCATGGTGGGGGTGAACAATGGACTCCCATGGTGGGGATGCTAACGGGAGGGGATGGAGGCAACAAGAGTTCTGACAGGCTTTACAACCGCCTCCCGCTCACAGGGAACTGGCTTCGAGCTTTGTTCTTTTTTTTTTTTTTTACGTTCTAGAGTTTTCCCGCAAGATGTTCAGACCTGTCTGGAGGGTTAAAGTGATGTTCCGGATTCCCAGTTTGGCTTCCCAGATTCATCAGCTGGGCGAGAAATCTATCAGCTTGGTGTTCATCAGAAACTTTTGATTTCAGTCTGGCGTTCAGTACAAACCTTTCAGTCCAGTTTTCATCAGAAACCCCTCAGTCTGGTGTTAGCAGCAGCAGCGCAGCAGCAGCGCAGCAGCAGCAGGGACGATTTTATTGTTCTATCAAAGAAATGTGTCCCTTATTTGTTTGACATTTTCACACCAAAGTCTCTAAGAGCGTGACATGGATTGAAGAAAATGACGGGTAAGAAGCTATTGTTTTTTTTTCTTTGTTTTTTTTTAGTCCCATCTTCTGTGCCACCCCAGTGGCAGTACACCCACGCCGCTCATTCGACACCCCGTCCACAGCCACAACCCGGCCCGGCCCGCCTCAGCCCCGGCAATCCACAGGGAGCAGTCAATGTCAAAGGAGCCACTACGCTGCTGCCGAATCACTTCTGTGGTGTTCAGTGGCGCCTGTTCTGATCCAACACACGCAGGACACCACCTACTAAGCCCCCTACTGACGACAATAATTGCTAAGCCGCGGAACCGGCGTGAGTGAGCTCTCCCTCCGGAGGCGCCACCACTTCCATCCAACGACAGCCCCCCATGAACTCGTCGATGCTGGTGACCCCGACGGAATCAAACCAAGGTCACAGACGTGGAGAGGACATCGAAATTGAGGTCACCATGAGAGCAGGGCATGAAGGGCCACAGAACTGGGGACTTTTTTTTTTTATGCTGCTCAATGAGAATGAGGATGATGGAGAAGATGTTACGGATTTCCATTTCAGTCTGAGACTGCATAACAGGGCTGTACTCTATGCTTCCTTTCATAATATATCCCGGCGTCAACCGGGTCCGAGAGATACAGGCACCTGCAGTGTTGGTCAGGAAATTTGAGCAACACCTCAAAGACGCGTCCATTAAGTGGATGAAACTCGACTATGTGGTCCCATTCTTCCCAGCTGAGCCGGCCCGTAGCAAACTCAGCTGTGGGTAGGAGTCGGTCGGGGCAGAAAAATAAGAAGCTATTGTTAGCATAATGCCGATGGTAGTTGAGTTGTTAGTATAATACCGCTGGTAGTTGAATTTTGTACAACAGCTGTGCTTGTAATAACGATAGCAGCAGCAGCAGCAGAAGGTAAAATCCTCCCACGTCCCGCATGTGAATCTGAAATAGTTTAGTTATACGCTACATGCACCACGCCCACTTCTCTCTCTCTCTCTCTCTCTCTCTCTCTCTCTCTCGCTCGCTCGCTCGCTTGCTCGCTCGCTCACACACACACACACACACACACACACACACAACACACACACACACACACACACACACACACACACACCTCTCTCTCTCTCTCTCTCTCTCTCTCTCTCTCCTCTCTCTCTATGTCTCTCTCTCTCTATGTGTGTGTATATATATAAATATATTATAATGCTGAACAATTAAGTAGTGGGGGAAAACAAGTGCAGGTTAACAATTCTTCCATCATTATAGTAATGACTTTGGCAAAGATATATATATATATATATATATATATATATATATATATATATATATATGTATAATATAGAGAGAGAGAGAGAGAGAGAGTGAGAGAGACAGAGAGAGAGAGAGAGAGAGAGAGAGAGAGAGAGAGAGAGAGAAGGGGAGGAAGGGAGCCAGACCTACTTCGAGTTTGACCATAAATCGTTTTTTTTGAAAGCCCACTAGTGTGCTACACCATTGTATCGCTGACGCTTTATATATTTCCTTTCACAGTGTGAACGATGACTCAATTCAACACCAAAGCGGAGGTATGTGCGTTCAGATTCGGTAGGTGTTGACCTCTAGACAGATTTGTGGCCACGATTTGCCAGCTTCGGTTGTTAGTTTTGGTTGTGAAGTAAAAACGAACCGCTTGCTTCCAAGCTGTGGCTGGAACTAGTTGTCCTGAGTTACTTCCCTTTTGCAAATGCCAGCACCCAGTACACGATGACTTCTATACTGAATTTTGTACAAAACAAGTAATTTTGAAGCATTTAGTCGGTGACAGACGCAATAATGCCTTCGGACAAGAAGAGGACAGGTAAAAGACCTCCTAAGAGAACATTTTAGGAGACTGACGAAAGTACCGCGATTCGACGACGATGGAACTGTGGGGAATATCGTACGTGACAGTGGAATTGGAAGCGAAGAAATCGCATGTTCAGAGCAGGGTGAATGTTGGACGAGTGCCACTCCCACATAAAGTGAAAGGACGCCGTGGAATCTCTGTTACACTCTTGCCTGAAGATTCCAGTGAGGAAAAACAGCAACAGTGAGAGTAGTAGTAGTGGTGAGGATTGCATTAGTGAGTTCGATTATGAATCAGCTGTTGAACTTGCAGAAGACACTCCCGGTCAGGAATGTGGAGATTACAGGGTGATTGATGTGGACGTACGTACTCAACCGTAACATCATGTGGCAACTTTCGATGTAAGTTTTGCCACAGCGATGTAAAACTATATGAAATAGGAAGGAAAGATCTTGGTAGCGAGTTTAGTTTCGTGTGCAATGAATAAAAGGTGTGAGAGTCAGGAATCTGTCCCCTCGTGTCCGCTTATACCAGAAGGAAATGTGAGTGTTCACTCGGTGAACCAGCGCTCTGCGTTGGCAGTGAGGTGTGTTGGAGGAGATCACGCAGAACTGGGAACTCTTTCTTGTGGTGCTATGGATTTGCCAGATCAGTGTGCATGTGCCCCTTTACATATAATCAATGACACAATCCACAGAGCAGCATGTAGTTATACAGAACGAATCAATGATAAGTGATGCAAAATCTGAGTACAATATTGCGGAGGATAAGGGAGATGTATCACGTGATATTGATGTGTCGGTTGATAGTAACATACATGGCCCGTGGTCACTCACCCAGCATCGGTGTGTCAACAGTTGTGGGGTTGGAAACAGGAAAAGTAACTGACACTGGAACTGAAAATACTAAGTCGTTTAAATCTCGTAAAGATTGGGAAAAGCAACATTAATTGACACTGGAACTGAAAATACTAAGTCGTTTAAATCTCGTAAAGATTGGGAAAAGCAACATTAATTGACACTGGAACTGAAAATACTAAGTCGTTTAATCTCGTAAAGATTGGGAAAGCAACATTAATTGACACTGGAACTGAAAATACTAAGTCGTTAAATCTCGTAAAGATTGGGAAAGGCAACATTAATTGACACAGGAACTGAAAGTATTAGTCGTTTAACTCTCGTAAAGATGGAAAGGCGACATTAATTGACACTGGAACTGAAAGTACTAAGTCGTTTAACTCTCGTAAGATTGGGAAAGGCAACATTAATGACACTGGAACTGAAAGTACTAAGTCGTTTAACTCTCGTAAAGACTGGGAAAGGTAACATCCAGGACAAGTGTGAAACACCAACGCTGGGAAGCAGGGCGCGGTGAAACATGTACTATGAATCAGGACAGTTCATCAGGAAGCAAGGAGGGGGAGCTTGCCAAGGAGATGTTTTGTCGCTCTGTGGAATTGTACAACTTGAGCAATCCGAAGTTCATACTTGATGGTAACAAAAACAGCTTCAAAAGGTATTTGAAACAAGACCAAATAGGGACAAGAATGTTGATGAAAATGAAATGTGTTGGTCATGTCCAAAAACACATGAACAAGCGGTTGCATGACCTGAAAGAAAAAGCAAAAGGTAGAGTATTGGCTGATGGGAAGACAATTAGAGGGAAGGAGAACCTTACGGATGAGCAAATCGATCAATGGCGGGCTTGTTCATGGCAAAATCGTCAGAGGACCGACTAATGACCTGCCGAGCATGAGGGCTGCAGTGTGGGCAATCTTTTCTTTTTTCCACAACCTTTCATCAGATGCTAAGCCAGTCAACAACTTCTGCGGGGTGGATGGGTGCGGCCACAAGAGAACAGAAGCTGCAGGAACTGTACAGGCCTACTAGCTCACCAACAATTTGTGAGAGGCAGTTATGGGGGAAGGTCCAGCCTATTTTCAAGGACTTGGCAAAAAAAAAAAAAAAAAAAAAAACAGCAACAGATCTTCTCCGGAAATGTGTGCGCGGCTACACACAGAATGCCTATGACAGCGTAAATAGTCTCATCCGGAATTCTACCCAAAGACTAAACATCATGGCCAGACAACAGCCCGAAAGCGCAGTGGCTGTGGCAGTAGTTGTTTTCCATGATGGGTGTGGCAGGCTGGATGAGATTCTGCGAAGCCTGACCATCAGTGTTGGACACTTTTCGTCTGCTTTCTTTGCGGCAGTCAGTCAGTCAGTAGGTGACATCAACGTCCTATTGGCCTGAGGCTCTTGAGGACAATGTTTCCCAGACTTCAGTCTGTGTAGTTTTGGGCGTTGCTGTCCCCGGTGGTGATTGGTCGTAGTCGGTGTTGTTGTTGGTCGTCTGCTCTCTGTGGCAGTCTTCTCCCCAGGCCTTTTACAGTCCCTTTTCAGGGCCACTGATATGAATCCACACGATCCAGTTCTGGCCAGCTCAGGTAGAACACCCTGACTGGTCGCCCCCTCAGCTGGAAGCCAGAGGACAGGGGTGTGAGTCTCGAGATTCGACCCAGGGCTGGACCTTGGGGATCCTCTTTGCCTTTGGGGAGAAGGATACTCTGCGCTTAATGACAGCACAGAGGCAGACAAAGATGTATACTGTATCAAATGCCAAAACAATAAATAAAATCAGCAAGAATGTGTCCATTTGTGAGAGAACACAGACTATGCATGGTGTTAAGAGACTGGATGTAAAAAAAAAGAAAAAAAAGAAAGAAAGAAAGAAGAAGAGAAAAAAGAAAGCTAGTTGTGGAAATTGTTTTTCGTTTTTTTTTCCCGCTTTTTGTTGGTTCGTTTTTTTCGGCAGATGAAGAGGACAGTGTGAAGCACCAAAAAATAAAGAGGTGGATTTCGGCCTCAGTAGGAAAAAAAAGTCACCGCCGTAGGTGCTCCATTGATCCGACAACTGATGCCACCAAAAAAAATGTATACTAAGGAGTACAGGAAGAGCAGGAGACTCAGGACGCTTGGCAGAGATGAGGAACAGGCTGAAAGACGAGGACTTGCTGCCTACCAAGCTGGTGGCCACTGAGTCGCAAGATAGCATCAACTCTCATTTTATGCCAATTTTCGCCGAAAACGCCAAGTTTCAGAACGGATGGTTTGTACACTCTACTTTCTTTGCTTTTAAAGTGAGAGACTTGAAATTTGGCATGAAGATTGCGTTCACCATGTACTGGATTAATGCACTAAAATGGTAACAATCACAGCTAAAGAACTAGTGTCATCCTGTATTTGTGGGAGGAGGATTTTTATTTTATTTTTCATATAATTTTACACTCACCCCATACAAGTAATAGACAACATAAACACTATTCAATCGTACAAGTTCCAGATACGTTTGTTTTGGATCCCAAAGCTAGGGGACACCTTCCAGAAATTATAAATGTAATTTTTTTGTGTGTACATGGAAGGCAGTATTTTGATTAAAACATTGTACAGATATTTATTTCATTTTTTTCCCTTTCACATGATAACTAAGTTTGTGACTTAAAAATATTTTTTTGCAAAACAGATAAAGATGTTCAGCACATTTTATAAAAATCCAAGCGATGGCTTCTGAATTAAACAACAACAAAAAAAAAAACCATCACCGGTAAGGTAGTACTGACCCCTAATCATTCGTTGTAGATGGAAAGGGAGACGAACCAGAAAGAGAAGGGTGACTATTTCAGACATACCTTGAACTGACTGAGGTCGTCACGCTGTGCATCAGCAACACGCCAGAGCCGGTGCGAGAGATGCCTGAAAATTAAGGCATTACACTGAATTCACGGATTGCCTTTCATCTACACACCTCAAAGTGGTTCCAGCAATAACAGGTCAGCATTCAGAAAACCCCCAAGAGATAACAGCAAGTCCTCGGTCCTCCGTCTTTATACCCACACACTACCAGCACTCGAACCCGCATGTCTCAGATAAAAATCCCGCGTTAAGATAGGTCATTCCCAGGGACTTTGGAAACTTTCGAGTTGTTGCCCTTTTTGGCTTCTTAAACTCATGCTTATTATATACAAACGACGATGATCCCGTAATCTATGGACCAAAGGGAAACGAAAATATCAAGCACGCAGCAGGACACTTTGAAATGAGATGGGTGATACACAACATCCCTCATTACTTTCAACAGAATCGTTCACTGTTTTGTTTTTTTCTTTTCGTTAACAGCCGGCTACTTCTATGTGTTACCGGTTTTTTTTTCCCCCAAATACAGTTTTCCCGTTCACGTGAAATGCAGCGGAGGCTTGAAGGATTCGAGAAAAAGCATCCTAAAGGTTTTTTTCTTTTTACAACTGATTTTCAGCTCTTATTTTATCTTGCAGTTGTAACTCAATGGTGTGGTCTTGAATTACGGTACTTTTGGACTGGCAGGCAGCGATAGATGGAGACGTACATTGGCATGGAAAGCGGTCATTTGAATATTGTTGTTCCAGAAATGTGCGCAATGGGGTCTTACCGCTGCTAATGTCTCACTGTAATACTGGCACTGCCATGGCGCCAGTCTGGGGTGCCCCTGTTCTGACGCTGTTGAATCTTGGTAGATTGTTCCCTGTCACTGTCGTGTTTCTGAGTTTAGAAAGTTTTTTTTTTTTTTGCTCTCACACGCACTCGGTTCCATGAATGGGTTGAAACGTATGTTGGTTGAGAGGCAGTAAGTGACCAACGGTTCTCCAATCAATCTATCTACCTGTGTGTGTGTGTGTGTGTGTGTGTGTGTGTGTGTGTGTGTGTGTGTGTGTGTGTGTGTGTGTGTGTGTGAACGCGTGCGTGCTCATCTGTGTATATGAGAGAGAGAGCGAGAGAGAGAGAGAGAGAGAGAGAGAGAGAGGAGAGAGAGCAGTTTGCATCCTCATACATACATATGCGCGTTGGTATATTCAAGCATAAGCGCGTGCAAGCGCCCCCCCCCCTCCCACACACACACACACTCACTATCTCTCTCTCTCCCCTCTCTCTCTCACACACACAACACACACACACACACACACACACACACACACACATACACACACACACACACACACACACACACACACACACACACACACACACACACACACACACGTTCGCGCACGCTGTGAGATTCCTGCCTACCCCACCCCTCTCGTTAATTCTTTGGTTTCTTGAGAAAACATTTCTGAATAATTTCCCCAGAGATACCCACATTTATGTGACAGCACATTTCTGCTGACGGCAAAATGTTCTCCTCACCCGACACGGAGCCCAGATAAGACGGCCGGGGAAGCAGAAGAGTAAAAAGCAAAAAAAGGCTGAAGAAAAAGACGCAAAGGGGAAAAGAAACCAGGCTGAATTTCTGACGGGAAACCCGCACACGCGTGGAACTGTTCATACATATCATACTCTGTGGATGTCCGAGTTTATCACTGCTCTGCATCGCCCTCCCCTAGCTTATGATGTCTTCAGGTCTGGTAAGCCGACATGCTCTCTGTCTCTCTCTCTCTCTCTCTCTCTCTCTCTCTCTCTCTCTCTCTCTCTCTCTCTCTCTCTCTTGTGTCTCTCTGTCTCTCTGTCTCTGTCTGTCTCTGTCTGTCTGTCTCCCCCCTCTCTCTCTCTTTCTCTCTCTCTCTCCGTCTGCCTGTGTGTCTGTGTGTGTATGTGTGCGTGCGTGTGTGAGTGTGTGGACCGAATGGTAGGGTGAAGATGCGAACTGGCCGATCACAAATAATTGTAAACATTTACACGCTCTCGAGTTCAAGCGTGCAGAACGCTAATCAGTATAGACATGCCACTTTGCAGCAAAGCGGAGGGGAAAAAAAGAATCATATATGTCAAGACGTTGAATAGTTGTTGTTTTTTCGAAAGCAGGTAAAAATTGCGGGTAAAATATCAAAATACAGAAGGCAAAGTTTCCGCCAGCAGACAGAAGAAAAAAACATGCATGAGAATACGTAAAAATCGGTTTTATTCTGGATTCGTGTCAAAAGTGTTTGACAGTGAACCAAAAGTAAGAGAAAACATGTGTATAGAAAGAAAAAAAAACCGGAACATTTCAAAAGATAATTCGCTTTTTAAGAGGTTTCTTTGATTGTTCTGTGTGGTTCATGTCTGTCGAAAGCCTTAGCTTATTTTTGTTTGCTGCGTGCGGCATTGGAGTGATGAGCATGCAGTTGTTGTTGACTAGGGGGACAAGACAAGCCTTACGTCATTGTTTGATGTCAGCTGTTGACTTGGGGGCCAGAATAGCTTAGTGGTAGAGCGCCGGACTCGTGATCTTGGTGATCCTGGATTTGCGGGTTCGAATCTCCACCGGGCCGTTTCGGTACAGGGGGATTTTGCCCTCGGAGTTAACATTGGTTCTGACTCCATTTCCCATACAGTCCTTCGAATGAGACTATAAACCGAGGTTCCGTGTGTG
>CM065722.1:7969796-7974796 GCA_033310375.1 Conus canariensis
TGTGTGTGTGTGTGTGTGTGTGTGTGTGTGTGTGTGTGTGTGTGTGTGTGTGTGTGTGTGCGTGCGTGCGTGTCTGCATTGCTGTTGCAGATATTGCTGACAATAAACAGTTGTCAAACATCTAAGAATGGCATTTCCGGCTTATAAACAAATTCTTTTTTAATCATCAATCCGCTGTGTGGACACGGTGCCAGTGAAGGCGGGAGCTCCATGTCCATGACGTTGACATGTGGACTCCTGCCAGACGGACCCCCAAAGGAATGAGCTGTGCAAATCGCTGCCCCCCCCCCCCCCCCCCACCCGCCAACGCCCGCCCCCCCTCCCCCCCCCCCCCAAAGGACTGAGCTGTGCAATTCGCTGCCCAGTCCCCCCAGCCTCTGTGAAACGTGTGGTGAGGCCAGGGTTGTGGCCAGCGGCTCGCCTGCTGCCTGGAGTGTCGGCAGATCTCTGCACACATGTTGCCCTTCACTGTGTCCTGCTGGTGTTTTGACATTCAGCACACATGTTCCAAGTCGTTCACTCTGTCCTGCTGGTGTTTTGACATTCAGCGGACATGTTGCCCTTCATTGTGCTTTGAAATTCAGCTCTTCTTCACTGTGTCCTGCTGTTGTTTTCAGATTCAGTGCACATGATCCTGTCTTTCAGTCATGTCCTGTCATTGCTTTTTCAGATCCCGGTGGTCGTGTCCCTGTTGTTGAGCCTGTCCGCTTGCCGGCACTATGGTGGTGAAACAAATTGTAAGTGAAGACCTCGCTGTTGTCCCTCACATCAGCGCGTGCTTGTATGACAGTGAGGCACGTGAGCCAAACGTCTGGTCACACCTGGAAACAGCACTACACGTTGTGAGCAGCTTGTTTGGGTCACGTTGATTACCTTCAGTATCAGAGCCACCAGTCTGGACGTCTCGGTCTTGGTCACGTGATATATCATATTGTGAAGGGCATCATAACACTCACAGGATGGAAGAGGCGGCTGAAACGTCGGTTCCTCTTCCTCATCAAACATAGAATGGAAGGACTTGCTGTTAGGTCGGTTCTTCGTCTGCCAATGTTTGCACTCGATTTAGTTTGCCTGTCTTAGCGACAAATATTGGATAATTACTTGTCAATGTCCATATACAACTATTGGTTATACTAGCATAAAGTCTTACTCACCTAAGTTTGACACCAATGCAAAAATAAAGCAAACAAGCAACAAAATAAAAGAAACAAAAAGAAAACAAACCAAACCAAAACAAACCAAACCCAAACAAACGAGCGCTACTTCAGTACCGCACGTCTTTGTTACTGAACTGTTTCCGAGGCAGCTAATTGCAGTACAGCTTTCCTTCCTCTCTCTCTCTCTCTCTCTCTCTCTCTCTCTCTCTCTTCTCTCTCTCTCTCTCTCTCTCTCTCTCTCTCTCTCTGTCTGTCGTCTGTCTCTGTCTGTCTGTCTCTCTCTCATTTTCTACGTGTATGTGTGTGTGTGTGTGTGTGGTGTGCGTGCGTGCGTGCGTGCGTGCGTGCGTGCGTGCGTGCGTGCGTGCGTGCGTGTGTGTGTGTGTGTGTGTGTGTGTGTGTGTGTGTGTGTGTGTGTGTGTGTGTGTGTGTGTGATCATTGTCCTTTGTGCGGTCACAACAAGGAAGATAAAGTGCATTTTCTTTTCTAATATTGGTTGTTTTTTTCATATATGTTCATGCAAAATAATTCTTCAGCAAGACTCATATTCAGCTTACAACAAGTAGTATTAAAAAAAAAAAAACATTAGCAGAGAGAGAGAGAGAGAGAGAGAGAGAGAGAGAGAGAGAGATATGCATAATATTCAAATTAGTCTGGGCGCGGGCGTGTGCTTGAAAACAAGTAATTGTGAGTGCTATGTAAATGCGTTACGAGTGTGCACGTTCTTCTGTGATCAGATATAGACGCGTGCGTGTCTGTGTTTAAGGACATAAGGCTTGAAATTCAATTTTATGTGCGAGATTAAAAGGAATAGGAAATTTTGTATCATTATTTGAATAACGAGAGAGGAGAGAGAGAGAGAGAGAGAGAGAGAGAGAGAGAGAGAGAGAGAGAGACACAGAGGAGAGAGAGAGAGGGAGGGAGGGAGGGAGGAGAGAGAGAGAGAGAGAGAGAGAGAGAGAGAGAGAGAGAGAGAGAGAGAGAGTAAAAAACGGAGAGAAACAGATAGACACAACTAGAGAGAGGGAGGAGACAGAGAGAGAGAGAGAGAGAGAGAGAGAGAGAGAGAGACAGAGAAGAGACAGAGACAGAGAGACAGAGAGACACACAGAGAGAAACAGACTGACAGACAGACAGACAGAGCAGTGTTAAGAAAAATAAAGAGCCTTAAAGGCATGTTCATTATGATGTAACTGCGCTCGCGTGCGCACATGTGTGCGCGTATGTGCAAGCAAATAAAATGTAGGATGTGCATGCTTCTATGTACATAGGTGCTCGTGCATTACTAATGCACATGTCTGCATGCATATGCCTAAGTCTATGTGCATGTGTATGGATTATTGCACAGTTTATGTTGTACATCTTAATAATTTTAGGGGGCAGCATCGTGGGAAAGGGGGGGGGGGGGGGGTAGATATTGTCTACTATGTTTAGACGCGAATTATTTTACTGGACTCATGAAAACGAAGATTTTGAGTCGAACACGGTCTCATACGGTTTCTCTGTCAATGTGTGTGTGTGTGTGTGTGTGGTGTGTGTGTGTGTGTGTGTGTGTGTGTGTGTGTGTGTGTGTGTGTGTGGTGTGTGTGTGTGTGTGTGTGGTGTGTGTGTGTGTGTGTGTGTGTGTGTGTGTGTGTGTGGTGTGTGTGTGTGTGTGTTGTGTGTGTGGTGTGTGTGTGTGTGCTGTGTGTGTGTGTAGTTTGTGATGTGTGTGTGTGTGTGTGTGTGTGTGTGTGTGTGTGTGTGTGTGTGTGTGTGTGTTGTTTGTGTGTGTGTGTGTGTGTGTGTGTGTGTGTGTGTGTGTTGTGTGTGTGTGTGTGTGTGTGTGTGTGGGTGTGTGTGTTGTGTAAGTTTGTGTGTGTGTTGTGTGTGTGTGTGTGTGTGTGTGTGTGTGGTGTGTGTGTGTGTGCGTGTGTGTGTTCATGAATATGAGAGATAGAATGTATATCATAGATAGATAGATAGAAAAAAAAGAAAGACAGAGACAGACAGACAGACAGACAAACAGACGAACAGAGACAGAGAGAGAATCCTTTAAATTTCATATGAAAGTTTTGGTCATTTTTGGCAAATGAACACAATGACTTGCACAATACTTTCAAATCCACCATCATTGATCTAACTCACGTAAAACACAAGCAGAAAGTTCTTCTACCCATTACCCGCAAGTTTACACTAAAGTGAACTTAAAAGACCACAGAAGATTCCGTGCCGTTAGCAGGAAATCAGGTGAAAAGTTTGTTGAGTCAGCGCGCATGCCCCTCTCCTCAGTGTGGTCACCAAGGGCAGCGGGGTGCAAGGCCATTTGGACGGCACGCTGGGGACACCGATATGGAAATGACTTACAGACTGCTTGGAATGGTATTCATGCCGTAGGTCGTCAGAAAACCATCAGGGCTGCGACACAGTTCCATCTGTTCCGAGAGCACTTGCTCTGGAACGGGACATTGGAGGGTGGGAGTGGAGATGGGGGTGGTGGTGAGGTGAGATGTGTGTTTTGGGTCGGCGGGAGGGGGGGGAGGGAGGGGGGTGCTTGGGGTTTCTAAGGACATGGAGGAAGGGTTTATGCTGGTGCAGTTTGCTGGGAAACGACTGCGCAATCTGCTAGTGTCTCGCACGAGTGTCGTTGCGCACGTTGGGCTCTGTCAAAGCTTGTCTGTGAGAGATACGACATTACAGACAAACCCGGCTGATGTGTCTGCATGCAGTGTTAGGTCAGAGCGTCACGGGGAGGGTGGAGTGGGGAATGCCAGGACACGGGATTGTCGTCCTCGTTGAGCGCAGGCACTGGAGCTCTAGACCTCAGTGAATGCAGGCATTGGGGGCTTTACACCTGAATGAATGCAGGCATTGGGGGCTTTACACCTGAATGAATGCAGGCATTGGGGGCTTTACACCTGAATGAATGCAGGCATTGGGGGCTTTACACCTCAGTGAATGCAGGCATTGAGGGCTTTACACCTTAATGAATGCAGGCATTGGGGGCTTTACACCTGAATGAATGCAGGCATTGGGGGCTTTACACCTGAATGAATGCAGGCATTGGGGGCTTTACACCTTAATGAATGCAGGCATTGTTGCTCTACACCTTAATGAATGCAGGCATTGGGGGCTTTACACCTTAATGAATGCAGGCATTGTTGCTCTACACCTTAATGAATGCAGGCATTGGGGGCTTTACACCTTAATGAATGCAGGCATTGGGGGCTTTACACCTTAATGAATGCAGGCAGTGGGGGCTTTACACCTTAATGAATACAGGTATTGTTGCTCTACACCTTAATGAATGCAGGCATTGTTGCTCTACACCTTAATGAATGCTGGCATTGTTGCTCTATACCTTAATGAATGCTGGCATTGTTGCTCTACACCTTAATGAATGCTGGCATTGTTGCTCTACACCTTAATGAATGCTGGCATTGTTGCTCTACACCTTAATGAATGCTGGCATTGTTGCTGTACACCTTAATGAATGCTGGCATTGTTGCTCTACACCTAATGAATACAGGCATTGTTGCTCTACACCTTAATGAATGCAGACATTGTTGCTCTACACCTTAATGAATGCAGGCATTGTTGCTCTATACCTTAATGAATGCAGGCATTGTTGCTCTATACCTTAATGAATGCAGGCATTGGGGGCTCTGCACCTTAATGAATGCAGGCATTGTTGCTCTATACCTTAATGAATGCAGGTTGTTGCTCTAACCTCACTGAATGCTGGCATTGTTGCTCTAACCTTAATGAATGCAGGCATTTGTGCTCTACCCTTAATGAATTCAGGCATTGTTGTTCTACACCTTAATGAATGCAGGCATTGGGTTTACACCTTAATGAATGCA
>CM065722.1:7979796-7982773 GCA_033310375.1 Conus canariensis
ATGTCTCTGTTCTGTGGCAATCAGCACAATGTCTCTGTTCTGTGGCAATCATCACAATGTCTGTTCTGTGGCAATCATCACAATGTCTCTGTTTTGTGGCAATCATCACAATGTCTCTGTTCTGTTGCAATCAGCAAAATGTCTGTTCTGTGGCAATCAGCAAAATGTCTGTTCTGTGGCAATCAGCAAAATGTCTCTGTTCTATGGCAATCATCACAATGTCTCTGTTCAGTGGCAATCATCGCAATGTCTCTCTTCTGTGGTGATCATCACAATGTCTCTGTTCTATGGCAATCATCACAATGTCTCTCTTCTGTAGTTATCATCACAATGTCTCTGTTCTGTGGCAATCATCGCAATGTCTCTGTTCTGTGGCAATCATCGCGATGTCTCTCTTCTGTGGTGATCATCAGGACCTGTTTCTGTTGTGTGAAATGCCCAAATCTTCTAATGCTCCGTAACAACCACTCAAAGATCTCTTCATTTTGATCACGGCTCTTTATTTATGTTTTGGAAAACCCATGAACTTTCTTCATTTCTGTGCAGACACTCCACTACATACGCATTGTATAATGCACAGTAAGCAGCCCAAAGTACAAAATCCATCTTCCCCTGAAGGCTCTAGTTTTCAGTTGAGTTTAGAAGATTGGAATCTCCCGCGCACAGACAACCAGAGGCTAGACAGAACCGGAAGCTTACTCACGTGCCCACAATGTCTGGAGCGAAGGCAGTGCTGCCCAGTATGTGAGGAAGTGCAGCGAGAGAGAAAGAACTGTATGAACATCACACCGTGAACACACTGCAGCGGGACTTGGATCACCTTTAAGCTCAGGTGAAAAGAGTTTTCCCAACCGCCAAAATGGCAATTTCTGTCCTCCTTCGTGAAAAAGAAGCTGTTCATTTAAAATCCATGTCTTATGAACCGTGAATCGCATGCCCTTTGTGGGGAAGAAAGAAGCAGGAGTTAGTTTTCTGTTTGAAACACCATTTGTAGATCGAAGTTTGGTGATCATGAAAGTCTGTTTCTTTTTCTGGTTGTGCCCACTAGTTCGCCGATGGCTTGTCGCTATGGTAGGAGCAAATCGTTTAGTGTCTCACCCTTCATGTGAGCCAAACCTCCTGGAACTAAGATAACACGCCAAGCTCGAAGCTCTGTGAGGACCAACCCGCTTCACAGCAAACCGGTGTCACGAAAAATCTGATGGTCAAATCAAACACCAAACATCAGATCGACTCCTGTTGATTCTAGTCATCGTGTGCAACTCGCTCACACCCCGTCGCTCGGAAATCCCCTCAAATTCTAATCCCCCCAAACCTATTCCTTGCACGATCCAGCGTGATTTAACTAATCATGTGGGCAATGCTCTTGATCACGTCCACCAGAAATCAAACGACGAACCATTCCGTTTTTTTTAAACAGTTCTCCTGTTACATCAATGCCTATTTCCCTTCCCATGTGGCTGTCTCTCCCCCCCCTCCCCCCGCCCCCCTATTCTCACTCTTTGCCTCTAAAATCTTGGTCACAAATGCATCACTGTGTACCTTCTTCTCCTGTTTAACATCAAGATCCAATTTAGAATCTGTTAAGAGTTTATTTTAAAAGTCTTTTCCCCCCTTGAAGTGTATTTCATCTCTTCACCCACCCGTTCTCTACACACACCCTCCCCCGGCCCGCACTTCCCACCCGATTCTCTCCCCTTCTCACCTGCAGCCCTCTCCATCTATCCTTCCCCTTCCCCGACCCCACCCTCCCCATTCTATGATTTTTTTTTTTTTTTTTTTACTACGGCCCGTATCCGCTTTCTCCCATTTCCTTTGGGATTGCTTTGATAGAATGGGTGAGTGTACTGGTCAGACCTGAAATGCTGGGGACGAGTCATTGTTGCCTGAAAGGTTCAATATTGATTGGCAGGTTCTTCCTTTCCATGGGCATTCTGCGCCTGCCTCTGTCTCCCCCCTCCTCCTCCTCCTCCACTCCCCATTGTGTGTGCATCTCATCTACAGTACTACCACATGCCACAGTGTTCTACCTACCACTTTCGAGTATGCTCTGAAATCAGCGTGCGATTTCTTTTTTTAAAATAAATTTGAAGAATAATTTGTAAGGCTCCGCCCCCAAAAACGGAGACAAACGAAATTTAGAAAGAGAGGGGGTTAGTTACCGCCAAGGACATAGACAAAGTACATTGAAAACACAGTGCATTTCGACCTCATGGGTCTTCTTCAGGCAAAAACAAAGAACATTTAGGACAGTGAAAACGAAGAACGAGAAACCACTTATCTTCTCATATTCGGCGCAGTAGACAAACGAATCACAAGACAAAACACGACGCGTTTCGACCTCTTAAGTCTTCTTCAGGCAAGATACACAACACTCAGGACAAACAAAAAGGAACGAGCAATCGCTTATCTTTATCCAATTCGGGGCGTGATTGGTGTTGAATAATTTGAATTATTTTCCAAATTTGTTTAGATTTCTGTCTGCAGTCGCCTCACTTTGCAACTAGATTATAAAAAAAAATTAGACTGTGGGTCATTTGCTTTTGTTCGATGCCAGTTTTCCTTACTTTTCTTTCTGCGTACGCAGGCTGATACTCCTGCGGACACTGCCTGTATAGACAGACAGTGGAGTTTTGTGTGTATGACCGTTTTTATCCCGCCATTAAGGCAGCCATATTCCATCTTCGGGGAAGGTGCATGCTATGTGTAACGTGTCATCCATACCAACGGCCAAACTGGCCTTCTCTTCCGAAAGTTGGTGATGGGATTTTACGTGTGTGCAAGATGTTGTGCGTGCGTTCACACATTCGAAGGACTGTATGGGGAATGGAGTCAGAACCAATGTTCTCTCCGAGGGAAAAATCCCCCTGTACCGAAATTCGAACCCGCAACCCCAGGATCACGAGTCCGGCGCTCTACCAACTGAGCTATTCCGGCCCCGATGCCAGTCTAACTCCCTTGTGTTCGATGAAAGCAG
>CM065722.1:7982873-8005373 GCA_033310375.1 Conus canariensis
TTTCTGTTTTAGCAATGGTTATAAGTGTGCTGTTTGTTGTAAGTTATAGCAGTGAAATAAATGTGTTTTCTGTTTTAGCAATGGTATAAGTATGCTGTTTGTTGTAAGTTATAGCAGTGAAATAAATGTGCTGTCTGTTTTCGCAATGGTGTAAGTGTGCTGTTGTTTGTTGTAAGTTATAGCAGTGAAATAAATGTGCTGTCTGTTTTAGCAGTGAAATAAATGTGCTGTGTGTTTTAGCAGTGAAATAAATGTGCTGTCTGTTTTAGCAATGGTGTAAGTGTGCTGTTGTTTGTTGTAAGTTATACTAATGAAATAAATGTGCTGTCTGTCTTTGCAATGGCGTAAGTGTGCTGTTTGTTGTAAGTTATAGCAGTGGAATAAATGTGCTGTCTGTTTTAGCAATGGTGTAGGTGTGCTGTTGTTTTGTTGTGAGTTATAACAATGAAATAAGTGTGCTGACTGTTTTAGCAGTGAAATAAATGCTGTCACATCTTTTACTGCAATGGACTTCATTACTGTGAGCTTTGTTGTTGTTGTTTTTTCGGTGTAATGTGTTTCTGTGTGCGATCTGTCAATGCTGTGAAATGTGTAACTGTGCACAGTTCAGTTCAGTTCAGTTCAGTTCAGAGGTTATTTTAACGTCTGTTCCTCATCGATAATATTAGACAATATTAAAAGGCAACAGAGATCACTGAGAATGTCAGACCTACTGTCTCTGGTCGTTTTCTCTCACCTCTTTCCTTCACATAATGCTGAACAATGAAGTAGTGGGGGAAAACAAGTGCAGGTTAACAATTCTTCAGTCGTTATAGTAATGACTTGGCAAAGATTTGAAATTTAAAAAAAAAAAAAAAAAATTGAAGAAGAATAAAATGGGGGAATATATTATAAATACGAGAAACCCTTCACTAGCTGCCTGAGGGAACCATCGTAATCCCTCTCAAAGGCACATTTATTTGTATTGCCTGCTCCTAGGCCTTTCGTCCGCTGGATCGGACTCATCAGGGAGACACGGCTGATTGTGTCTGTGCTCTTGGTGTCAAATAGAGACACACCACAGTCCATGATTCTGTGGTGTTCTCACCACCAAGGATTCAAAAAAAGACTCCAACAGCACCCTCAAAGCAGCCAGCGAAGGGTAGTAAAATGGAACAAAACAAAAGTGGAGAGGGAAAAAAAGTTGCTGAAAAACTAAAAGCATTATTCAAACAGTATAAAATGTAGGGGACAATCTTTGAGCCTATGCTTGAGGATCCATTCAAGGAGAAATCAAAAGATATGGAACAGTCTGAGTGGTCAGCTCTGCTGTTCAATAACCCAAGCATTGTGAGTGGCTAAGAATTGTACAGAACAACCTTTACTTGGATCTCCTAAGAGATGCAATCTCCCACTGATTGACCAAACAATATAATGCTGAACAATGAAGTAGTGGGGGAAAACAAGTGCAGGTTAACAATTCTTCAGTCGTTATAGTAATGACTTGGCAAAGATTTGAAATTTAAAAAAAAAAAAAAAAAAAAAAAAAATTAAAGAAGAATAAAATGGGGGAATATATTATAAATACGAGAAACCCTTCACTAGCTGCCTGAGGGAACCATCGTAATCCCTCTCAAAGGCACATTTATTTGTATTGCCTGCTCCTAGGCCTTTCGTCCGCTGGATCGGACTCATCAGGGAGACACGGCTGATTGTGTCTGTGCTCTTGGTGTCAAATAGAGACACACCACAGTCCATGATTCTGTGGTGTTCTCACCACCAAGGATTCAAAAAAAGACTCCAACAGCACCCTCAAAGCAGCCAGCGAAGGGTAGTAAAATGGAACAAAACAAAAGTGGAGAGGGAAAAAAAGTTGCTGAAAAACTAAAAGCATTATTCAAACAGTATAAAATGTAGGGGACAATCTTTGAGCCTATGCTTGAGGATCCATTCAAGGATGCAAGGGAGATCAAAAGATATGGAACAGTCTGAGTGGTCAGCTCTGCTGTTCAATAACCCAAGCATTGTGAGTGGCTAAGAATTGTACAGAACAACCTTTACTTGGATCTCCTAAGAGATGCAATCTCCCACTGATTGACCAAACAATATAATGCTGAACAATGAAGTAGTGGGGGAAAACAAGTGCAGGTTAACAATTCTTCAGTCGTTATAGTAATGACTTGGCAAAGATTTGAAATTCAAAAAAAAAAAAAAAAAAAAAAAAAATTGAAGAAGAATAAAATGGGGGAATATATTATAAATACGAGAAACCCTTCACTAGCTGCCTGAGGGAACCATCGTAATCCCTCTCAAAGGCACATTTATTTGTATTGCCTGCTCCTAGGCCTTTCGTCCGCTGGATCGGACTCATCAGGGAGACACGGCTGATTGTGTCTGTGCTCTTGGTGTCACATGTTAGAATCTAGACACTCCACTCAGAATACTGCTGAAAATACTTTTTTTTTTAATTCACAACTGTCTGCCCAACTCTGACTGGGCAATGACATATGCGATGTCTCTAATACATGTGTCGTATAAAATATGGTCAATGCTTTCAAAATATGCAGCACCTCTACCTTTTCATTAATATCGCCCTCTTAAAATTGGGCAGTCTAGTAGTACATGAGGGGCAGAAATTTTTTTCCGTCACATATACACCTAACATCAGGAGAGAATTTCGTGTTAAGCTCGCGCAGCTTGGAAGGTGTGTTTTTCTCTTGTGATTAGGCAAGACTTTACTGACTGGTGCACATTGCTCCTCGTATCATTAACTTGCAACAGTTTTTGAGATTTTTGCATTTTGCATGATGGATGTTCTTTTTTCGTAACATTCTGCGCATTATTTTTAAAATAATAATATTTTTTGTGATAAATGTGTCTATTTCGGGTTTCTTTTTAGGCGATATATTGCTTCAGATAACAAAAATGTTATTTTAAATTATAATTCCAGGAAGAAAACTGTCGAACACTCAACTCATGACAGTTTCAGTCAAGAACTGACCGTCTGCAAACATTTTACTCTGCTGTTTTGGTTGCACTCATGTACATGGTAGTCGTGTGATTTCAGATATAATGGTAGAATTCTGTGTGGAGTCCAGTGGGGACTCTGTGCGGTGCTGGCCTCCATCATGGTGGTGTTTATGACGCTGTGGGTTTCGTTGTGTTTGTTCATTGGTCTTCTTATCAACATCCTGTGTCTGTCTGTTGCTACTGTTTTTAACTTTTTAAGAGCTCATTGCAAAGTGAGGCGACTGCAGGCAGAAATCTAAACAAATTTGAAAAATTATTGATAAAGCTCCGCAAACCCCCCCCCAAAAAACGTTACCAAACGAATAACAAGACAAAACACAGTGCATTTCGACCTCATATTCTTTTTCAGGCAGGATACACAACACTGAGGACAAACAAAGTGAATGAGCAATCACTTATCTTCATCCAGTTCAGCGCAAGATGGGTGTTGAACCCGTCAAATGTTCAAATTTTTAAAAGCTATATTTAAAAGCTGGTAATTAGTCAGGCTGAGATTGACATGGCTTATGAAAAGAAATGTATATCTCACTTTAAATTTTGTCCTTCTTTCTACGTATCATTATATTTAAATTTTGTTCTTCTTTCTGCGTATCATTATACCTTCTCTCTTGCTGGTAATTAGTTAGATATGAGATTCTTCATATTTTAGGACTAGAACTAAACTGCTAAAAGAAAACATGTACCTCACTTTGAATGTTATTGTTCTTCTTTCTACCAGTCATGTCGCCTTATGTTGACAGGTCACACCCAGTCCTGGGGTCAAGGTCAGCCAGATCTGCTGACCAAGTGCTACAGTGGGTCCTTTCCTAATGGTCAGTTTGGTCCCATTGACCCCACCCTCAACACCACCTTCCCCTTCCTTCAGAAATTCTTCACAGAGGTGGCCTCTGTCTTCCCTGACCACTACGTGCACCTGGGGGGAGACGAGGTCAGCTTCGGATGCTGGTCAGTGGTCTGTGTGTGTGTGTGTGTGTGTGTGTGTGTGTGTGTGTGTGTGTGTGTGTGTGTGTGAGTGTGTCTGGGGGAGGGTGTGTGTGTGTGTGTGTGTGTGTGTGTGTCTGGGGGAGGGTGTGTATGTGTGTGTGTGTGTGTGTATGTGTGTGTGTGTGTGTGTGTGCGTGTGTCTGGGGGAGGGTGTGTGTGTGTGTGTGTGTGTGTGTGTGTGTATGTGTGTGTGTGTTAATGTTTGGTGTGTCTGTGTCTGTGTGTGTATGTGAGTATGTGTGTTTCGTATGTGTGTGTGTCAGTGTGTGAGTGTTTGGTGTGTGTCTGTGTGTGAGTGTGTGTGTGTTTGGTGTGTATGTGAGTGTGTGTGTGAGTGTATGTGTATGTGGGAGTGTGCATGTGTGTGTGTGTTATTAGTATAACCTAAGGTTGGTGTGCATGTTTGTATGTATGCATGTGTGCATGTATTGAAAGTTTAATGAGTTTTGTCTAATGTCAGGGTTTTATTGTATTCGCTGCTGTTATCATTGAAGGTCGGTATTTTTTTTCAAAATAATTAAAAAGCCTCTCTGCAGTGACATTAATATAAATTGCAATCTGCCCCGACCGGCTCCTACCCAGAGTTGAGTTTGCTGCGGACTCAGTTGGGAAGACTGGGACCACACAGTCGAGTTTCATCCACTTAATGGATGCGTTTCCGAGAGTGTTGCTCAAATTTCCTGACCAACACTGCAGGTGCCTGTATCTCTCGGGCCTGGTGGACGCCGGGATGTATTATGAAAGGAAGTGTAGAGTACAGCCCTGTCATGTAGTCTCAGACCGGAATGGAATTCCGTAGCATCATCTTAATCATCCTCATTCTCATCGATCAGCATAAAAAAAATGTCTCAAATTCTGTGGCCCTTCATGCCCTGCTCTCATGGTGACCTCAATTTCAATGTCCTCTCCACGTCTGTGGCCTTGGTTTGGTTCCGTCGGGGTCACCGGTATCGGCGAGTCCATGGGGGCTGTCGTTGGACGGACGTGGTGGCGCCCTCCAGGGAGAGCTCACTCACGCCGGCTCCGCGACTAAGCAATTATTGTCATCAGTAGGGGGCTTAGTAGGTGGTGTCCTGTGTATGTTAGATCAGAACAGGCGCCACTGAACACCACTGAAGTGACTCGGCAGCCGTGCAGTGTCTCCTCCGGTGGGTTGCCTCTTGACGACTTGACATTGACTGCTTCCTGTGGATTGCCGGTACCGGGGCGCTGCGGCAGGGCCGACCGGGCTGTGGCTGTGGATGGGGTGTCGGAATGAGCGGTGTGGGTGCACTGCCTCTGAGGTGGCGCAGAGGTTGGGACAGCAAAAAAAAAAAAAAAAAAAAAAAAAAATTGCAATCTGTTGTTTTGCTTCTTTCCTTCTGTTAACATTTTATTTTCAATGTTACCTGAAAGATGAGAATTTAAACTTGTGTGAACAGGCAGTCCAACCCAGCTATCGCCGACTTCATGAAGAAGATGTCCTTTGGAAAGGACTACGCCAAGCTGGAGCAGTACTACATGCAGAACACCGACTTCATGAAGAAGATGTCCTTTGGAAAGGACTACGCCAAGCTGGAGCAGTACTACATGCAGAAGTAAGTAGGCTGTGCTTTTAAAGATTACTCTCCTGGGATTTTTTTAGAAATACTTAAGAAAATTAAGAATAGAATCAACAGGCTTTAGTACAGTCGGAGTCATCTTTTCTTTTCTTTCTTTCTGCGTATGCAGGCTGATACTCCTGTGGACACTGCCTGTATAGACAGGCAGTGGAGTTTTGTGTGTATGACCGTTTTTCATCCTGCCATTAAGGCAGCCATACTCCATCTTCGGGGAAGGTGCATGCGATGTGTAACGTGTCATCCATACCAACGGCCGAACTGGCCTTCTCTTCCGAAAGTTGGTGATGGGATTTTACGTGTGTGCAAGATGTTGTGCGTGCGTTCACACACGGAACCTCGGTTTATAGTCTCATTCGAAGGACTGTATGGGGAATGGAGTCAGAACCAATGTTAACACCAAGGGAAAAATCCCCCTGTACCGAAATTTGAACTCACAACCCCAGGATCATGAGTCCGACACTCTACCAACTGAGCTATTCTGGCCCCCATTCAGAGTCAAAACTTGCTGTGCTCTGAGCTGTATGTGCACAGTGAATAAGTGATGAAGAACATTGACGTTAACATTGGAACTCAGATATTGATCATGGGTGCAAGAAGCCAACATAAGAGGTACTAGAACTGATCTAGTTATGCACGCAAGAATTGAAAACAGAGAGCCTGAATGTGAGAAAAGAATGTTACTTTGTGGTCTGGAATCTATGAAAATGGGCGTGATCTATGTGCAGCTTGCTGGACATTGTCAACTCACTGAAACTGGGCTACATCATCTGGCAGGAGGTCATCGACAATGGGGCCAAGGTGAGGGATAACATCGGTTCAGATGTTTATGAAACCAAGGTGAGTCACAGCATGGATTTAGAACTTGATGGCTAGAAGAGAGGAGAGCTGTAACATGGATTCAGATCTTGGTAAAGGAACCAAGGTGAGCTGTAAGATAGGTTTAGATCTTGTTGAAACACACACACACACACACACACACACACACACACACACACACACACACACACACGTACACATACACACACACGTACACATACATGCATGCAGGAGCATGCTCACACAAGCCCACAGATCACACATAAGCATGCACACACACACACACACATACACACGCACACACACACACACACACACACACATGCACATACATGCATGCAGGACCATGCTCACACAATCCCACAGATCACACACACACACACACACACACACACAACTTGCACACATGCATAACATACACTGCCACACGCGCGCGCGCGCGCACACACACACACATGGACCCTTGCCCACACCACACACACCCATGCACACATGGACACACACACACACACAGACATGTGCACATACTTACATGCAGGAGCATGCTCACACAAGCCCACACACAAGTATACGCGTGCGCGCGCGCACACACACACACACACACACACACACACATGCATAACAGACACTGGCACACACACACACACACACATGGTCTCATGCTCACACACACACATGCACACACACACATTTACTTTCACCACAAGCACTTACAATAATAGTTATGGCATAGACAGTATAAATTTAAGGTCTGACCAATGCATTGGGCTAATATGCAGGTTAGATATCTGCTAAGTCATAGCCATGAGACCCTCTACCTAAAATCTCTCATGTCAGTTATTAATTCATTTATCCATCAGCTTAACAAAATCGGAAATGAAATGAGGTAGGGAACAGTAAACGATAAACAGTAAACAAGTTGGGTATTTTTTGCTCCCATAAGAAAACCTAATACAGAGTAACTTTTATTCAAGACTGGCACAGCCTTTTAAACTTGAATAAAGTCAGACAAATACATAGACGAACAATCTGATAGTGGGGGAAAAACCAAGCGCAGGCCAACAACTGAACTATCTTCACAGCAATGACCCGGCAAAGACTTGGACTCAAGGAGGGGGGGGAATGAAATTATGAAAATATGTTACAGATATGAAAACTTTTCATCCCCCCCCCCCCCCCCCCCCCCCTCCCTTGAGTCCAAGTCTTTGCCGGGTCATTGCTGTGAAGATAGTTCAGTTGTTGGCCTGCGCTTGTTTTTTTCCCCCACTATCAGATTGTTCGTCTATGTATTTGTCTGACTTTATTCAAGTTTAAAAGGCTGTGCCAGTCTTGAATAAAAGTTACTCTGTGTTAGGTTTTCTTATGGGAGCAAAAAATACCCAACTTGTTTACTGTTTATCGTTTACTGTTCCCTACCTCATTTCATTTCCGATTTTGTTTTGATTAAATTGAGGTTATTTGTATTTGTTTCTGTCCGTCTGTGTGTTTGTCTTTTGATCTCCCTTGCATCTTTGAGTGGATCCTCAAGCGTAGGCTCAAAGGTTGTCCCCTACATTTTATACTATTTGCATAATGTCTTTAGTTTTTCAGCAACTTTTTTCCTCCCCACACTTTCGTTTGGTTTCATTTACTACTTTTCGCTGGCTGCTTTGGGGGTGCTATTGGATTCTTTTTTGCACCCTTGGTGGTGAGAACACCACAGTATTATGGACTGTGGTGTGTCTCTATTTGACGCCAGGAGCACAGACACAACCAGCCGTGTCTCCCTGATGAGTCCGACCCAGCGGACGAAAGGCCTCGGAGCAGGCAATACAAATATATCTGCCTTCAAAAGGGATTGCGATGGTTCCCTTATGCAGCTAATGAAAATTTTTCGTATCTGTAACATATTTTCATAATTTCATTCCTTGCCCCCCCCCCCTCCTTGAGTCCAAGTCTTTGCTGGGTCATTGCTGTGAAGATAGTTCAGTTGTTGGCCTGCGCTTGGTTTTTCCCCCACTATCAGATTGTTCGTCTATGTATTTGTCTGACTTTATTCAAGTTTAAAAGGCTGTGCCAGTCTTGAATAAAAGTTACTCTGTATTAGGTTTTCTTATGGGAGCAAAAAATACCCAACTTGTTTACTGTTCATCAGCTTAACATCATGCGCAATGTGGTCTGGAAACTTAGCTGATATGGTGTGATGCATAAGGACTAGTCCGCACGCAGTGACACCTCCTTGATGAAACTGACACTGAACTTTCTTAACAGAGCTGATGTAAAGTGTATCTAGCAGTTAAATCTTAGAGTTGGAGCAACAGTGATGTGAACAGAGCCGGTGTAAAATGTACCTAGCAGTTAAATCTTAAAGTTGGAGCAACAGTGGTGTGCGACATAGAGTTAGATCTTGATCACAGAGCCTAAAGTGAGGTTTAACAACATGAATTTAGATCTTTGGAGACAGGAGTGATTGGGAAAGAAGACCTTTGAAGAGCATTGTAATTCAATGCTATTCATCAGTTAATTTTCTGAATGCACTTATACATGAAAATGCACTTTGCCAAAGACAGTGTTTTTCGAAACACACTGATGCACAAGAATTATCTCTGTTGAAGAGAGCGATTTCATAATGTTGTTGTTGTTGTTGTTGTCATAGCCTGGCTAAAAGACTCCAGGGATCATCCAAACAGCTGAAGTACCTGAACACTATGGTACACATGTAGACCACCTTCATTCCAACAGCCTTGTCTATCCCCTTCAGTCTGCTTACCGCTCTGGACATAGTACTGAGACTGCTCTTCTCAAAATCTGTAACGACATTCTGACTGCCCTTGACTGTAACAATGTATCACTTTTGACTCTCTTGGACCTATCTGCTGCCTTTGACACTATTGACCACTCTATCCTCATTTCCCGCCTACATCACTCTTTTGGGCTTGATGACACAGTCTTGAGTTGGTTTCATTCCTACATCACTGATCGTCAACAAGTAGTTTCTATCAACGGCCTTTCTTCTAATCCCTCTTGTCTGACCTACGGCGTGCCACAAGGATCTGTCTTGGGCCCTCTACTCTTCATTCTCTACTCGTATCCTGTCTCTTCTATCGTCCAAGAACACCTACTTCAGCATCATTCCTTCTCTGATGACAATCAGCTGTATGTCTCTGGGCCTCTCTCTGAACTTCCTCTCATGATCCAAAACACCCAGTCTTGTGTAGCCAACCTTAAGGACTGGATGACCCGAAACAAACTAAAACTAAATGAAGATAAGTCTGAACTGATCCTGATCACCCCACCAAAACTTCAAAACCACCCTTCTGTTCCGACTTCCATCAAACTTGTTGACTCACCTATCACTCTCTCTCATTCTGCCCGCAACCTCTGTGTAACTCTTGATCAAACCCTGTCCTTCCAACAGCATGTCAGCAATGTCTGTCGCACTTGCTTTCTTGAACTCCGCCGAATTGCTTCTATTCGCCATCTTCTCTCAGAAAACACAACAAAAGCTCTTGTCTGCGCATTTGTTCTATCCCGCCTGGATTACTGTAACGCTCTTTTGTCTGGCTCTCCCTCTCATCTCATCAACAAACTTCAAAGAGTTCAGAATCATGCTGCCCGTCTCATCTTCCGCACTTCTAAATATAACCATGTTACCCCATTGCTCCGCTCTCTCCACTGGCTCCCTGTTCAGCTAAGAATATCCTACAAGATTGCCTCTCTCTGCTTCAAATCTATCGAGTCTTCCTGTCCTGAGTATCTCACCCACCTGTTACATCTTTACACCCCATCTCGAGCTTTACGTTCCTCATGTGACACTCGTATCTACAGTATCCCCACTGTTCGCACTAAAACCTTTGGTCAACGTTCCTTTGCCTATCAAGCTCCAACTACCTGAAATCAATTGCCTCGCTCTCTCAGATACTCACCCTCACTGCCCACATTCAAGCGCCTTCTCAAAACTCATCTGTTTCCTAGGTAACTTCGTCTTCCCTGTGACCCGACGTTTGCAATGTGTGATGCGAGTATCTGCTTTGTGTGCGTTCGTGTCTGGGTGAGTGTGTGTTTGCGTGTATGCATGCTTGTGAGTTTGTGTCCTTGCTTTGGATTTTGATGCCTTTTTCTCATGTATGATTGTTATATATTGTGTGATTTGATGTCTGTTGTGATATTGTAAACGCCTAGGGCATTCAATTGATTAGGCGTCATAAATGTTCATAATAATAATAATAATAATGTATCAGCTGGGGATGAGAACATTACGTGTGTGAACGTTTTTGATTACCCCGCCACATGGGCAGCCACACTCCGACTTCGGGGGATTTTGGAGACTGCTTATGTTATGCTGGGAGCTTGTCACAACTAAAGACAATCCCCACATAACTATGCAGAGCATAAGACATTTTGACAGCAATACTCAAATACGCTGTTTGTCACACACAGCATTGTTCTAGAGGCGCTATCACAGGACTTCAGTTGTCGTTTACCTGATGTGTGGCATATCAGGTGAGAGCTGACACGGTGGTGGAGGTGTGGAAATAACTACAACACCACTTTACAGCAGATGTCCCACGAGAGAATGGTCCAGATCTAAGTTGAGGTTATGTTGTTAAACTAGGGTACAGTCATTTTTTTTTTTTTAAATCATAACCGACACAATGTGTTTCGTGTGGAATATCTCTCAGGTGAGAGCTGACACAGGTTGTGTTGTAAAAGTTGTACAGTCATTTTTTTTTAAAGTCATAACTGACACAATGTGTTGTGTGTGGAATGTCTGTCAGGTGAGAGCTGACACAGTGGTGGAGGTGTGGAAGGGTGGCTGGCAGAAGGAGATGGCGGCGGTGACCCAGCAAGGCTACAAGACTCTCCTGGCTTCTTGCTGGTACCTCAGTGCCATCAGCTACGGCTCAGACTGGACAAAATACTACACATGTGATCCACACAACTTTAATGGTGCGTGCCTGCTGGTGCTGTTTGCAGGTTGTTTGATGTCGGGAGAAGTCTTGGTGTACAGACAGACAAAAAAAAAACAACATAATTATAATGAAAGTAGCTTGGAGTCAGATAAAGTCTTGGTGTACAGACAGACAAAAAAAAAAAACATAATTATAATGAAGTAGTTTGGAGTCAGATAAAGTCTTGGTGTACAGACAGACAAAAAAACCCAACATAATTATAATAAAAGTAGCTTGGAGTCAGATAAAGTCTTGGTGTACAGACAGACAAAAAAAACAAACAACATAATTATAATGAAAGTAGCTTGGAGTCAGATAAAGTCTTGGTGTACAGACAGACAAAAAAACCAACATAATTATAATGAAAGTAGCTTGGAGTCAGATAAAGTCTTGGTGTACAGACAGACAAAAAAACCCGACATAATTATAATGAAAGTAGCTTGGAGTCAGATGAAGTCTTGGTGTACAGACAGACAAAAAAAAAAACCCAACATAATTATAATGAAAGTAGCTTGGAGTCAGATGAAGTCTTGGTGTACAGACCAAAAAATATTGAAATGAAATAATGAAAGTAGCTTGAAGTCGGAACTGTTATAATTGGATTAGAAGACAGTGATTTAGTGTTGTAGTTTATCATCATGGTTATATACTACTGCAGTAAGTACTATCAGATTAATTTTATCAAACATTTTTTTTAAGAAGTGATAGGGTATAGGTTCAGATGGGCTTTACATGCACACACGCACATACATATGCACACACACACACACACATGTATACACATCTCAGTATCGTCACTGCAGTGACACTGTCTATAAACAGAGCTGCTGTTAGGCTGAACAGCATATTCCAAACACCTTGCGTGGAACTGGAAAAAACATGCATGGCATGCAACTTCCACTTCTCGCTATCCCCTGAAACACTGCACATACTCCAAACTTTGCATGTCATTGTCCAACCTACACTACAATGATTAACACCCCATCCCACTCCCAAAGTCTTACCCCCCCCTTCCCTCCCCACCCCTGTCCACCCAAACACTTTTTTTTCGGTGTATCCCTTTTACACATACACACAGCAGACCTGCCAAAGTAGAACCCCAATTTTCAGTGGTGTTAATGAATGTTTTTGCTAGGGTGAACATAGCAGCATTTCCACAGATAAGTTTCTCAGGTCCTCTTGTATTAACCAGGACAGGACTTATGATTGATTAGCGTACTCTTTCTGAATGTATAGAAATGGGTATAATGAGGCATGGTCACAAGCGATTTGATTAATATGTTGCGAATGTAACAATCTGTCATGTTTTGTGAATATCATCATTGGTGTGTTAAAAAAAATCTAGCGATTAGTTTACAAATAGAAAACAAAAATGGATAGGAAAAGAAAAAGAAAAGAAAACAAAGCCAGCAACCTCACAGCTGTTGATTTGGTGGTAGTCGGCAGGATCACATTATCCGGGATATCAACCTTTGAGAGTACGCCTCAGACAGGTGTTTGACATTTTCCATATAACATCAGCAGTTGTCCATCCCACCGTGCCCAATCGAGATGTCCACAGCCAAAGTCCTGTCTGACCCACCACAGCCCAGGCATGACAATCCACAGGGAGCATTCAGTGTCAAGTCGTCATGAGGCAACCCACTAGAGGAGGCACTGCACTGCTGCTGAGTCACTTCGGTGGTGTTCAGTGGTGCCTGTTCTGATCCAACACATGCTGGACACCACCTAGCCCCTTACTGACGACTATTACTGCTCAGCTTCTGAGCCAGTGTAAGTGAGCTCTCCCTCCGGAAGGCGCCACCATGTCCATCCACTGACAATCCCTATGAATTTGCCGATACCAGTGACCTCCACAGAATCATACCAAGACCATGGACATGGAGAGGCAATCAAAAATGTGATTGCCATGAGAGCAGGGCATGAAGGGCCACTGAATTTGAGACTTTTTTTTATTTTTTAGTGCTATTTGATGAGGATGAGGATGATGAAGATGGTGCTATAGATTTCCATTCCACTCTAAGACTGCGTGACAGGGCTGTACTCTGCACTTACTTCATGATATATCCCGACATCAACGAGGCCCAAGAGATACAGACACCAGCAATGTTGGTCAGGAAATTTGAGCAACACTCTCAGAGACGCGTCCTTAGGTGGATGAAGCTCATCTGTGCAGTCCCTGTCTTCCCAACTGAGCCCATAGCAAATTCAGCTCTGGATAGGAGCCAGTCAGGGGAGAAAAATCCCACAGATAAAAAGCTTTGATGGGAATTGAACCCACGACCTCCCAGCCAGGAGTCTGCAATGCTAACCACTTGGCTATGGCAGCTGGTCTGAGCGAGAAGTCTGTCAAAGGGAAAGGAAACTTTGTCATTTGCGGGAATCTGTAGCAGGATGAAAAACACTCTGTTAGAAAAGGCATGTTCCTGCACCAAAGAAAAGAAGAACACTGAGCTAAATCTGTCGTGGCACCATGTAGTAAACACACTGAGGACACTGAGCTAAATCTGTCGTGGCACCATGTAGTGAACACACTGAGGACAGTGAGCTAACTCTGTCATGGCACCATGTGGTGAACACACTGAGGACAGTGAGCTAATTCTGTCATGGCACCATGTAGTGAACACACTGAGAACACTGAGCTAACTCTGTCTTGGCACCATGTAGTGAACACACTGAGGACACTGAGCTAACTCTGTCATGGCACCATGTAGTGAACACACTGAGAGCACTGAGCTAACTCTGTCATGGCACCATGTAGTGAACACACTGAGGACACTGAGCTAACTCTGTCATGGCACCATGTAGTGAACACACTGAGGACACTGAGCTAACTCTGTCATGGCACCATGTAGTGAACACACTGAGGACACTGAGCTAACTCTGTCTTGGCACCATGTAGTAAACACACTGAGGACAGTGAGCTAACTCTGTCATGGCACCATGTAGTGAACACACTGAGAGCACTGAGCTAACTCTGTCATGGCACCATGTAGTGAACACACTGAGGACAGTGAGCTAACTCTGTCATGGCACCATGTAGTGAACACACTGAGGACAGTGAGCTAACTCTGTCATGGCACCATGTGGTGAACACACTGAGGGCAGTGAGCTAACTAATAATAATAATAATAATGTATGGATTTTATATAGCGCAATTCTTGGGATCAACTCATTGCGCTCAGCACACACTCAAACACTCCCACTAACATGTGTTCACACACACACACACACACACACACACACACACACACACCCCTACCGACACAGGCGCACTTATCAAGTTCATCGGTTCAAGCGTAAACAATACAGTTATGCATGCAGTACATAAAAAGTCAGGTCATAATAATAACTCTGTCATGGCACCATGTAGTGAACACACTGAGAACACTGAGCTAACTCTGTCATGGCACCATGTAGTGAACACACTGAGAACAATCCTCTGATGCCTGTCTAGAGATTGAGGCAAAGTTAGCTCCCTGCTCTCCAATTTTTTTTTTTTTTTTTTTGGAGGGGGGGGGGGGGGGGGCAGGGAGAGCATCCTGATTTTGTGACTATGTTCTATGCTGAGTCAGGATATTTTATTTGTTTGGACAAGTATATATGAGAAAAAGGCACCGCTGAACAGCACTAGAGTGACTTGGCAGTAGTGCAGTGTCTCCTCAGGTGGGTTGCTTCATGACAATGTGACCTTGACTGCTCCCAGTGGACTGCCAGGGCTAGGGTGGGATGGGCCTGGCTGTGGCCATGAATGAGGAGGTCAGACTGAGCGGTGTGAATGCCTTGCCACAGCAGTGGCATGGAGGATGAGACTATGCACACACACACACACACACACGCATGCACACACTTACACACAGATAAAACACACACACACACACTTACACACAGACAAAACACACACACACACACACACACACACACACTCACACACACACACACACACACACATATCACACACACACTAATAATAATAAATAAATACACACACACACACACACACATACTGAAAATATTCCATCCTATGATGCTGTCACTCCAGGCACAGAGGCCCAGAAGGCGTTGGTGATGGGGGGAGAGCTGGCCATGTGGGGAGAGTATGTGGACGACACCAACGTCCTGCCTTGACTGTGGTCAGTAGGAGTCTGTGTCTACAGATGATTATGTTTAAGTTTAGTTGGTCAGTAGGAGTCTGTGTGTATAGATGATTATATTTATGAAGTTTAGTTGGTCAGTAGGAGTCTGTGTGTATAGATGATTATGTTTATGAAGCTTAGTTGGTCAGAAGGAGTCTGTGTGTATAGATGATTATGTTTAAGAAGTTTAGTTGGTCAGTAGGAGTCTGTGTGTATAGATGATCATGTTTATGAAGTTTAGTCAGTACTGGTCCGTACTTAGTTGATGGCCTTTAAAAAACTTTGGTTGGTATGGGTCTGTGTTTAGTTTAATGGTGTTTAAAACTTTGGTCAGTTGGTATGGGTCTGTGTTTAGTTTAATGGTGTTTAAAACTTTGGTCAGTTGGTATGGGTCTGTGTTTAGTTTAATGGTGTTTAAAATTTTGGTCAGAATGCATTTGTTTAGTTGCTGGTGTTTTTTAACTTTGGTTGGTATGAGTCTGTGTTTAGGTGATGGTGTTCAAAACGCTGGTTGGTATGGGTCTGTCTTTAGGTGATGGTGTTCGAAACGTTGGTTGGTATGGGTCTGTCTTTAGGTGATGGTGTTCAAAACGTTGGTTGGTATGGGTCTGTCTTTAGGTGATGGTGTTCAAAACGTTGGTTGGTATGGGTCTGTGTTTTATAAAACTTTGGTTGGTATGGGTCTGTGTTTAGGTGATTGTTTCAAAACTTTGGTCAGTGTGGGTGTTTAGTTGATGGTTAAAACCTTGGTCAGTGTGGGTCTGTGTTCATTTTGATGATGTTTTAGAACTTTAATCAGCGTGGGTGTGTGTTTATTTGGATTGTATTACAGAATTTTGATCAGCATGATATTCTAACGTAAGCTCAGTCAGTATGGGTTTGTGTTTATCTGATTGGCGTTTTATCACTTGGTCAGTGTAGGTCAGTGTTTGGCTGATGGTACTGGTGTTTATAACTTTGGTCAGTATGGATGTATGTTTAGTTGACAGCGTTTGATCACTTTTACATTTCCATACAAAATATTAACCAGGTCGTCGCAGACTCACAAGTACTTTCTGCTTTCACGAGCAGGCCTTTGACAGTGCCATCAAAATCTCTCCTGGCAAACAAAATGGCCCTGGGTCTCACAGAATTATACACAGTTTTTCCCCAAGGAGGAGAAGGGGGGAGAAGATCATTACCCTCCGCTAGACCCTCCTCAAATTTCAAGGATTTTGTTTTTTTTACAGTGAGAGCTTTGGTCAGGGATGCACACAGTATCGGTCACCTTTTCCGTCAGCCAGTTCATCGGTCAACTGATAGTACAGAGGAAGAGGTTCAGCCATTGTATGGAGATGATTTTAACGCCAGCCCTCTCTTTTGTCAGGCCCAGGGCCAGTGCTGTGGCGGAGCGTCTGTGGAGTCCCAAGGACTACAACATGCCTCAGCTGGCGGAGCCCAGACTGGTGGAACAGCGGTGCCGCATGATCAGGTGAGTGGAAGATTGACCACAGGTCAGTGCATGTCAACACTGGCCATTGGTGTGTCTTCACTTGTGTCAACACTGGCCATCGGTGTGTCTTTTCCACTGTCAACACTGGCCATCGGTGTGTCTTCACCACTGTCAACACTGGCCATTGGTGTGTCTTCACCACTGTCAACACTGGCCATTGGTGTGTCTTCACCACTGTCAACACTGGTCATTGGTGTGTCTTCACCACTGTCAACACTGGCCATTGGTGTGTCTTCACCACTGTCAACACTGGCCATCGGTGTGTCTTCACCACTGTCAACACTGGCCATTGGTGTGTCTTCACCACTGTCAACACTGGTCATTGGTGTGTCTTTTCCACTGTCAACACTGGCCATTGGTGTGTCTTCACCACTGTCAACACTGGCCATTGGTGTGTCTTCACCACTGTCAATACTGACCATTGGTGTGTCTTCACCACTGTCAACACTGGCCATTGGTGTGTCTTCACCACTGTCAACACTGACCATTGGTGTGTCTTCACCACTGTCAACACTGGCCATTGGTGTGTCTTCACCACTGTCAACACTGGCCATTGGTGTGTCTTCACTTGTGTCAACACTGGCCATTGGTGTGTCTTCACCACTGTCAACACTGGCCATTGGTGTGTCTTCACCACTGTCAACACTGACCATTGGTGTGTCTTCACCACTGTCAACACTGGCCATTGGTGTGTCTTCACCACTGTCAACACTGGCCATTGGTGTGTCTTCACCACTGTCAACACTGGCCATTGGTGTGTCTTCACCACTGTCAACACTGGCCATTGGTGTGTCTTCACCACTGTCAACACTGGCCATTGGTGTGTCTTCACCACTGTCAACACTGGTCATTGGTGTGTCTTCACCACTATCAACACTGGCCATTGGTGTGTCTTTGCCACTGTCAACACTGGCCATTGGTGTGTCTTCACCACTGTCAACACTGGCCATTGGTGTGTCTTCACCACTGTCAACACTGGCCATTGGTGTGTCTTCACCACTGTCAACATTGGCCATCGGTGTGTCTTCACCACTGTCAACACTGGCCATTGGTGTGTCTTCACCACTGTCAACACTGACCATTGGTGTGTCTTCACCACTGTCAACACTGGTCATTGGTGTGTCTTCACCACTGTCAACACTGACCATTGGTGTGTCTTCACCACTGTCAACACTGGCCATTGGTGTGTCTTCACCACTGTCAACACTGGCCATTGGTGTGTCTTCACCACTGTCAACACTGGCCATTGGTGTGTCTTCACCACTGTCAACACTGGCCATTGGTGTGTCTTCACCACTGTCAACACTGGTCATTGGTGTGTCTTTTCCACTGTCAACACTGGCCATTGGTGTGTCTTCACCACTGTCAACACTGGCCATTGGTGTGTCTTCACCACTGTCAATACTGACCATTGGTGTGTCTTCACCACTGTCAACACTGGCCATTGGTGTGTCTTCACCACTGTCAACACTGACCATTGGTGTGTCTTCACCACTGTCAACACTGGCCATTGGTGTGTCTTCACCACTGTCAACACTGGCCATTGGTGTGTCTTCACCACTGTCAACACTGGCCATTGGTGTGTCTTCACCACTGTCAACACTGGTCATTGGTGTGTCTTCACCACTGTCAACACTGACCATTGGTGTGTCTTCACCACTGTCAACACTGGCATTGGTGTGTCTTCACCACTGTCAACACTGGCCATTGGTGTGTCTTCACCACTGTCAACACTGACCATTGGTGTGTCTTCACCACGTCAACACTGGCCATTGGTGTGTCTTCTCCACTGTCAACACTGGCCATTGGTGTGTCTTCACCACTGTCAACACTGGTCATTGGTGTGTCTTTTCCACTGTCAACACTGGCCATTGGTGTGTCTTCACCACTGTCAACACTGGCCATTGGTGTGTCTTCACCACGGTCAACACTGGCCATTGGTGTGTCTTCACCACGTCAACACTGGCCATTGGTGTGTCTTCACCACGGTCAACACTGGCCATTGGTGTGTCTTCACCACTGTCAACACTGGCCATTGGTGTGTCTTCACCACGGGTCAACACTGGCCATTGGTATGTCTTCACCACGGTCAACACTGGTCATTGGTGTGTCTTCACCACTGTCAACACTGGCCATTGGTGTGTCTTCACCACGGTCAACACTGGTCATTGGTGTGTCTTCACCACTGTCAACACTGGCCATTGGTGTGTCTTCACCACGGTCAACACTGGCCATTGGTGTGTCTTCACCACTGTCAACACTGACCATTGGTATGTCTTCACCACCAGACCTGCCAACCATTACGCATTTCGCGTAATTTATTATGCCCAAGTGATAATTCTTACGCCTTTACGCATTTAGCCAAAATATTAAGCATTGAAAGTTTATAAAAAACACAAAAAAAACGAGGAAAAATCGGCTTATGTACAGACCCACATGGTGCCGTGCGTATAACCAGTAATCTTCAAGAAGCGTTTCCGGTCATGCGCTGTTCGTTTCACCATCTTTACCATTCAGCGAAGTTGGCGTCCTTTTGAAGTTTTAGCTACGAAAATGTCGAAACGTGGAGCAGAAAGTTCTGGACAAGATGCGAAAAAGAAAAAACTTGGTCGAAAGTTCCGAAAAGAATATTTGGAAAAGTTCCCCTGCATACGACCTTCGGCTAAAGTTGTAAAGTGTGCACAGTGTACCACTTGCAAGTCAGACATCACAATTTCCCAAGGTGGATGTGAACAGTGGGCATGCAGGAAGTGTTGGTGTACAGAATTTCCAGTGTGTTATAAATTTTGGTGTAGGGGATTTGTGTGTGTTTCCAGTGTATTCTACATTTTCATAATTTGTAAAGAGTTCTTGTGACACTTAAAAGAAAAGCTTGTTTTTGAAGAAAAGTAAAGTTCACAAAAATTGTGCGAACAATTTCATCGCATCGTGTTTGTTTGAAAAAAGGTAAGTGTCGAGCTTGATTACTCTAAGCTCTCTGAAATGACACATTTCTGCCTCACTGAGCTTCAATTCTTACTCATTGGTCTCTTAGGGGGTTGGCAGGTCTGCACCACTGTCAACACTAGCTATTGGTGTGTCTTCACCACTGTCAACACTAGCTATTGGTGTGTGTTCTCCACTGTCAACACTGGCCATTGGTGTGTCTTCACCACTGTCAACACTGACCATTGGTGTGTCTTCACCACTGTCAACACTGGCCATTGGTGTGTCTTCACCACTGTCAACACTGGCCATTGGTGTGTCTTCACCACTGTCAACACTGGCCATTGGTGTGTCTTCACCACTGTCAACACTGGCCATTGGTGTATCTTCACCACTGTCAACACTGGCCATTGGTGTGTCTTCACCACTGTCAACACTGACCATTGGTGTGTCTTCACCACTATCAACACTGACCATTGGTGTGTCTTCACCACGGTCAACACTGGCCATTGGTGTGTCTTCACCACTGTCAACACTGACCATTGGTGTGTCTTCACCACTGTCAACATTGGCCATTGGTGTGTCTTCACCACTGTCAACACTGGCCATTGGTGTGTCTTCACCACTGTCAACACTGGCCATTGGTGTGTCTTCACCACTGTCAACACTGGCCATTGGTGTGTCTTCACCACTGTCAACACTGGCCATTGGTGTGTCTTTACCACTGTCAACACTGGCCATTGGTGTGTCTTCACCACTGTCAACACTGGCCATTGGTGTGTCTTCACCACTGTCAACACTGGCCATTGGTGTGTCTTTACCACTGTCAACATTGGCCATTGGTGTGTCTTCGCCACTGTCAACACTGGCCATTGGTGTGTCTTCACTTGTGTCAACACTGGCCATTGGTGTGTCTTCACCACTGTCAACACTGGTCATTGGTGTGTCTTCTCCACTGTCAACACTGACCATTGGTGTGTCTTCACCACTATCAACACTGGTCATTGGTGTGTCTTCACCACTGTCAACACTGACCATTGGTGTGTCTTCTCCACTGTCAACACTGGTCATTGGTGTGTCTTCACCACTGTCAACACTGACCATTGGTGTGTCTTCACCACTGTCAACACTGACCATTGGTGTGTCTTCTCCACTGTCAACACTGGCCATTGGTGTGTCTTCACCACTGTCAACACTAGCTATTGGTGTGTCTTTACCACTGTCAACACTGGCCATTGGTGTGTCTTCACCACTGTCAGCACTGGCCATTGGTGTGTCTTCACCACTGTCAACACTGGCCATTGGTGTGTCTTCACCACTGTCAACACTGACCATTGGTGTGTCTTCACCACTGTCAACACTGGCCATTGGTGTGTCTTCACCACTGTCAACACTGGCCGTTGGTGTGTCTTCACCACTGTCAACACTGGCCATTGGTGTGTCTTCACTTGTGTCAACACTGGCCATTGGTGTGTCTTCACCACTGTCAACACTGGCCATTGGTGTGTCTTCACCACTGTCAACACTGACCATTGGTGTGTCTTCACCACTATCAACACTGACCATTGGTGTGTCTTCACCACTGTCAACACTGGCCATTGGTGTGTCTTCACCACTGTCAACACTGACCATTGGTGTGTCTTCACCACTGTCAACATTGGCCATTGGTGTGTCTTCACCACTGTCAACACTGGCCATTGGTGTGTCTTCACCACTGTCAACACTGGCCATTGGTGTGTCTTCACCACTGTCAACACTGGCCATTGGTGTGTCTTCACCACTGTCAACACTGGCCATTGGTGTGTCTTTACCACTGTCAACACTGGCCATTGGTGTGTCTTCACCACTGTCAACACTGGCCATTGGTGTGTCTTCACCACTGTCAACACTGGCCATTGGTGTGTCTTACCACTGTCAACATTGGCCATTGGTGTGTCTTCGCCACTGTCAACACTGGCCATTGGTGTGTCTTCACTTGTGTCAACACTGGCCATTGGTGTGTCTTCACCACTGTCAACACTGGTCATTGGTGTGTCTTCTCCACTGTCAACACTGACCATTGGTGTGTCTTCACCACTATCAACACTGGTCATTGGTGTGTCTTCACCACTGTCAACACTGACCATTGGTGTGTCTTCTCCACTGTCAACACTGGTCATTGGTGCTTATGTCTTCACCACTGTCAACACTGACCATTGGTGTGTCTTCATTCACACTACTTGTTCAACACTGTCCATTGGTGTGTCTTCTCCACTGTCAACACTGGCCATTGGTGTGTGTCTTCACCACTGTCAACACTAGCTATTGGTGTGTCTTTACCACTGTCAACACTGGCCATTGGTGTGTCTTCACCACTGTCAACACTGGCCATTGGTGTGTCTTCACCACTGTCAACACTGGCCATTGGTGTGTCTTTGCCACTGTCAACACTGACCATTGGTGTGTCTTCACCACTGTCAACACTGGCCATTGGTGTGTCTTCACCACTGTCAACACTGGCCATTGGTGTGTCTTCACCACTGTCAACACTGGCCATTGGTGTGTCTTCACCACTGTCAACACTGACCATTGGTGTGTCTTCACCACTGTCAACACTGGCCATTGGT
>CM065722.1:8007873-8010373 GCA_033310375.1 Conus canariensis
TATGAAGAGGCTGAAAGTGAGTTCTTGTACTGGTACAGTCAAATGAAAAATGAGGAATATCAAGTATCTGACCACATGCACAAGCAGGTGCCGGGTTTTCTATATCTCTCTAACCTTCCATTAACCTACAGCCTATGTGTAAGGCTACGGTTCGGGATAGGCCCTGGGGGATTACAACAATTTCTTGTTGGATTAGTCATATGCCATCTGTGCTTCCGAGCTGAATCTTCAGGGTACTGTTTCTGTCTCATATTTCAGACTGAACTTGTGAGAACGTGAACAGCTTCAGATGAAGAAAGAGGGACATCATGATTTCAAAACATCGGATGTATATCTTGCAGCTTCCTTTGCTTAAAAATCGGCTAAGATCTTGCCACTTAAACTGGAGTGCCCTGGAACCCAACAAAGTCAATTCAGTACCCGGCGTTATTCACTGACGAATCAGAAATAAGATCTCATATACTATCTTAGAACGACTAGATTTCAACTGATAATGCAGAGCCATAAGCGCTTATGTCAGGGTTTTTTTTTTATGTAAACCAGGCATATCAAGAATGAAATCTGTCGCTTTCAAAATGGCAAATAGCACACACTCACATACACACACACGTGCGCACACGCTTTATGGATATTCTACCAATGCTGTATCTGCCTTATTGTAGATATTTTAACAATGCTGTATCTGCCTTATTGTAGATATTTTAACAATGCTGGATCTGTTTTATGGTTGATACAACAATGCTGCATCTGCCTTATTGTTGATATTTTAACAATGCTGTATCTGCCTTATTGTAGATATTTTAACAATGCTGCATCTGTTTTATGGTTGATATGACAATGCTGCATATTTCTTACCGTGGGCATTACAACAATGCTACCTCTGTCTTATTGTGGGTGTTATAACATTGCTACTATCTGTCTTACTGTGGATATCAGAACAATGCTACATCTTTCCTATCATAGACATTAGAACAATGCTACAAGCCTATATGCATTCAGTACATCTGTCAGTTTTTTGCCAAGCTTACAGACATCGCTTTCTTCCGACTGAAATTGTCAACCATCCTTCAGACTTATCAAGGGTTCGACCTGGAGGTGACCGTTGTGTGACGTCACCCACTTCAACACTCTGTCAGGACTATGGAGCCTTTAAAAAAAAAAAAAAAAAAAAACAAGACGCAAAGCATATAAACATACTCCCGGTTTATTTTGAATACACGTGAGATATTCCATAAAGAGGAAAAACCGTTTTTTGCCCGTCATAGCCGTTAGTAACGACTATTCTGGTAAACATCGGCCATAATGAACATACAAATTTTCAGAGAGATCGGTCAAGTACTTTCAAAGATTTTCCATAAAGAAGAAAACTGTTATGGGCCGTTATAGCCATTAGTAACGGCTATATCGGTAAAACAACACATCGGGCATGATCCGTGAGCCATAATGAACATACCTACAAATTTTCAGAAAGATCGGCCCAGTACTTTCTGAGATATTCCATTAAAAAGAAAAACCATTATGGGCCGTTATTGCCGTTAGTAATGGCTATAACGATAAAATAACACATCGGGCACCATCCGTGACCAATAATGAACATACCTACCAATTTTCAGAAAGATCAGCCCAGTACTTTCTGAGATATTCCAAAAAAAAAAACCGTTATAGCCATTAGCAACGGCTATAACGGTTACAATAACACTTCGGGCATCATCCGTGAGCCATAATGAACATACCTACAAATTTTCAGAAAGATCGGCCAAGTACTTTCTGAGATATTCCATAAAGAAGAAAAACCGTTGTGGGCCATTAGTAACGTCTATAACAGTAAAATAACACATTGGGCATGATCCGTGACCCATAATGAACATACCTACAAATGTTCAGAAAGATCGGCCAAGTACTTTCTAAGACATTCCATAAAGAAGAAAAACCGTTATGGGCCGTTATAGCCATTTGTAACGGCTATAACGGTAAAATAAAACATCAGGCATTGATCCATGACCCATAATGAACATGCCTACAAATTTTCAGAGATTGGCCAAGTACTTTCTGAGATATTCCATAAAGAAGAAAAACCGTTATGGGCCGTTATGGCCGTTAGTAACGGCTATAACAATAAAATAACACATCAGGCATCATCCTTGACCCATAATGATCATGCCTACAAATTTTCAGAAAAACCGGCCCAGTACTTTCTGAGATATTCCATTAAAAATAAAAACCGTTAAGGGCCATTATAGCCGTTAGTAATGGCTATAACGGTAAAAAAAAAAAAAAAAAAAAAAAAAAAAAAAACATCAGGCATGATCCGTGACCCATAATGAACATGCCTACAAATTTTCAGAGAGATTGGCCAAGTACTTTCTGAGATATTCCATAAAGAAGAAAAACCGTTGACCCATACTGAACATACCTACAAATTTTCAGAAAGATCGGCATAGTACTTTCTGAGATATTACATTAAAAATAAAGACCGTTATGGGCCATTATAGCCGTTAGT